>JAVIAB010000059.1:77127783-77610283 GCA_032433765.1 Megaustenia siamemsis | reverse complement strand
CGTGTCTGTCTGTGTGTGTGCCCATGTCCGTGTCTGTCTGTGTGTGTGCCCCTGTCTGTGTGTGAGTGTGCCCGTGTCTGTGTACGAGTGTGCCCGTGTCTGTGTCTGTCTGTGTGTGTGCCCGTGTCTGTGTCTGTGTGTGCCCGTGTCTGTGTGTGTGTCCGTGTCTGTGTTTGTCTGTGTGTGCCCCTGTCTGTGTCTGTGTCTGTGTGCCCGTGTCTGTCTGTGTGTGTGCCCGTGTCTGTCTATGTGTGTGCCCGTGTCCGTGTCTCTGTCTGTTTGTGCCCGTGTCTGTGTCTGTCTGTGTGTGTCCCGTGTCTGTGTCTGTCTGTGTGTGTCCCGTGTCTGTGTGTGTGCCCCTGTCTGTGTCTGTGTCTGTCTATGTGTGTCCCGTGTCTGTGTGTGTGTGCCCCTGTCTGTGTCTGTGTGTGCCCGTGTCTGTGTGTGCCCGTGTCTGTGTCTGTGTGTGTGCCCGTGTCTGTGTGTGCCCGTGTCTGTGTCTGTGTGTGCCCGTGTCTGTGTGTGCCCGTGTCTGTGTGTGTGTCCGTGTCTGTTTGTGTGTGCCCGTGTCTGTGTCTGCCCGTGTCTGTGTGTGTGTCTGCCCGTGTCTGTATGAGTGCCCGTGTCTGTGTGTGTGTCTGCCCGTGTCTGTATGAGTGCCCGTGTCTGTGTGTGTGTCGTGTCTGTGTCTGTATGAGTGCCCGTGTCTGTGTGTGTGTCTGCCCGTGTCTGTATGAGTGCCCGTGTCTGTGTGTGTGCCGTGTCTGTGTCTGTCTGTATGTGTGCCCGTGTCTGTATGAGTGCCCGTGTCTGTGTGTGTGCCGTGTCTGTGTCTATCTGTATGTGTGCCCGTGTCTGTATGAGTGCCCGTGTCTGTGTGTGTGCCGTGTCTGTGTCTGTCTGTATGTGTGCCCGTGTCTGTATGAGTGCCCGTGTCTGTGTGTGTGCCGTGTCTGTGTCTATCTGTATGAGTGCCCGTGTCTGTGTGTGTGCCGTGTCTGTCTGTATGTGTGCCCGTGTCTGTGTGTGTGCCGTGTCTGTGTCTATCTGTATGAGTGCCCGTGTCTGTGTGTGTGCCGTGTCTGTCTGTATGAGTGCCCGTGTCTGTGTGTGTGCCGTGTCTGTGTCTATCTGTATGAGTGCCCGTGTCTGTATGAGTGCCCGTGTCTGTGTCTGTCTGTGTGTGTGTGCCCGTGTCTATGTCTGTCTGTGTGTGTGCCCGTGTCTGTGTCTGTCTGTGTGTGTGCCCGTGTCTGTGTCTGTCTGTGTGTGTGCCCGTGTCTGTGTCTGTGTCTGTCTGTGTGTGTGCCCGTGTCTGTGTCTGTCTGTGTGTGTGCCCGTGTCTGTGTCTGTCTGTATGAGTGCCCGTGTCTGTATGTGTGCCCGTGTCTGTGTCTGTCTGTGTGTGTGCCCGTGTCTGTGTCTGTCTGTGTGCCCGTGTCTGTGTCTGTGTGTGTCTGTGTCTGTCTGTGTGTGTCTGTGCGTGTCTGTGTGTGCCTGTGTCTGTGTCTGTCTGTGTCTGTGTGTGTCTGTATCTATGTGTCTGTGTCTGTGTGTGTGTCTGTGTGTGTCTGTGTCTGTGTGTGTATGTGTGTGTGTCTGTATCTGTGTGTGTCTGTGTGTGCGTCCGTGTCTGTGTGTGTCTGTGTGTGTCTGTGTGTGTCTGTGCGTGTCTGTATCTGTGTGTGTCTGTGTCTGTGTATGCCTGTGTCTGTGTGTGTCTTTGTCTGTGTGTGTCTGTGTCTGTCTGTGTGTGTCTGTGTGTGTCTGTGTGTGTCTGTGTGTGTATGTCTGTGTCTGTGTGTGTCTGTGTTTGTCAGTGTGTGTCTGTGTGTGTCTGTGTGTGCTTTTATATTTCCCTCCACATTTTAAACATGAATCGAGCCTGAGATGATGGGAGACTGTGATGTTGTTGATGGGAGACTGTGATGTTGTTGATGGGAGACTGTGATGTTGTTGATGGGAGACTGTGATGTTGTTGATGGGAGACTGTGATGTTGTTGATGGGAGACTGTGATGTTGTTGATGGGAGACTGTGATGTTGTTGATGGGAGACTGTGATGTTGTTGATGGGAGACTGTGATGTTGTTGATGGGAGACTGTGATGTTGTTGATGGGAGACTGTGATGTTGTTGATGGGAGAGTGTGATGTTATTGATGGGAGACTGTGATATTATTGATGGGAGACTGTGATGTTGTTGATGGGAGACTGTGATGTTTTTGATGGGAGACTGTGATGTTATTGATGCGAGTCTGTAATATTGTTGATGGGAGACTGTGATGTTATTGATGCGAGTCTGTAATATTGTTGATGGGAGACTGTGATGTTATTGAAGATAGACTATGATGTTATTGATGAGAGACTATGATGCTATTGATGGGAGACTGTGGTGTTATTGATGGGAGACTGTGATGTTGTTGATGAGAGATTATGATGTTATTGGTGAGAGACTATGATGTTATTGATGAGAGACTATGATGCTATTGATGGGAGACTGTGATGTTGTTGATGAGAGATTATGATGTTATTGATGGGAGACTGTGATGTTATTGATGGGAGACTATGATGTTATTGATGGGAGACTGTGATGTTATTGATGGGAGACTATGATGTTATTGATGGGAGACTGTGATGTTATTGATGGGAGACTGTGATGTTATTGATGGGAGACTGTGATGTTATTGATGGGAGACTGTGATGTTATTGATGGGAGACTGTGATGTTATTGATGGGAGACTGTGATGTTATTGATGTGAGACTGTGATGTTATTGATGGGAGACTGTGATGTTATTGATGGGAGACTATGATGTTATTGATGGGAGACTGTGATGTTATTGATGGGAGACTGTGATGTTATTGATGGGAGACTGTGATGTTATTGATGGGAGACTGTGATGTTACTGATGAGAGACTATGATGTTACTGATTGGAGACTATGATGTTATTGATGTGAGACTGTGATGTTGTTGATGGGAGACTGTGATGTTATTGATGAGAGACCATGATGTTATTGATGGGAGACTGTGATGTTATTGATGAGAGACTATGATGTTACTGATTGGAGACTATGATGTTATTGATGGGAGACTGTGATGTTGTTGATGGGAGACTATGATGTTATTGATGTGAGACTGTGATGTTGTTGATGGGAGACTATGATGTTATTGATGGGAGACTGTGATGTTATTGATGGGAGACTGTGATGTTGTTGATGGGAGACTATGATGTTATTGATGTGAGACTGTGATGTTGTTGATGGGAGACTATGATGTTATTTATGGGAGACTGTGATGTTATTGATGGGAGACTGTGATGTTGTTGATGGGAGACTATGCTGTTATTGATTGGAGACTATGATGTTATTGATGGAAGACTATGATGTTATTGATGGGAGACTGTGATGTTATTGATGGGAGACTGTGATGTTGTTGATGGGAGACTATGATGTTATTGATGGGAGACTGTGATGTTATTGATGGGAGACTGTGATGTTATTGATGGGAGACTGTGATGTTGTTGATGGGAGACTATGCTGTTATTGATTGGAGACTATGATGTTATTGATGGAAGACTGTGATGTTATTGATGGGAAACTGTGATGTTATTGATGGGAGACTATGATGTTACTGATTGGAGACTATGATGTTATTGATTGAAGACTATGATGTTATTGATGGAAGACTGTGATGTTATTGATGGGAGACTATGATGTTGTTGATGGGAGACTATGATGTTATTGATGGGAGACTGTGATGTTATTGATGGGAGACTGTGATGTTATTGATGGGAGACTATGCTGTTATTGATTGGAGACTATGATGTTATTGATGGAAGACTATGATGTTATTGATGGGAGACTGTGATGTTGTTGATGGAAGACTATGATGTTATTAATGGGAGACTATGATGTTATTGATGGAAGACTATGATGTTATTGATGGGAGACTGTGATGTTGTTGATGGGAGACTATGCTGTTATTGATTGGAGACTATGATGTTATTGATGGGAGACTGTGATGTTGTTGATGGGAGACTATGCTGTTATTAATTGGAGACTGTGATGTTATTGATGTGAGACTGTGATGTTATTGATGGGAGACTATGATGTTATTGATGGGAGACTGTGATGTTATTGATGTGAGATTGTGATGTTATTGATGGGAGACTATGACGTTATTGATGGGAGACTATGATGTTACTGATTGGAGACTGTGATGTTATTGAAGGGAGACTGTGATGTTACTGATCGGAGACTGTGATGTTGTTGATGGGAGACTGTGATGTTATTGATGGGAGATTGTAATATTGTTGATGGGAGACTATGATGTTATTGATGGGAGATTGTAATATTGTTGATGGGAGACTATGATGTTGTTGATGGGAGACTGTAATGTTGTTGATGGGAGACTATGATGTTGTTGATGGGACACTGTAATGTTGTTGATGGGAGACTGTAATGTTGTTGATGGGAGACTATGATGTTGTTGATGGGAGACTGTAATGTTGTTGATGGGACACTGTAATGTTGTTGATGGGAGACTGTAATGTTGTTGATGGGAGATTGTAATGTTGTTGATGGGACACTGTAATGTTGTTGATGGGAGACTGTAATGTTGTTGATGGGAGACTGTAATGTTGTTGATGGGAGACTTATTTTATTGATGGGAGACTGTGATGTTGTCGGTACACCACGTGAGGTCTCTACCTCCAACCCTTGAGAGTCTCTAAGGGACAGGCAAGCCTGGCAGCCCCGCGGGTCCTGTCAGAGCGTTTAAGCCCGGAGATTAGCTCTACTAAAATCAAGGCAAATGTTTTAATGCTAGCAGATAAAACAGCTAAATAGGAAAAACTGTTCCCAGCCTAACTCGTGGGACCGTGCACCTGCCACACTTCTCCACTCGGCTTCCAGCGTTTGTTCCTGTTCAACTTTTTAACAGGTCAAAGTAAAAATCAAACGCTGGGCTCCCACTAACGAAACTAATCATGCTCAGAAAAACCACGCCCCCTTTCGTCAGTGGGAGGAGCGCAGTTCTTTATTGACAGGTCACGTGCTTGGAGGCTGCTGGCGAGGGCTGGCAGCGGGTGTGTGGTGTCGCTGCACGTTCAGGGACGGGCTCCGTGGTGGGATGAGGCCTCACGTGCGGTAACTGGGAGGGGCTGTGGTCAGGACTTGACTGATCGGTGGATGGCATCAATGGTTTAGCAGAACAAGACAAATGTCTGTCATGAACAAAACAAGAACTAACTAGAAGAAAAAGAAGAGGAACTAAGAACTAACTAAGACAGACAACCCCAGAAACTTCAACATATATGGGCACAAACTATAGCACTCCACAAAACATGAAGTATTGGCTACAATAGCACAAACTATAGCACTCCACAAAACATGAAGTATTGGCAACAATAGCACAAACTATAGCACTCCACAAAACATGAAGTATTGGCTGCAATAGCACAAACTATAGCACTCCACAAAACATGAAGTATTGGCTACAATAGCACAAACTATAGCACTCCACAAAACATGAAACATTGGCTACAATAGCACAAACTGTAGCACTCCACAAAACATGAAGTATTGGCTACAATAGCACAAACTATAGCACTCCACAAAACATGAAGTATTGGCTACAATAGCACAAACTGTAGCACTCCACAAAACATGAAGTATTGGCTACAATAGCACAAACTGTAGCACTCCACAAAACATGAAGTATTGGCTACAATAGCACAAATTAGTGCACTCCACAAAACATGAAATATTGGCTACAATAGCACACAATGTTGCACTCCACAAAACATGAAATATTGGCTTATAACAGCACATACTATAGCACTCCACAAAACATGAAATATTGGATACAATAGCATACATTGTAGCAGTGAACAAAACATGAAATATTGGCTACAATAGCACAAACTGTAGCAGTGAACAAAACATGAAATATTGGCTACAATAACACAAACTGTAGCAGTGGACAAAACATGAAATATTGGCTACAATAGCACAAACTGTAGCAGTGAACAAAACATGAAATATCGGCTACAATAGCACAAACTGTAGCACTCCACAAAACATGAAATATTGGCTACAATAGCACAAACTGTAGCAGTGAACAAAACATGAAATATTAGCTACAATAGCACAAACTGTAGCAGTGAACAAAACATGAAATATTGGCTACAATAGCACAAACTGTAGCAGTGAACAAAACATGAAATATTGGCTACAATAGCACAAACTGTAGCAGTGAACAAAACATGAAATATTGGCTACAATAGCACAAACTGTAGCAGTGAACAAAACATGAAATATTGGCTACAATAGCACATACTGTAGCAGTGAACAAAACATGAAATATTGGCTATAATAGCACATACTGTAGCAGTGAACAAAACAATAAATATTGGCTACAATAACTATAGCAGTCATTGCAAGTCTAATGTTATTTGGAAAAAATAAGAACATTGGCTTCATCTTGGCTCTAAAATTATGATGATGCCCTTCCTTGTTTTTCTAAACGACTGCGAAACATGGACACTTAAATAAGTGCTACAGAAGAAAATACAAGCTATGGAGATGAAATGTTATCAATTGGTTTTGGACATCTCTTACTTAGATCATATCACAAATGTTAATGTAAGGTTTTGGACATCTCTTACTTAGATCATATCACAAATGTTAATGTAAGGTTTTGGACATCTCTTACTTAGATCATATCACAAATGTTAATGTAAGGTTTTGGACATCTCTTACTTAGATCGTATCACAAATGTAATTGTAAGGTTTTGGACATCTCTTACTTAGATCGTATCACAAATGTAATTGTAAGGTTTTGGACATCTGTTACTTAGATCGTATCACAAATGTAATTGTAAGGTTTTGGACATCTCTTACTTAGATCATATCACAAATGTAATTGTAAGGTTTTGGACATCTCTTACTTAGATAGTATCACAAATGTAATTGTAAGGTTTTAGACATCTCTTAATTAGATCATATCACAAATGTAATTGTAAGGTTTTGGACATCTCTTACTTAGATCGTATAACAAATGTAATTGTATGGTTTTGGACATCTCTTACTTAGATCGTATCACAAATGTAATTGTAAGGTTTTGGACATCTCTTACTTAGATCGTATCACAAATGTAATTGTAAGGTTTTGGACATCTCTTACTTAGATCGTATAACAAATGTAATTGTAAGGTTTTGGACATCTCTTACTTAGATCGTATAACAAATGTAATTGTAAGGTTTTGGACATCTCTTACTTAGATCGTATCACAAATAGAATAGTTCACAAAAGGATACAACAAACAATCGTAGTACATGATCTTTAGACTATTGTGAAGAAACACAAAATGAAATGGTTTGGTCACGTGTCTCGATCGTCTGGCCTGGCAAAGATCAGCATTGGAGATGTGAATGGAGAAGGAGAGGTCGGCAGAGAACAGATGGGGAAAATAGACAACTTTTGTAGATCCCAAAAGACTGATTGAAGATAGAGAGAAATGAAGAAGGTTAATGACGTCTGTTAGTGGTGCCCCAACAACCCCCAGGTTGATGACGTCTGTTAGTGGTGCCCCAACAACCCCAGGTTGATGACGTCTGTTAGTGGTGCCCCAACAACCCCCAGGTTGATGATGTATGTTAGTGGTGCCCTAACAACCCCCAGGTTGATGATGTATGTTAGTGGTGCCCTAACAACCCCCAGGTTGATGACGTCTGTTAGTGGTGCCCCAACAACCCCCAGGTTGATGACGTCTGTTAGTGGTGCCCCAACAACCCCCAGGTTGATGACGTCTGTTAGTGGTGCCCCAACAACCTCCAGGTTGATGACGTCTGTTAGTGGTGCCCCAACAACCCCCACGTTGATGACGTATGTTAGTGGTGCCCCAACAACCCCCAGGTTGATGACGTATGTTAGTGGTGCCCCAACAACCCCCAGGTTGATGACGTCTGTTAGTGGTGCCCCAACAACCCCCAGGTTGATGACGTCTGTTAGTGGTGCCCCAACAACCCCCAGGTTGATGAAGTCTGTTAGTGGTGCCCCAACAACCCCCAGGTTGATGATGTATGTTAGTGGTGCCCCAAAAACATCCAGGTTGATGACGTCTGTTAGTGGTGCCCCAACAACCCCCAGGTTGACGACGTCTGTTAGTGGTGCCCCAACAACCCCCACGCTGACGAAATCTGTTAGTGGTGCCCCAACAACCCCCAGGTTGATGACGTCTGTTAGTGGTGCCCCAACAACCCCCAGGTTGATGAAGTCTGTTAGTGGTGCCCCAACAACCCCCAGGTTGACGAAATCTGTTAGTGGTGCCCCAACAACCCCCAGGTTGATGACGTCTGTTAGTGGTGCCCCAACAACCCCAGGTTGACGAAATCTGTTAGTGGTGCCCCAACAACCCCCAGGTTGATGACGTCTGTTAGTGGTGCCCCAACAACCCCCAGGTTGACGAAATCTGTTAGTGGTGCCCCAACAACCCCCAGGTTGATGACGTCTGTTAGTGGTGCCCCAACAACCCCCAGGTTGATGACGTCTGTTAGTGGTGCCCCAACAACCCCCAGGTTGATGAAGTATGTTAGTGGTGCCCCAACAACCCCCAGGTTGACGAAATCTGTTAGTGGTGCCCCAACAACCCCCAGGTTGATGAAGTCTGTTAGTGGTGCCCCAACAACCCCCAGGTTGATGAAGTCTGTTAGTGGTGCCCCAACAACCCCCAGGTTGACGAAGTCTGTTAGTGGTGCCCCAAGAACCCCCAGGTTGATGAAGTCTGTTAGTAATGCCCCACCAACCCCCACGCTGAAGAAGTCTGTTAGTGGTGCCCCACCAACCCCCACGCTGAAGAAGTCTGTTAGTGGTGCCCCAACAACCCCCACGCTGACGAAATCTGTTAGTGGTGCCCCAACAACCCCCAGGTTGATGAAGTCTGTTAGTGGTGCCCCACCAACCCCCACGCTGAAGAAGTCTGTTAGTGGTGCCCCAACAACCCCCACGCTGACGAAATCTGTTAGTGGTGCCCCAACATCCCCCAGGTTGATGAAGTCTGTTAGTGGTGCCCCAACAACCCCCAGGTTGATGAAGTCTGTTAGTGGTGCCCCAACAACCCCCAGGTTGATGAAGTCTGTTAGTGGTGCCCCAACAACCCCCAGGTTGATGAAGTCTGTTAGTGGTGCCCCAACAACCCCCAGGTTGATGAAGTCTGTTAGTGGTGCCCCAACAACCCCCAGGTTGATGAAGTCTGTTAGTGGTGCCCCCACAACCCCCAGGTTGATGAAGTCTGTTAGTGGTGCCCCAACAACCCCCAGGTTGATGAAGTCTGTTAGTGGTGCCCCAACAACCCCCACGCTGACGAAATCTGTTAGTGGTGCCCCCACAACCCCCAGGTTGATGAAGTCTGTTAGTGGTGCCCCAACAACCCCCAGGTTGATGAAGTCTGTAAGTGGTGCCCCACCAACCCCCACGCTGAAGAAGTCTGTTAGTGGTGCCCCAACAACCCCCACGCTGACGAAATCTGTTAGTGGTGCCCCAACATCCCCCAGGTTGATGAAGTCTGTTAGTGGTGCCCCACCAACCCCCACGCTGAAGAAGTCTGTTAGTGGTGCCCCAACAACCCCCAGGTTGACGAAGTCTGTTAGTGGTAACCCAACAACCCCCAGGTTGATGACGTCTGTAAGTGGTGCCCCAACAACCCCCAGGTTGATGACGTCTGTTAGTGGTGCCCCAACAACCCCCAGGTTGATGACGTCTGTTAGTGGTGCCCCAACAACCCCCAGGTTGATGAAGTCTGTAAGTGGTGCCCCAACAACCCCCACGTTGATGACGTCTGTTAGTGGTGCCCCAACAACCCCCAGGTTGATGACGTCTGTTAGTGGTGCCCCAACAACCCCCACGTTGATGACGTTTGTTAGTAGTGCCCCAACAACCCCAGGTTGACGACGTCTGTTAGTGGTGCCCCAACAACCCCCACGCTGACGACGTCTGTTAGTAGTGCCCCAACAACCCCCACGTTGATGACGTTTGTTAGTAGTGCCCCAACAACCCCCAGGTTGATGATGTATGTTAGTGGTGCCCCACCAACCCCCACGCTGACGACGTCTGTTAGTGGTGCCCCACCAACCCCCACGTTGATGACGTCTGTTAGTAGTGCCCCAACAACCCCCACGCTGACGAAGTCTGTTAGTGGTGCCCCACCAACCCCCACGCTGACGAAGTCTGTTAGTGGTGCCCCACCAACCCCCACGCTGACGAAGTCTGTTAGTGGTGCCCCACCAACCCCCACGCTGACGAAGTCTGTTAGTGGTGCCCCACCAACCCCCAGGCTGACGAAGTCTGTTAGTGGTGCCCCACCAACCCCCACGCTGACGAAGTCTGTTAGTGGTGCCCCACCAACCCCCACGCTGACGACGTCTGTTAGTGGTACCCCAACGCCCCCAGGCTGACGACGTCTGTTAGTGGTACCCCAACGCCCCCAGGCTGACGAAGTCTGTTAGTGGTGCCCCAACGCCCCCAGGCTGACGAAGTCTGTTAGTGGTACCCCAACGCCCCCAGGCTGACGAAGTCTGTTAGTGGTGCCCCAACAACCCCCACGCTGACGAAGTCTGTTAGTGGTACCCCAACGCCCCCAGGCTGACGAAGTCTGTTAGTGGTACCCCAACGCCCCCAGGCTGACGAAGTCTGTTAGTGGTACCCCAACGCCCCCAGGCTGACGAAGTCTGTTAGTGGTACCCCAACAACCCCCACGCTGACGAAGTCTGTTAGTAGTGCCCCAACAACCCCCAGGCTGATATATGTCAGTGTTGCCCCAATGACCTCCAGGTTGATCAAGTCTGTCAGTTCGTGCGTGAGTATAAAAAAGGAGTGGGTTATAAAGGAGAATGTGTGGGTGAGCAGAATGAAGGAGTGGGTTACAAAGGAGAATGTGTGGGTGAGCAGAATGAAGGAGTGGGTTACAAAGGCGAATGTGTGGGTGAGCAGAAGGAAGGAGTGGGTTACAAAGGCGAATGTGTGGGTGAGCAGAAGGAAGGAGTGGGTTACAAAGGCGAATGTGTGGGTGAGCAGAATGAAGGAGTGGGTTACAAAGGCGAATGTGTGGGTGAGCAGAATGAAGGAGTGAGTTACAAAGGAGAATGTGTGGGTGAGCAGAAGGAAGGAGTGGGTTACAAAGGAGAATGTGTGGGTGAGCAGAAGGAAGGAGTGGGTTACAAAGGAGAATGGGTGGGTGAGCAGAATGAAGGAGTGGGTTACAAAGGAGAATGTGTGGGTGAGCAGAATGAAGGAGTGGGTTACAAAGGCGAATGTGTGGGTGAGCAGAATGAAGGAGTGGGTTACAAAGGAGAATGTGTGGGTGAGCAGAAGGAAGGAGTGGGTTACAAAGGAGAATGTGTGGGTGAGCAGAAGGAAGGAGTGGGTTACAAAGGAGAATGTGTGGGTGAGCAGAAGGAAGGAGTGGGTTACAAAGGAGAATGTGTGGGTGAGCAGAAGGAAGGAGTGGGTTACAAAGGAGAATGTGTGGGTGAGCAGAAAGAAGGAGTGGGTTACAAAGGCGAATGTGTGGGTGAGCAGAAGGAAGGAGTGGGTTACAAAGGCGAATGTGTGGGTGAGCAGAATGAAGGAGTGGGTTACAAAGGAGAATGTGTTACTGGGTAGCGATGATAAAAAAATAGAGGTGGAAGACAAAGAAAGAAAAAAGGGGATTGAGAGAGCGGGCTGGGAAGGAAGAGGGTCTGAGCGAGCGAGAGAGAGAGAGAGAGAGAGAGAGAGAGAGAGTACCGGTGATGTACAATAAGACAATTCGTCTAAAGAACAATGACAGTGAAAGGGATAAATCAAATACGATGAAACCGTTAGAAACTGAGACAGAGGGACACATGAAAAACGTAAAAGACTTTGTTGCTGATAAATGTCTTGACATGAGTGGACAGTCTAGCGTGATTGATGGACAACTCCTGCGAGCCGACCAATCACAGCCTTGCTCACATACCGGCCCACCTCCCTCGTGGACCAACCAGGCGCGCGCAAGCTTCAGGTGGATCCCCACAGAATGTCTAAAATGTCACGTGTGTGCTCCGAGAGAGCAAAGACATGAGCACAGGCTCAAAACATCCACACACACACTACACACCACACATACACATCACATATACACACATATACACACATATACACACACAACATACACACCAATCATACACACCACACAACATACCTACTACATACACAGCACACATACACACACAAAATACACATCACACATACACACAACATACATACCACACATGCACATCACACATACACACAACACATGCACATCACAAATACACACACAACATACAAACCACACATACGTACCACACATGCACACACCACATACATACCACATACATGCACCACACATACACACCACATACTACCTATGCACACCACACATACACACCACACATACACACCACACATACACAACGCCTACACAGTATTTATAGTCGGTCCATTAAATTTGTCGGTGCTAGAATTGCTGTCACCACACACAGCCAAAGACCATCACCACACACATACAACGACCATCAGCACACACAGACAAAGACCATCACCACACACAGACAACGACCATCACCACAGCCACACAACGACCATCAACCACACAACGACCATTACCACATCCAGACAACGACCATCACCACACCCAGACAAGGACCATTACCACACACAGACAAGGACCATTACCACACACAGACAACGACCATTGCCACGCACAGACAACGACCATTGCCACGCACAGACAACGACCATTACCACGCACAGACAACGACCATTACCACGCACAGACAACGACCATTACCACACCCAGACAACCGCCATCACCACACCCAGACAATGACCATCACAACACATAGACAACGACCATCACCACACATAGACAACGACCATCACCACACAATGACCATAACCACACCCACACAACGAACATCACCACACCCAGAGAACGATCATCACCACACATACACAATGACCATCACCACACAACGACCACCACCACACCCAGACAACGACCACCACCACACCCATACAAGGACCATTACCTATACAACGACCATAACCCATACAAGGACCATTACCTATACAACGGCCATTACCTATACAACGACCATTACCTATACAACGACCATTACTTATACAACGACCATTACCTATACAACGACCATTACCTATACAACGACCATTACCTATACAACGACCATTACCTATACAACGACCATTACCTATACAACGACCATTACCTATACAACGACCATTACCTATACAACGGCCATTACCTATACAACGACCATTACCTATACAACGACCATTACCTATACAACGACCATTACCTATACAACGACCATTACCTATACACCGGCCATTACCTATACAACGACCATTACCTATACAACGGCCATTACCTATACAACGACCATTACCTATACAACGGCCATTACCTATACAACGACCATTACCTATACAACGGCCATTACCTATACAACGACCATTACCTATACAACGACCATTACCTATACAACGACCATTATCTATACAACGACCATTACCCATACAAGAATCACTACCTATACAACAACCATTACCTATACAACAACCATTACCTATACAACGGCCATTACCTATACAACAACCATTACCTATACAACAACCATTACCTATACAACAACCATTACCTATACAACGGCCATTACCTATACAACAACCATTACCTATACAACAACCATTACCTATACAACAACCATTACCTATACAACGACCATTACCTATACAACGGCCATTACCTATACAACGACCATTACCTATACAACGACCATTACCTATACAACGACCATTACCTATACAACGACCATTACCTATACAACGGCCATTACCTATACAACGACCATTACCTATACAACGACCATTACCTATACAACGACCATTACCTATACAACGACCATTACCTATACACCGGCCATTACCTATACAACGACCATTACCTATACAACGGCCATTACCTATACAACGACCATTACCTATACAACGGCCATTACCTATACAACGACCATTACCTATACAACGGCCATTACCTATACAACGACCATTACCTATACAACGACCATTACCTATACAACGACCATTATCTATACAACGACCATTACCCATACAAGAATCACTACCTATACAACAACCATTACCTATACAACAACCATTACCTATACAACGGCCATTACCTATACAACAACCATTACCTATACAACAACCATTACCTATACAACAACCATTACCTATACAACGGCCATTACCTATACAACAACCATTACCTATACAACAACCATTACCTATACAACAACCATTACCTATACAACAACCATTACCTATACAACAACCATTACCTATACAACGGCCATTACCTATACAATAACCATTACCTATACAACGACCATTACCTATACAACAACCATCACCCATACAACAACCATCACCCATACAACAACCATCACCCATACAACAACCATCACCCATACAACAACCATCACCCATACAACGACCATCACCCATACAACAACCATCACCCATACAACAACCATCACCCATACAACGACCATCACCCATACAACAACCATCACCCATACAACGACCATCACCCATACAACGACCATCACCCATACAACGACCATCACCCACACAACAACCATCACCCATACAACAACCATCACCCATACAACAACCATCACCCATACAACAACCATCACCCATACAACAACCATCACCCATACAACAACCATCACCCATACAACGACCATCACCCATACAACGACCATCACCCACACAACGACCATCACCCATACAACAACCATCACCCATACAACAACCATCACCCATACAACGACCATCACCCACACAACGACCATCACCCACACAACAACCATCACCCATACAACAACCATCTCCCATACAACGACCATCACCCATACAACGACCATCACCCATACAACGACCATCACCCACACAACGACCATCACCCATACAACGACCATCACCCACACAACGACCATCACCCATACAACAACCATCTCCCATACAACGACCATCACCCATACAACGACCATCACCCATACAACGACCATCACCCATACAACGACCATCACCCATACAACGACCATCTCCCATACAACGACCATCACCCATACAACAACCATCACCCATACAACAACCATCACCCATACAACGACCATCACCCATACAACGACCATCACCCACACAACGACCATCATCCTATTTAGACAGATGTCCACAGAAACATTTCAGCATAGAGTACGATCTCCGTAGACAACAAGACGAACATTTATTTGGAGCGAGGAGGTAGATGCTGATAGGTTGTGTAAGCACGAGTTGTTTACCTGTTGACAAGTTTACTCGTTCTTAATCTGGGTGTTATAATGTCAACTATTGACATGAAAGTGTTCTTTAGTTCCCCTATCTGGTGTTACAACGTCTACTAATGACGTGAAAGTGTTCTTTAGTTCCCCTATATGGTGTTACAACGTCTACTAATGACGTGAATGTGTTCTTTAGTTCCCCTATCTGGTGTTACAACGTCTACTATTGACATGAAAGTGTTCTTTATTTCCCCTATCTGGTGTTACAACGTCTACTAATGACGTGAAAGTGTTCTTTAGTTCCCCTATCTGGTGTTACAACGTCTACTATTGACGTGAAAGTGTTCTTTAGTTCCCCTATCTGGTGTTACAACGTCTACTAATGACGTGAAAGTGTTCTTTAGTTCCCCTATCTGGTGTTACAACGTCTACTAATGACGTGAAAGTATTCTTTAGTTCCCCTATCTGGTTGTATGTCCTCTATTGACGTGAAGGTGTCAGCTGTAGCAAATCGCAGCTATCGATACAGGTCTTAATTGTTTTGTTTTTACTATGGTCTCTACTTCTGTTTTTGTTGATATTTTTATTTAGTTCAACTTGTTGACTGTTCTACTACTATCTGACTGAGCTATCTAGATAGGAATATACAACTTGTTGACTGTTCTACTACTATCTGACTGGGCTATTTAGATAGGAATGTACAACTTGTTGACTGTTCTACTACTATCTGACTGGGCTATTTAGATAGGAATGTACAACTTGTTGACTGTTCTACTACTATCTGACTGGGCTATTTAGATAGGAATGTACAACTTGTTGACTGTTCTACTACTATCTGACTGGGCTATTTAGATAGGAATGTACAACTTGTTGACTGTTCTACTACTATCTGACTGGGCTATTTAGATAGGAATGTACAACTTGTTGACTGTTCTACTACTATCTGACTGGGCTATTTAGATAGGAATGTACAACTTGTTGACTGTTCTACTACTATCTGAATGGGCTATCTAGACAGGAATGTACAACTTGTTGACTGTTCTACTACTATCTGAATGGGCTATCTAGATAGGAATGTACAACTTGTTGACTGTTCTACTACTATCTGACTGGGCTATCTAGATAGGAATGTACAACTTGTTGACTGTTCTACTACTATCTGACTGATCTATCTAGAAAGGAATGTACAACTTGTTGACTGTTCTACTACTATCTGACTGGGCTATCTAGACAGTAATGTACAACTTGTTGACTGTTCTACTACTATCTGAATGGGCTATCTAGACAGTAATGTACAACTTGTTGACTGTTCTCCTACTATCTGACTGAGCTATCTAGAAAGGAATGTACAACTTGTTAACTGTTCTCCTACTATCTGACTGAGCTATCTAAACAGTAATGTACAACTTGTTGACTGTTCTCCTACTATCTGACTGAGCTATCTAGACAGTAATGTACAACTTGTTGACTGTTCTCCTACTATCTGACTGAGCTATCTAGACAGTAATGTACAACTTGTTGACTGTTCTCCTACTATCTGACTGAGCTATCTAGACAGTAATGTACAACTTGTTGACTGTTCTCCTACTATCTGACTGAGCTATCTAGACAGTAATGTACAACTTGTTGACTGTTCTCCTACTATCTGACTGAGCTATCTAGACAGTAATGTACAACTTGTTTTTACTGTTCTCCTACTATCTGACTGAGCTATCTAGGCAGTAATGTACAACTTGTTGACTGTTCTCCTACTATCTGACTGAGCTATCTAGACAGTAATGTACAACTTGTTGACTGTTCTCCTACTATCTGACTGAGCTATCTAAACAGTAATGTACAACTTGTTGACTGTTCTCCTACTATCTGACTGAGCTATCTAGACAGTAATGTACAACTTGTTGACTGTTCTCCTACTATCTGACTTAGCTATCTAAACAGGAATGTACAACTTGTTAACTGTTCTCCTACTATCTGACTGAGCTATCTAGACAGGAATGTACAACTTGTTAACTGTTCTCCTACTATCTGACTGAGCTATCTAGACAGTAATGTACAACTTGTTAACTGTTCTCCTACTATCTGACTGAGCTATCTAGACAGTAATGTACAACATGTTGACTTCCAAATACTTTGTCCATGATCTACCTTATGTCTATCGTTGTCTTCAACAATCAGTCTGGAAGAGGATGACTGATTGGGAGCACTCTTATGGGAGCCCTTTGATTATCTGCAGTGATTGATTACTTGCAATGATTGATTTCCGACAGGATTGATTACTTGCAATGATTGATTTCTTGCAACGATCGATTACCTGCAATGATTGATTACTTGCAATGATCGATTACTCGCAATGATTGATTACTTGCAGTGATCGATTACCCGCAAAGATTAATTACTTGCAATGATCGATTACCCGCAATGATTGATTACTTGCAATGATCGATTATCTGCAATGATTGATTACTTGCATGATCGATTACTTGCACTAATTGATTACTTGCAGTGATTGATTACTTGCACTGATTGATTACTTGCGATGATTGATTACTTGATATGATTGATTACTTGCACTGATTGATTACTTGCGATGATTGATTACTTGCAATGATTGATTACTTGCGATGATTGATTACTTTGCATTGATTGATTGCTATAGTTGGTGCTGAAATAATCCAGCCATGTTTTTGATTCTAGCGTTTGTGGTTGATGTGGACTAATTATGGAACTAGCTGAGTGATTGTGTAGAACTAGCTGAGTGACTGTGTAGAACTAGCTGAGTGACCGTGTAGAACTAGCTGAGTGACCGTGTAGAACTAGCTGAGTGAATGTGTAGAACTAGCTGAGTGACCGTGTAGGACTAGCTGAGTGACTGTGTAGAACTAGCTGAGTGATTGTGTAGAACTAGCTGAGTGAACGTGTAGAACTAGCTGAGTGACTGTGTAGAACTAGCTGAGTGAATGTGTAGAACTAGCTGAGTGACTGTGTAGAACTAGCTGAGTGAATGTGTAGAACTAGCTGAGTGAATGTGTAGAACTAGCTGAGTGAATGTGTAGAACTAGATGAGTGAATGTGTAGAACTGAGTGACTGTGTTGAACTAGCTGAGTGACTGTGTAGAACTAGCTGAGTGACTGTGCAGAACTAGCTGAGTGACTGTGTAAAACTAGCTGAGTGACCATGTAGAACTAGCTGAGTGAATGTGTAGAACTGAGTGACTGTGTAGAACTAACTGAGTGACCGTGTAGAACTAGCTGAGTGAATGTGTAGAACTGAGTGACTGTGTAGAAGTGAGTGACTGTGTAGAACTAGCTGAGTGACTGTGTAGAACTAGCTGAGTGAATGTGTAGAACTAGCTGAGTGACCGTGTAGAACTAGCTGAGTGAATGTGTAGAACTGAGTGACTGTGTAGAACTAACTGAGTGACTGTGTAGAACTAGCTGAGTGACTGTGTAGAACTAGCTGAGTGACTGTGTAGAACTAACTGAGAGATTGTGTAGAACTAGCTGAGTGACTGTGTAGAACTAGCTGAGTGACTGTGTAGAACTAGCTGAGTGACTGTGTAGAATTAGCTTAGTGACTGTGTAGAACTAGCTAAGTGACTGTAGAACTAGTTAAGTGACTGTGTAGAACTAGCTGAGTGACTGTGTAGAACTAGCTGAGTGACTGTATAGAACTAGCTGAGTGACTGTGTAGAACTAGCTGAGTGACTGTGTAGAACTAGCTAAGTGACCGTGTAGAACTAGCTGAGTGACTGTGTAGAACTAACTGAGTGATTGTGTAGAACTAACTGAGTGATTGTGTAGAACTAGCTGAGTGACCGTGTATAACTAGCTGAGTGACTGTGTAGAACTAGCTGAGTGACTGTGTAGAACTCACTGAGTGACTGTGTAAAACTAGTTGAATGAATGTGTAGAACTAGTTGTGTGATAATGTTTAACTAGTTGAGTGATTGTGCGGAACTATTTAAGTGACTGTGGAACTAGTTGAGTGGCTGTTTGGAACTAATTAAGTGACTGTGGAACTACTTGAGTGATTGTTTGGAACTAGCTGAATGATTGTTTGAGGCTGTTGTGTGATTTTTGGAACTTTTGTTTGATTGCTTGAGCCCTTTGTATGATTGCTTCAGCCTGTTGGTATGATTGCTAAAGCCTGTTGTATGATTGCTTGAGCCTGTTCTATGTTTGCTTGAGCCTGTTGTAAGAGGCAATCTTGTGATTATTTGTAAGGCTATTTTGTGATTGCATGTGATTGTGAAGGCAGCATGTGTGATTGTGAAGGCAGCATGTGTGATTGTGAAGTCAGCATGTGTGATTGTGAAGTCAGCATGTGTGGTTGTGACGACAGCATGTGTGATTGTGAAAGCAGCATGTGTGATTGTGACGACAGCATGTGTGATTGTGAAAGCAGCATCTGTGATTGTGAAGTCAGCATGTGTGGTTGTGAGGACAGCATGTGTGATTGTGAAGGCAGCATGTGTGATAGTGAAGTCAGTATGTGTGATTGTGAAGTCAGCATGTGTGATTGTGAAGTCAGCATGTGTGATTGTGAAGCCAGAATGTGTTATAGTGAAGTCAGCATGTGTGATTGTGAAGGCAGCATGTGTGATTGTGAAGGCAGCATGTGTGATTGTGAAGTCAGCATGTGTGATTGTGAAAGCAGCATCTGTGATTGTGAAGTCAGCATGTGTGGTTGTGAGGACAGCATGTGTGATTGTGAAGGCAGCATGTGTGATAGTGAAGTCAGTATGTGTGATTGTGAAGTCATCATGTGTGATTGTGAAGTAAGCACGTGTGATTGTGAAGTCAGCATGTGTGATTGTGAAATCAGCATTTGTGATTGCATGTGATTGTGAAGGCAGCATGTGTGATTGTGAAGGCAGTATGTGTGATTGTGACGACAGCATGTATGACTGTGAAGACAGCATGTGTTATAGTGAAGTCAGCATGTGTGATTGTGAAGGCAGTATGTGTGATTGTGACGACAGCATGTATGACTGTGAAGACAGCATGTGTTATAGTGAAGTCAGCATGTGTGATTGTGAAGGCAGTATGTGCGATTGTGACGACAGCATGTATGACTGTGAAGACAGCATGTGTTATAATGAAGTCAGCATGTGTGATTGTGAAGGCAGCATGTGTGATTGTGAAGGCAGCATGTGTGATTGTGAAGTCAGCATGTGTGATTGTGAAGGCAGCATGTGTGATTGTGAAGGCAGCATGTGTGATTGTGAAGTCAGCATGTGTGATTGTGAAGGCAGCATGTGTGATTGTGAAGTCAGCATGTGTGATTGTGAAGTCAGCATGTGTGATTGTGAAGCCAGAATGTGTTATAGTGAAGTCAGCATGTGTGATTGTGAAGGCAGCATGTGTGATTGTGAAGGCAGCATGTGTGATTGTGAAGTCAGCATGTGTGATTGTGAAGGCAGCATGTGTGATTGTGAAGGCAGCATGTGTGATTGTGAAGTCAGCATGTGTGATTGTGAAGTCAGCATGTGTGATAATGAAGGCAGCATGTGTGATTGTGAAGTCAGCATGTGTGATTGTGAAGTCAGCATGTATGACTGTGAAGACAGCATGTGTTATAGTGAAGTCAGCATGTGTGATTGTGAAGGCAGTATGTGTGATTGTGACGACAGCATGTATGACTGTGAAGACAGCATGTGTTATAGTGAAGTCAGCATGTGTGATTGTGAAGGCAGTATGTGTTATAGTGAAGTCAGCATGTGTGATTGTGAAGGCAGTATGTGTGATTGTGACGACAGCATGTATGACTGTGAAGACAGCATGTGTTATAATGAAGTCAGCATGTGTGATTGTGAAGGCAGCATGTGTGATTGTGAAGGCAGCATGTGTGATTGTGAAGTCAGCATGTGTGATTGTGAAGGCAGCATGTGTGATTGTGAAGGCAGCATGTGTGATTGTGAAGTCAGCATGTGTGATTGTGAAGGCAGCATGTGTGATTGTGAAGTCAGCATGTGTGATTGTGAAGTCAGCATGTGTGATTGTGAAGCCAGAATGTGTTATAGTGAAGTCAGCATGTGTGATTGTGAAGTCAGCATGTGTGATTGTGAAGGCAGCATGTGTGATTGTGAAGTCAGCATGTGTGATTGTGAAGGCAGCATGTGTGATTGTGAAGGCAGCATGTGTGATTGTGAAGTCAGCATGTGTGATTGTGAAGTCAGCATGTGTGATTGTGACGACAGCATGTATGACTGTGAAGGCAGCATGTGTTATAGTGAAGTCAGCATGTGTGATTGTGAAGGCAGCATGTGTGATTGTGAAGGCAGCATGTGTGATTGTGAAGTCAGCATGTGTGATTGTGAAGGCAGCATGTGTGATTGTGAAGGCAGCATGTGTGATTGTGAAGTCAGCATGTGTGATTGTGAAGGCAGCATGTGTGATTGTGAAGTCAGCATGTGTGATTGTGAAGTCAGCATGTGTGATTGTGAAGTCAGCATGTGTGATTGTGAAGTCAGCATGTGTGATTGTGAAGGCAGTATGTGTGATTGTGACGACAGCATGTATGACTGTGAAGACAGCATGTGTTATAGTGAAGTCAGCATGTGTGATTGTGAAGGCAGTATGTGTGATTGTGACGACAGCATGTATGACTGTGAAGACAGCATGTGTTATAGTGAAGTCAGCATGTGTGATTGTGAAGGCAGCACGTGTGATTGTGAAGGCAGCATGTGTGATTGTGAAGTCAGCATGTGTGATTGTGAAGGCAGCATGTGTGATTGTGAAGGCAGCATGTGTGATTGTGAAGTCAGCATGTGTGATTGTGAAGTCAGCATGTGTGATTGTGAAGTCAGCATGTGTGATTGTGAAGTCAGCATGTGTGATTGTGAAGGCAGCATGTGTGATTGTGAAGGCAGCATGTGTGATTGTGAAGTCAGCATGTGTGATTGTGAAGGCAGCATGTGTGATTGTGAAGGCAGCATGTGTGATTGTGAAGTCAGCATGTGTGATTGTGAAGTCAGCATGTGTGATTGTGACGACAGCATGTATGACTGTGAAGGCAGCATGTGTGATTGTGAAGTCAGCATGTGTGATTGTGAAGGCAGCATGTGTGATTGTGAAGGCAGCATGTGTGATTGTGAAGTCAGCATGTGTGATTGTGAAGGCAGCATGTGTGATTGTGAAGGCAGCATGTGTGATTGTGAAGTCAGCATGTGTGATTGTGAAGGCAGCATGTGTGATTGTGAAGTCAGCATGTGTGATTGTGAAGTCAGCATGTGTGATTGTGAAGTCAGCATGTGTGATTGTGAAGGCAGCATTTGTGATTGCATGTGATTGTGAAGTCAGCATGTGTGATTGTGAAGTCAGCATGTGTGATTGTGAAGTCAGCATGTGTGATTGTGAAGTCAGCATGTGTGATTGTGAAGTCAGCATGTGTGATAGTGAAGGCAGCATGTGTGATTGTGAAGTCAGCATGTGTGATTGTGAAGTCAGCATGTGTGATTGTGAAGTCAGCATGTGCGATTGTGAAGGCAGCATGTGTGATTGTTAAGGCAGCATGTGTGATTGTGAAGTCAGCATGTGTGATTGTGAAGACAGCATGTGTGATTGTGAAGGCAGCATGTGTGATTGTGACGACAGCATGTGTGATTGTGAAGTCAGCATGTGTGATTGTGAAGTCAGCATGTGTGATTGTGAAGTCAGCATGTGTGATTGTGAAGGCAGCATGTGTGATTGTGAAGGCAGCATGTGTGATTGTGAAGTCAGCATGTGTGATTGTGAAGGCAGCATGTGTGATTGTGAAGTCAGCATGTGTGATTGTGAAGTTAACATATGTGAAATTGTGGAAATGTGGGAATGGATGGGCTTTAATTTTGTGACTGTGGTGTGATGTGTGATATATGATGTGTGATATAAGATGTGTGATATATGTTGTGTGATCTGTGATATCTGATGTATGGTATGTGATGTGTGGTGTGTAATGTGTGGTGTATGACGTGTGGTGTGTCATGTGTGATGTGTGGTATGTGTTGTGTGGTGTGTGGTGTGTGACGTGTGACGTGTGGTGTGCTATGTGTGATGTGTGGTATGTGTTGTGTGTTGTGTGGTGTGTGATGTGCATATAAAAACGTCTCATAGACAGCACGTCGGTAATGAAGCATTGACAAGTACACACAAGTGACAGCACGTGTACACTAGGTCGATGTGGAGAACGTTACATGTGTACAACGCGAGTAAGTGTACAGATGTGATTGTGGGATAGAGAACGGATATGTGTGGGTCAGATCTGTGAATGATTCCTGGCGTTGACGCCCTCCAACGTGTGAGAGACGTCTTGGTGAGAGAAGGTAGTTGGCCTAATTATGTTTGCGCTGTGATTAGAACATTCTGGGCCGACCTTCCTAGAAAATTCGATGCCAGTTTTCCAGAAACCTGTCGGTGTCATTATCCCGGCAGCGCCTTCTCTGTCAGCCCGTTGTAGACGTCTTAAGCAAACAAAAGACAAACAAGCCTCGCATGTGACTTCGCGAATTCTCATGGAGACAAGCAAATATAATTTTGGCGGTCAATAAACAAGACAAACAGATGGGAGGTATCGTCGGCAGATAATCACTTTTACAAAGATGTTTCCTGATCACAGCTTCATTTCCGTCAGTAGCAGTCTTGCCACTCACAGACCTGCACCAAGTATACCCTCGCGCTACACTCGGTTCACGATAATCACAATAATTTTCTTGCCCTGGGCATTACATAATCGAGTATTGTCGAGGGTTACACGAGAGGGGTATCCGCTTACAAACAGGTGAAAGTGTTGCCAGACATAAGTACGAGCAGCGAACGAGGGCAGAAATTAGAGAGCAGACAACAACCGAGGACAGACGTCAGATTACAGGAGTAGACAGTAACAGAGGACAGACGTCAGATAGGAGCAGACAGTAACAGGGAGCAGACATTTGCTAGTAGACATAGACAGTAACAGAGAACAGACATTTGCTAGTAGACATAGACAATAACAGATAACAGACATTTGCTAGTAGACATAGACAATAACAGATAACAGACATTTACTAGTAGACATAGTAACAGAGAACAGACATTTACTAGTAGATATAGACAGTAAATGAGAACAGACATTTGCTAGTAGACATAGACAATAACAGATAACACGCATTTGCTAGTAGACATAGTAACAGAGAACAGACATTTACTAGTAGACATAGACAGTAACACATAACAGACATTTGCTGGTAAACATAGACAGTAACAGATAACAGACATTTGCTAGTAAACATAGACAGTAACAGATAACAGACATTTGCTAGTAAACATAGACAGTAACAGATAACAGACATTTGCTAGTAAACACAGACAGTAACAGATAACAGACATTTACTACTAGACATAGACAGTAACAGATAACAGACATTTACTACTAGACATAGACAGTAACAGATAACAGACATTTGCTAGTAAACATAGACAGTAACAGATAACAGACATTTGCTAGTAAACACAGACAGTAACAGATAACAGACATTTACTACTAGACATAGACAGTAACAGATAACAGACATTTGTTAGTAGACATAGGCAGTAACATACATTTGCTAGTAAACACAGACAGTAACAGAGAACAGACATTTACTAGTAGACATAGACAGAGATAGAAAACAGACATTTGATAGTAGACATAGACAGTAACAGAAAACAGACATTTGTTAGTAGACATAGACAGTAACAGAAAACAGACATTTGTTAGTAGACATAGACAGTAACAGAAAACAGACATTTGTTAGTAGACATAGACAGTAACAGAAAACAGACACTTGTTAGTAGACATAGACAGAGATAGAAAACAGACATTTGTTAGTAGACATAGACAGAGATAGAAAACAGACATTTGATAGTAGACATAGACAGAGATAGAAAACAGACATTTGATAGTAGACATAGACAGAGATAGAAAACAGACATTTGATAGTAGACATAGACAGTAACAGAGAACAGACATTTGCTAGTAGACACAGACAGAGATAGAAAACATACATTTGATAGTAGACATAGACAGTAACAGAGAACAGACATTTGATAGTAGACATAGACAGTAACAGAGAACAGACATTTTATAGTAGACATAGACAGAGATAGAAAACATACATTTGATAGTAGACATAGACAATAACAGAGAACAGACATTTGATAGTAGACATAGACAGTAACAGAGAACAGACATTTGATAGTAGACATAGACAGATAGAAAACATACATTTGATAGTAGACATAGACAGTAACAGAAAACAGACACTTGTTTGTAGACATAGACAGTAACAGAGAACAGACACTTGCTAG
The DNA here is from genome assembly GCA_032433765.1 of Megaustenia siamemsis. NCBI lineage: Eukaryota > Metazoa > Mollusca > Gastropoda > Stylommatophora > Ariophantidae > Megaustenia > Megaustenia siamemsis. Next base: position 77,584,571 of record JAVIAB010000059.1, on the reverse strand, counting down.
TAGACACAGACAGTAACAGAGAACAGACATTTGCTAGTAGACACATACAGTAACAGAAAACAGACATTTGTTAGTAGACACAGACAGTAACAGAGAACAGACATTTGCTAGTAGACACATACAGTAACAGAAAACAGACATTTGTTAGTAGACACAGACAGTAACAGAGAACAGACATTTGTTAGTAGACATAGGCAGTCACAGACATTTGCTAGTAAACACAGACAGTAACAGAAAACAGACATTTGTTAGTAGACATAGACAGTCACAGACATTTGCTAGTAAACACAGACAGTAACAGAGAACAGACATTTGTTAGTAGATATAGACAGTAACAGAGAACAGACATTTGTTAGTAAACACAGACAGTAACAGAGAACAGACATTTGTTAGTAAACACAGACAGTAACAGAGAACAGACATTTGCTAGTAGACATAGACAGTAACAGAGAACAGACATTTGTTAGTAGACATAGACAATAACAGAGAACAGACATTTGTTAGTAAACACAGACAGTAACAGAGAACAGACATTTGCTAGTAGACATAGACAGTAACAGAGAACAGACATTTGTTAGTAAACACAGACAGTAACAGAGAACAGACATTTGCTAGTAGACATAGACAGTAACAGAGAACATACATTTGCTAGTAAACATAGACAGTAACAGAGAACAGACATTTGCTAGTAGACATAGACAGTAACAGAGAACAGACATTTTCTAGTAGACATAGACAGTAACAGAGAAGACTAGCCAGCCACTTGCTAGTAGACATAGACAGTAACAGAGAACAGACATTTTCTAGTAAACACAGACAGTAACAGAGAACAGACATTTGCTAGTAGACATAGACAGTAACAGAGGTCCAGGGTGAGTGGCTGGCTAGTGTAGAGCTAAGACATAAGACAGTAACAGAGGTCCAGGGTGAGTGGCTGGCTAGTCTAGACCTAAGACATAGACAGTAACAGAGGTCCAGGATGAGTGGCTGGCTTGTCTAGAGCTAAGACATAGACAGTAACAGAGGTCCAGGATGAGTGGCTGGCTTGTCTAGAGCTAAGACATAGACAGTAACAGAGGTCCAGGATGAGTGGCCGGCTTGTCTAGAGCTAAGACATAGACAGTAACAGAGGTCCAGGATGAGTGGCCGGCTTGTCTAGAGCTAAGACATAGACAGTAACAGAGGTCCAGGGTGAGTGGCTGGCTAGTCTAGAGCTAAGACATAGAGACTAACAGAGGTCCAGGATGAGTGGCTGGCTAGTCTAGAGCTAAGACATAAGACAGTAACAGAGGTCCAGGGTGAGTGGCTGGCTAGTCTAGACCTAAGACATAGACAGTAACAGAGGTCCAGGATGAGTGGCTGGCTTGTCTAGAGCTAAGACATAGACGGTAACAGAGGTCCAGGATGAGTGGCTGGCTTGTCTAGAGCTAAGACATAGACAGTAACAGAGGTCCAGGATGAGTGGCCGGCTTGTCTAGAGCTAAGACATAGACAGTAACAGAGGTCCAGGATGAGTGGATGGCTTGTCTAGAGCTAAGACATAGACAGTAACAGAGGTCCAGGATGAGTGGCTGGCTTGTCTAGAGCTAAGACATAGACAGTAACAGAGGTCCAGGATGAGTGGCTGGCTTGTCTAGAGCTAAGACATAGACAGTAACAGAGGTCCAGGATGAGTGGCTGGCTTGTCTAGAGCTAAGACATAGACAGTAACAGAGGTCCAGGATGAGTGGCTGGCTTGTCTAGAGCTAAGACATAGACAGTAACAGAGGTCCAGGATGAGTGGCTGGCTTGTCTAGAGCTAAGACATAGACAGTAACAGAGGTCCAGGATGAGTGGCTGGCTTGTCTAGAGCTAAGACATAGACAGTAACAGAGGTCCAGGATGAGTGGCTGGCTTGTCTAGAGCTAAGACATAGACAGTAACAGAGGTCCAGGATGAGTGGCTGGCTTGTCTAAAGCTAAGACATAGACAGTAACAGAGGTCAAGGATGAGTGGCCGGCTTGTCTAGAGCTAAGACATAGACAGTAACAGAGGTCCAGGATGAGTGGCCGGCTTGTCTAGAGCTAAGACATAGACAGTAACAGAGGTTCAGGATGAGTGGCCGGCTTGTCTAGAGCTAAGACATAGACAGTAACAGAGGTCCAGGATGAGTGGCTGGCTTGTCTAGAGCTAAGACATAGACAGTAACAGAGGTCCAGGATGAGTGGCTGGCTTGTCTAGAGCTAAGACATAGACAGTAACAGAGGTCCAGGATGAGTGGCTGGCTTGTCTAGAGCTAAGACATAGACAATAACAGAGGTCCAGGATGAGTGGCTGGCTTGTCTAGAGCTAAGACATAGACAGTAAAAGAGGTCCAGGGTGAGTGGCTGGCTAGTCTAGAGCTAAGACATAGACAGTAACAGAGGTCCAGGATGAGTGGCTGGCTTGTCTAGAGCTAAGACATAGACAGTAACAGAGGTCCAGGGTGAGTGGCTGGCTAGTCTAGAGCTAAGACATAGACAGTAACAGAGGTCCAGGATGAGTGGCTGGCTTGTCTAGAGCTAAGACATAGACGGTAACAGAGGTCCAGGATGAGTGGCTGGCTTGTCTAGAGCTAAGACATAGACAGTAACAGAGGTCCAGGATGAGTGGCTGGCTTGTCTAGAGCTAAGACATAAGACATAAGACAGTAACAGAGGTCCAGGGTGAGTGGCTGGCTTGTCTAGAGCTAAGACATAGACAGTAACAGAGGTCCAGGATGAGTGGCTGGCTTGTCTAGAGCTAAGACATAAGACATAAGACAGTAACAGAGGTCCAGGGTGAGTGGCTGGCTTGTCTAGAGCTAAGACATAGACAGTAACAGAGGTCCAGGATGAGTGGCTGGCTAGTCTAGAGCTAAGACATAGACAGTAACAGAGGTCCAGGATGAGTGGCTGGCTAGTCTAGAGCTAAGACATAGACAGTAACAGAGGTCCAGGGTGAGTGGCTGGCTTGTCTAGAGCTAAGACATAGACAGTAACAGAGGTCCAGGATGAGTGGCTGGCTAGTCTAGAGCTAAGACATAGACAGTAACAGAGGTCCAGGATGAGTGGCTGGCTAGTCTAGAGCTAAGACATAGACAGTAACAGAGGTCCAGGGTGAGTGGCTGGCTAGTCTAGAGCTAAGACATAGACAGTAACAGAGGTCCAGGGTGAGTGGCTGGCTAGTCTAGAGCTAAGACATAGACAGTAACAGAGGTCCAGGATGAGTGGCTGGCTAGTCTAGAGCTAAGACATAGACCTTCTCATTTGAAAAACCGCGTTCAAATCCATCCAAAAGCATCTCAGAATCAGTGGTTTCTTCGCAGCTTTGGCTTGTGAGTTCCGATGTCTAGTCTTCTCTGGCTTGTGAGATCCGATGTCTAGTCTTCTCTGGCTTGTGAGATCCGATGTCTAGTCTTCTCTGGCTTGTGAGATCCGATGTCTAGTCATCTCTGGATTGTGAGATCCGATGTCTAGTCTTCTCTGGCTTGTGAGATCCGATGTCTAGTCTTCTCTGGTATTTGAGATCCTATGTCTAGTCTTCTCTAGCTTGTGAGATCCGATGTCTAGTCTTCTCTGGTATTTGAGATCCGATGTCTAGTCTTCTCTAGCTTGTGAGATCCGATGTCTAGTCTTCTCTAGCTTGTGAGATCCGATGTCTAGTCTTCTCTAGCTTGTGAGATCCGATGTCTAGTCTTCTCCGGATTGTGAGATCCGATGCCTAGTCTTCTCTGGCATTTGAGATCCGATGTCTAGTCTTCTCTAGCTTGTGAGATCCGATGTCTAGTCTTCTCTAGATTGTGAGATCCGATGTCTAGTCTTCTCTAGCTTGTGAGATCCGATGTCTAGTCTTCTCTGGATTGTGAGATCCGATGTCTAATCTTCTCTGGCATTTGAGATCCGATGTCTAGTCTTCTCTGGCTTGTGAGATCCGATGTCTAGTCTTCTCTAGCTTGTGAGATCCGAAGTCTAGTCTTCTCAGGATTGTGAGATCCGATGTCTAGTCTTCTCTGGCTTGTGAGATCCGATGTCTAGTCTTCTCTGGCTTGTGAAATCCGATGTCTAGTCTTCTCTGGTATTTGAGATCCGATGTCTAGTCTTCTATGGCTTGTGAGATCCGATGACTAGTCTTCTCTGGTATTTGAGATCCGATGTCTAGTCTACTCTGGCATTTAAGATCTGATGTCTAGTCTTCTCTGGATTGTGAGATCCGATGTCTAATCTTCTCTGGAATGTGAGATCCGATGTATAGTCTTCTCTAGCATTTGAGATCCAATGTCTAGTCTTCTCTGGCTTGTGAAATCTAATGTCTAGTCTTCTCTGGATTGTGAGATCTGATGTCTAGTCTTCTCTGGATTGTGAGATCCGATGTCTAGCCTTCTCTGGATTGTGAGATCTGATGTCTAGTCTTCTCTGGCTTGTGAGATCTGATGTCTAGTCTTCTCTGGCTTGTGAGATCTGATGTCTAGTATTCTCTGGATTGTCAGATCTGATGTCTAGTCTTCTCAGGATTGTGAGATCTGATATCTAGTCTTTTCTGGATTGTGAGATCTGATGTCTAGTCTTTTCTGGATTGTGAGATCTGATGTCTAGTCTTCTCTAGCTTGTGAGATATGATGTCTAGTCTTCTCTAGCTTGTGAGATATGATGTCTAGTCTTCTCTAGCTTGTGAGATCCGATGTCTAGTCTTCTCTGGCTTGTGAGATTTGATGTCTACTCTTCTCTGGAATGTGAGATTTGATGTTTAATCCTCTCTGGATTGTGAGATCCGATGTCTAGTCTTCTCTGGCTTGTGAGGTCCGATGTCTAGTCTTCTCTGAATTGTGAGATCCGATGTCTAGTCTTCTCTGGCTTGTGAGATCTGATGTCTAGTCTTCTCTGGAATGTGAGATTTGATGTTTGATCCTCTCTTGATTATGAGATCCGATGTCTAGTCTTCTCTGGCTTGTGAGATCTAATGTCTAGTCTTCTCTGGAATGTGAGATTTGATGTTTAATCCTCTCTGGATTTTGAGATCCGATGTCTAGTCTTCTCTGGCTTGTGAGATCTGATGTCTAGTCTTCTCAGGATTGTGAGATCTGACATCTAGACTTTTCTGGATTGTGAGATCTGCTGTCTAGTCTTCTCTGGTTTGTGAGATTCGATGTCTAGTCTTCTCTGGCTGCTGAGATCCGATGTCTAGTCTTCTCTGGCATGTGAGATCCATGTCTAGTCATCTCTAGATTGTGAGATCTGACATCTAGACTTTTCTGGATTGTGAGATCTGCTGTCTAGTCTTCTCTGGTTTGTGAGATTCGATGTCTAGTCTTCTCTGGCTGCTGAGATCCGATGTCTAGTCTTCTCTGGCATGTGAGATCCGATGTCTAGTCATCTCTAGATTGTGAGATCCGATGTCTAGTCTTCTCTGGCCGATGAGATCCGATGTCTAGTCATCTCTGGCATGTGAGATCCGATGTCTAGTCTTCTCTGGATTGTGAGATCCGATATCTAGTCTTCTCTGTATTGTGAGATTCGATGTCTAGTCTTCTCTGGATTGTGAGATCCGATGTCTAGTCATCTCTGGCATGTGAGATCCGATGTCTAGTCTTCTCTGGATTGTGAGATCCGATGTCTAGTCTTCTCTGGATTGTGAGATCCGATGTCTAGTAATCTCTGGCATGTGAGATTCGATGTCTAGTCTTCTCTGTATTGTGAGATCCGATGTCTAGTCTTCTCTGTATTGTGAGATCCGATGTCTAGTCTTCTCTGGATTGTGAGATCCGATGTCTAGTCTTCTCTGGATTGTGAGATCCGATGTCTAGTCATCTCTGGCATGTGAGATCCGATGTCTAGTCATCTCTGGATTGTGAGATCCGATGTCTAGTCTTCTCTGGATTGTGAGATCCGATGTCTAGTCATCTCTGGCATGTGAGATCCGATGTTTAGTCATCTCTGGCATGTGAGATCCGATGTCTAGTCTTCTCTGTATTGTTAGATCCGATGTCTAGTCTTCTCTGGATTGTGAGATCCGATGTCTAGTCATCTCTGGCATGTGAGATCCGATGTCTAGTCTTCTCTGGGTTGTGAGATCCGATGTCTAGTCTTCTCTGGATTGTGAGATCCGATGTCTAGTCTTCTCTGTATTGTGAGATCCGATGTCTAGTCTTCTCTGTATTGTGAGATCCGATGTCTAGTCTTCTCTGGATTGTGAGATCCGATGTCTAGTCTTCTCTGGATTGTGAGATCCCATGTCTAGTCTTCTCTGATTTGTGAGATACGATGTCTAGCCTTCTCTGGATTGTGAGATCTGATGTCTAGTCTTCTCTGGCTAGTGAGATCTGATGTCTAGTCTTCTCTATATTGCGAGATCTGATGTCTAGTCTTCTCAGGATTGTGAGATCTGATATCTAGTCTTTTCTGGATTGTGAGATCTGATGTCTAGTCTTTTCTGGATTGTGAGATCTGATGTCTAGTCTTCTCTAGCTTGTGAGATATGATGTCTAGTCTTCTCTAGCTTGTGAGATATGATGTCTAGTCTTCTCTAGCTTGTGAGATCCGATGTCTAGTTTTCACTGGCATGTGAGATCCGATGTCTTGTCATCTCTGGATTGTGAGATCCGATGTCTAGTCACCGCTGGCTTGCGAAATCCTATGTCAAGTCTTCTCCATAAAATAAACAGGAGGTCACATGTGCACTATGCGTACGTTAATTAACTTTTGACAACTAAAAGTAAAAATTATAAGACAAATTTTGCCTCTGCCCGGGCACACACATAATCTATCTCCGGCCAACTTCATTTTGAACGCACCGGAGCTACGGGATACATGCAAGTTACAACCATTGTCATTGCCTTCACCAGCAAGTGGCGGCAAAGGGGATTAATGGGATCGATAGTAGCTAGATGCAAGGGGGGGGGGGGGATGGAGATTTGACCGCTCAGATTTGATCAAAGAGAAAATAAGGTTTTTGATTACAGTAAATCAAGTAACAGTAGTTGGACATTTGATAGTAGACGGACAGTAACAGTAGTCGGACATTTGATAGTAGACGGACAGTAACAGTAGTCGGACATTTGATAGTAGAGGCAGACAGTAACAGTAGTTGGACATTTGTTAGTAGACGCAGACAGTAACAGTAGTTGGACATTTGTTAGTAGACGCAGACAGTAACAGTAGTTGGACATTTGTTATTAACGACGAGGACAGTTGTCGGATATTTGCTAGTAGACGGGGATAGTTACAATAGTCGGACATTTGATGCTAGTCACAGACAGCAACATATGTCCGAGGTCAGGTAATAAGCACAAACAAATGTCAGATGTCAGGAAAGAGACACAGGTAGTAACAGATGTCAGGAAAGAGACACAGATAGTAACAGATGTCAGGAAAGAGACACAGATAGTAACAGATGTCAGGAAAGAAACACAGATAGTAACAGATGTCAGGAAAGAGACACAGATAGTAACAGATGTCAGGAAAGAGACACAGATAGTAACAGATGTCAGGAAAGAGACACAGATAGTAACAGATGTCAGGAAAGAGACACAGATAGTAACAGATGTCAGGAAAGAAACATAGGTAGTAACAGATGTCTGGAAAGAAACACAGGTAGTAACAGATGTCAGGAAAGATACACAGATAGTAACAGATGTCAGGAAAGAGACACAGATAGTAACAGATGTCAGGAAAGAAACACAGATAGTAACAGATGTCAGGAAAGAGACACAGATAGTAACAGATGTCAGGAAAGAGGCACAGATAGTAACAGATGTCAAGAAAAAAACACAGATAGTAACAGATGTCAGGAAAGAGACACAGATAGTAACAGATGTCAGGAAAGAGACACAGATAGTAACAGATGTCAGGAAAGAGACACAGATAGCAACAGATGTCAGGAAAGAGACACAGATAGTAACAGATGTCAGGAAAGAGACACAGATAGTAACAGATGTCAGGAAAGAGACACAGATAGTAACAGATGTCAGGAAAGAGACACAGATAGTAACAGATGTCAGGAAAGAGACACAGATAGTAACAGATGTCAGCTGTTATAGTAACCAAAGTTAAACCTTGTAATGGTGTCATGAAGTGAGGACATGGAAAGAAAGAAAGGACACGGAAAGAAAGAGAGGACTCGGAAAGAAAGAGAGGGCGCGGAAAGAAAGAGAGGACACGGAAAAAAAGAGAAGGCACGGAAGAAAAGAGAGGGCACGGAAAGAAAGAGAAGGCACGGAAGAAAAGAGAGGGCACGGAAAGAAAGAGAGGGCACGGAAGAAAAGAGAGAGCACGGAAAGAAAGAGAGGGCACAGAAAGAAACAGAGGGCACGGAAAAAAAGAGAGGGCGCGGAAAGAAAGAGAGGACACGGAAAGAAAGAGAGGACACGGAAAGAAAGATTGGGCACGGAAAGAAAGAGAGGGCACGTAAGAAAAGAGAGGGCACGGAAAGAAAGAGAGGACACGGAAAGAAAGAGAGGACACGGAAAGAAAGAGAGGGCGAGGAAAGAAAGAGAGGGCACGGAAGAAAAGAGAGGGCACGGAAAGAAAGAGAGGGCACGGAAAGAGAGAGGGCTGAGAACGAAAGAGAGAACACAGAAAAAAGAGGACTCAGAAAGAAAGAGAGGACACAATAAGAGAGGACACAGAAAACTAGAGAGGACACAATAAGAGAGGACTCAAAGAGAAAGATAGGACACAAAAAGAAAGACATGACACAGAAAGAAAAAAAGAGGACACAGAAAGAAAGAGAGGACACAAAAAGAAAGAGAGGACACATAAAGCAAGAGAGGATACAGAAAGAAAGAGAGGATACAGAAAGAAAGAGAGGATACAGAGATGAAGAACAGAGAAAGAGAGGATACAGAAATGAAGGACACAGAAAGAGAGGATACAGAAATGAAGGACACAGAAAGAGAGGATACTGAAATCAAGGACACAGAAAGAGAGGATACAGAAAGAAAAAGAGGATACATAGATGGAGAACACAGAAAGAGAGGATACTGAAATCAAGGACACAGAAAGAGAGGATACAGAAAGAAAGAGAGGATACATAGATGGAGAACACAGAAAGAGAGGATACTGAAATCAAGGACACAGAAAGAGAGGATACAGAAAGAAAGAGAGGATACATAGATGGAGAACACAGAAAGAGAGGATACTGAAATGAAGGACACAGAAAGAGAAGATACTGAAATGAAGGACACAGAAAGAGAGGATACAGAAATGAAGGACACAGAAAGAGATAATACTGAAATGAAGGACACAGAAAGAGAAGATACTGAAATGAAGGACACAGAAAGAGATAATACTGAAATGAAGGACACAGAAAGAGAAGATACTGAAATGAAGGACACAGAAAGAGATGATACTGAAATGAAGGACACAGAAAGAGATAATACTGAAATGAAGGACACAGAAAGAGAAGATACTGAAATGAAGGACACAGAAAGAGATGATACTGAAATAGATTACTCATAAAGAGAGGATATGACCAAGGATTATCATCTTTATTTCCTCCACGTTCTCATAAATGTCCTACAACTGTGTTCTCACACTCACACAAGCGTGATCTTGTCCTGCCCTCCTCTCAACTCCCTCCATGTCCTCCAACTGTGTTCACACACTCACACAAGCGTGATCTTGTCCTGCCTCTCAACTCTCTCCATGTCCTCCAACTGTGTTCACACATTCACACAAGCGTGATCTTGTCCTGCCCTCCTCTCAACTCCCTCCATGTCCTCCAACTGTGTTCACACACTCACACAAGCGTGATCTTGTCCTGCCCTCCTCTCAACTCCCTCCATGTCCTCCAACTGTGTTCACACACTCACACAAGTGTGTTCTTGTCCTGCCTCTCAACTCCCTCCATGTCCTCCAACTGTGTTCACACACTCACACAAGTGTGTTCTTGTCCTGCCTCTCAACTCCCTCCATGTCCTACAACTGTGTTCACACATTCACACAAGCGTGATCTTGTCCTGCCTCTCAACTCCCTCCATGTCCTCCAACTGTGTTCACACATTCACACAAGCGTGATCTTGTCCTGCCTCTCAACTCCCTCCATGTCCTCCAACTGTGTTCACACATTCACACAAGCGTGATCTTGTCCTGCCTCTCAACTCCCTCAATGTCCTCCAACTGTGTTCACACACTCACACAAGTGTGATCTTGTCCTGCCTCTCAACTCCCTCCATGTCCTCCAACTGTGTTCACACACTCACACAAGCGTGATCTTGTCCTGCCCCTCAACTCCCTCCATGTCCTACCACACGTAGCATGTCCTCACCCACCCCCCTCCCCCTGGACGTCCCGTACAAACAACAGCCAGTAAATCCGATTACTATCACTCAGATATTATGTCCCCTCAATTGATTCCAGCGCAGATTGCCGGCCCGTGCTGTCAGCCTCCATCAACAGGGAGACAGGTATTCTTGCTGCTCTATTGATTCTAGCGCTCATCCCCGCTCGCACTCAGATCCTAGCATCAGGTATTTGCTCACTCAAACTACCTGAATCTCTACTCTTTTGTGTCTACAAATCTGGAAATCAGACAATCCCAGGATTAAAGTTTTCAAATCACCGGCCAACCTCTTCTGGCAGCTTATCCTGGCAACCAGCGCATCACGTGATCTGCTTCCCTTGAGGGCGAGAACAATCAAAGTAAAAAAGATGTGATCATAACGGCGGAGGCGTCGACGAGGAGCCGACAAGAAAGTGCATTGATCTGCCAGGCTGGAAGTTCAAACAAGACACGGGGCAAGAGACATCTGGGTCCCAAGTCTTGCTGGACTCCGCCGCATGAGGCTAGGCCTCCGTGTGTGTCTGTTTGTGTGCATATGGATGTATGTGTGTGGATGTGAGTGTGGACTGGAGTGAATGCGTGAGTCTGAGAGAGTGTGTGTGTTGGTGTGAGTGTGAGTCTATGTGTGAGTCTATGTGTGAGTCTGAAATTGTGTGAGAGAATTTTTCTGAAGGTTTTGTATGTGTGTGTGTGCATGTGTGTGTGCATGTGTGCGTGTGCATGTGTGTTTGTGTGTGTGCATAGATGTATAATTGTGAACACCTGTTTGAGTGTGGCATTCTTTGTGTGAATGTAAAAACATAGGTCAGAGATCTTTAGTGAGTGAGGGACATTTACTGAGTGATAGACCTTTAGTGGGTGATAGACCTTTAGTGGGTGATAGACCTTTAGTGGGTGATAGACCTTTAGTGGGTGATAGACCTTTAGTGGGTGATAGACCTTTAGTGAGTGAGGGATATTTACTGAGTGATAGACCTTTAGTGGGTGATAGACCTTTAGTGGGTGATAGACCTTTAGTGGGTGAGGGATATTTACTGAGTGATAGATCTTTAGTGGGTGATAGACCTTTAGTGGGTGATAGACCTTTAGTGGGTGATAGACCTTTAGTGAGTGAGGGATATTTACTGAGTGATAGACCTTTAGTGGGTGATAGACCTTTAGTGAATGATGGACATTTACTGAGTGATAGATCTTTAGTGGGTGAAAGACCTTTAGTGAGTGATGGACACTTACTGAGTGATAGATCTTTAGTGGGTGATAGACCTTTAGTGAGTGATGGACATTTACTGAGTGATAAACCTTTAATGGGTGATAGACCTTTAGTGGGTGATAGAACTTTAGTGAATGATGGACATTTACTGAGTGATAGATCTTTAGTGAGTGATAGACCTTTAGTTCGTTCGTTCGCTTTCGTCAGCTTTGACCTCTGACGAAGTCCCACCCACTCAATTTTGTGGGACTGAATTTTGCGTGTAAAGTCTGTTTTATATCCCATTACAGGATGCCCCTCGCCATGCAGGCAGATTTACTCCGACTTCAGAGGTACTAATTTTTAGGAAATTAGTAAAACCCAGGTGTCCTCGCCAGGGTACGAACCCCGGCTGTTGCCGTGGTAAGCCAACCGCCTATCGATTGCACTAACCGGACCTTTAGTGAGTGATGGACCTTTAGTGAGTGATGGACATTTATTGAGTGATAGACCTTTTGTAAGTGATGGACATTTACTGAGTGATAGACCTTTAGTGAGTGAGAGACCTTTAGTGAATGAGAGACCTTTAGTGAGTGAGAGACCTTCAGTGAGTGATAGATCTTTAGTGAGTGAGAGACCTTTAGTGAGTAACTGATCTTAAGTGAGTGAGAGACCTTTAGTGACATACCTTTAATGAGTGAGAGATCTTTAGTGAGTGAGAGACCTTTAGTGAGTGACAGACCTTTAATGATCTTTAGTGAGAGAGATATTTAGTGAGTGACAGACTTGTAGTGAGTGAAAGATCTTTAGTGAGTGAGAGATCTTTAGTGAGTGAGAGACCTTTAGTGAGTGAGAGATCTTTAGTGAGTGAGAGACCTTTAGTGTGTGTAAAAGTAAAAAGTAAAGTACCCCCGTCACGCCAAGTGGCGTATAGGGAAATATGGTGTTAGTGACCCTATATTTTACAGACCTTCAGCACATGATTTTTGGGGTAATGTGGTCGGTATTACGCCCGTGCTGCTTTTACTTTCCCAGAAAAAATCCGGTACCCATTTAAGGCTGGGTGAACCCGGAGCCGTCGGTTGGGATCGAACCCTACCCCTTGTCCGTAGTAGTCCAGTTCACTAACCACTGAGCTATCGCGGCTCCTACTAATTTTTAGGGAATTAGTAAAACCCAGGTGTCCTCGCCAGGATTACGAACCCCGGCTGTTGCCGTGGTAAGCCAACCGCCTATCGATTGCGCTAACCGGACACCCTTTAGTGTGTGACAGACCTTTAATGATCTTTAGTGAGACAGATATTTAGTGAGTGACAGACTTGTAGTGAGTGAAAGGTCTTTAGTGAGTGAGAGATCTTTAGTGAATGAGAGATCTTTAGTGAGTGAGAGATCTTTAGTGAGTGAGAGACCTTTAGTGAGTGATAGAACTTTAGTGAATGAGAGATCTTTAGTGAGTGAGAGATCTTTAGTGAGTGAGAGATCTTTAGTGAATGAGAGATCTTTAGTGAGTGAGAGATCTTTAGTGAGTGAGAGACCTTTAGTGAGTGACAGACTTGTAGTGAGTGAAAGATCTTTAGTGAGTGAGAGATCTTTAGTGAGTGAGAGATCTTTAGTGAGTGAGAGACCTTTAGTGAGTGACAGACTTGTAGTGAGTGAAAGATCTTTAGTGAGTGAGAGATCTTTAGTGAGTGAAAGATCTTTAGTGAGTGAAAGATCTTTAGTGAGTGAAAGATCTTTAGTGAGTGAAAGATCTTTAGTGAGTGAGAGATCTTTAGTGAGTGACAGACTTGTAGTGAGTGAAAGATCTTTAGTGAGTGAGAGATCTTTAGTGAGTGAGAGATCTTTAGTGAGTGAGAGATCTTTAGTGAGTGAGAGACCTTTAGTGAGTGACAGACTTGTAGTGAGTGAAAGATCTTTAGTGAGTGAGAGATCTTTAGTGAATGAGAGATCTTTAGTGAGTGAGAGATCTTTAGTGAGTGAGAGACCTTTAGTGAGTGATAGAACTTTAGTAAGTAAGAGAACTTTAGTGAGTGAGAGAACTTTAGTGAGTGAGAGAACTTTAGTGAGTGAGAGAACTTTAGTGAGTGAGAGATCTTTAGTGAGTGAGAGAACTTTAGTGAGTGAGAGAACTTTAGTGAGTGAGAGAACTTTAGTGAGTGAGAGAACTTTAGTGAGTGAGAGATCTTTAGTGAGTGAGAGAACTTTAGTGAGTGAGAGAACTTTAGTGAGTGAGAGAACTTTAGTGAGTGAGAGAACTTTAGTGAGTGAGAGATCTTTAGTGAGTGAGAGAACTTTAGTGAGTGAGAGATCTTTAGTGAGTGAGAGAACTTTAGTGAGTGAGAGAACTTTAGTGAGTGATAGAACTTTAGTAAGTAAGAGAACTTTAGTGAGTGAGAGAACTTTAGTGAGTGATAGAACTTTAGTAAGTAAGAGAACTTTAGTGAGTGATAGAACTTTAGTGAGTGATAGAACTTTAGTAAGTAAGAGAACTTTAGTGAGTGAGAGAACTTTAGTGAGTGAGAGAACTTTAATAAGTAAGAGAACTTTAGTGAGTAAGAGAACTTTAGTGAGTGAGAGAACTTTAGTGAGTGAGAGAACTTTAGTGAGTGAGAGAACTTTAGTAAGTAAGAGAACTTTAGTGAGTAAGAGAACATTAGTGAGTGAGAGAACTTTAGTAAGTAAGAGAACTTTAGTGAGTGAGAGAACTTTAGTGAGTGAGAGAACTTTAGTAAGTAAGAGAACTTTAGTGAGTAAGAGAACTTTAGTGAGTGAGAGAACTTTAGTAAGTAAGAGAACTTTAGTGAGTGAGAGAACTTTAGTGAGTGTGAGAACTTTAGTGAGTGAGAGAACTTTAGTGAGTGAGAGAACTTTAGTAAGTAAGAGAACTTTAGTGAGTAAGAGAACTTTAGTGAGTGTGAGAACTTTAGTGAGTGAGAGAACTTTAGTGAGTGAGAGAACTTTAGTGAGTGAGAGAACTTTAGTGAGTAAGAGAACTTTAGTGAGTAAGAGAACTTTAGTAAGTAAGAGAACTTTAGTGAGTAAGAGAACTTTAGTGAGTGAGAGAACTTTAGTGAGTGAGAGAACTTTAGTGAGTGAGAGAACTTTAGTAAGTAAGAGAACTTTAGTGAGTAAGAGAACTTTAGTGAGTGAGAGAACTTTAGTAAGTAAGAGAACTTTAGTGAGTGAGAGAACTTTAGTGAGTGAGAGAACTTTAGTAAGTAAGAGAACTTTAGTGAGTAAGAGAACTTTAGTGAGTGAGAGAACTTTAGTAAGTAAGAGAACTTTAGTGAGTGAGAGAACTTTAGTGAGTGTGAGAACTTTAGTGAGTGAGAGAACTTTAGTGAGTGAGAGAACTTTAGTGAGTGAGAGAACTTTAGTGAGTGAGAGAACTTTAGTAAGTAAGAGAACTTTAGTGAGTAAGAGAACTTTAGTGAGTGAGAGAACTTTAGTAAGTAAGAGAACTTTAGTGAGTGAGAGAACTTTAGTGAGTGAGAGAACTTTAGTAAGTAAGAGAACTTTAGTGAGTAAGAGAACTTTAGTGAGTGAGAGAACTTTAGTAAGTAAGAGAACTTTAGTGAGTGAGAGAACTTTAGTGAGTGTGAGAACTTTAGTGAGTGAGAGAACTTTAGTGAGTGAGAGACCTTTAGTGAGTGAGAGAACTTTAGTAAGTAAGAGAACTTTAGTGAGTAAGAGAACTTTAGTGAGTGAGAGAACTTTAGTGAGTGAGAGACCTTTAGTGAGTGAGAGACCTTTAGTGAGTGTGAGAACTTTAGTAAGTGAGAGAACTTTAGTGAGTGAGAGACCTTTAGTGAGTGATAGAACTTTAGTAAGTAAGAGAACTTTAGTGAGTGAGAGAACTTTAGTGAGTGAGAGAACTTTAGAAAGTGAGAGACCTTTAGTGAGTGTGAGAACTTTAGTAAGTGAGAGAACTTTAGTGAGTGAGAGACCTTTAGTGAGTGATAGAACTTTAGTAAGTAAGAGAACTTTAGTGAGTGAGAGAACTTTAGTGAGTGAGAGAACTTTAGTGAGTGAGAGAACTTTAGTGAGTGAGAGAACTTTAGTGAGTGTGAGAACTTTAGTGAGCGAGAGATCTTTAGTGAATGAGAGATCTTTAGTGAGTGAGAGAACTTTAGTGAGTGAGAGATCTTTAGTGAGTGAGAGAACTTTAGTGAGTGAGAGATCTTTAGTGAATGAGAGATCTTTAGTGAATGAGAGAACTTTAGTGAGTGAGAGAACTTTAGTGAGTGAGAGATCTTTAGTGAGTGAGAGATCTTTAGTGAGTGAGAGATCTTTAGTGAGTGAGAGATCTTTAGTGAATGAGAGATCTTTAGTGAGTGAGAGAACTTTAGTGTGTGAGAGATCTTTAGTGAGTGAGAGAACTTTAGTGTGTGAGAGATCTTTAGTGAATGAGAGAACTTTAGTGTGTGAGAGATCTTTAGTGAGTGAGAGATCTTTAGTGAGTGAGAGATCTTTAGTGAGTGAGAGATCTTTAGTGAATGAGAGATCTTTAGTGAGTGAGAGAACTTTAGTGAGTGAGAGATCTTTAGTGAATGAGAGATCTTTAGTGAGTGAGAGATCTTTAGTGAATGAGAGATCTTTAGTGAATGAGAGATCTTTAGTGAGTGAGAGATCTTTAGTGAATGAGAGATCTTTAGTGAATGAGAGATCTTTAGTGAGTGAGAGATCTTTAGTGAGTGAGAGAACTTTAGTGTGTGTGAGAACTTTAGTGAGTGAGAGAACTTTAGTGAGTGAGAGAACTTTAGTGAGTGAGAGATCTTTAGTGAGTGAGAGATCTTTAGTGAGTGAGAGATCTTTAGTGAGTGAGAGATCTTTAGTGAGTGAGAGAACTTTAGTGTGTGTGAGAACTTTAGTGAGTGAGAGAACTTTAGTGAGTGAGAGAACTTTAGTGAGTGAGAGATCTTTAGTGAGTGAGAGAACTTTAGTGAGTGAGAGAACTTTAGTGAGTGAGAGATCTTTAGTGAATGAGAGATCTTTAGTGAGTGAGAGATCTTTAGTGAATGAGAGATCTTTAGTGAATGAGAGATCTTTAGTGAGTGAGAGATCTTTAGTGAATGAGAGATCTTTAGTGAGTGAGAGATCTTTAGTGAGTGAGAGACCTTTAGTTAGTGATAGAACTTTAGTAAGTAAGAGAACTTTAGTGAGTGAGAGAACTTTAGTGAGTGAGAGAACTTTAGTGAGTGTGAGAACTTTAGTGAGTGAGAGATCTTTAGTGAGTGAGAGAACTTTAGTGAGTGAGAGATCTTTAGTGAGTGAGAGATCTTTTGTGAGTGAGAGAACTTTAGTGAGTGAGAGATCTTTAGTGAGTGAGAGAACTTTAGTGAGTGTGAGATCTTTAGTGAGTGAGAGATCTTTAGTGAGTGAGAGAACTTTAGTGAGTGAGAGATCTTTAGTGAGTGAGAGATCTTTAGTGAGTGAGAGATCTTTAGTGAGTGAGAGAACTTTAGTGAGTGAGAGATCTTTAGTGAGTGAGAGATCTTTAGTGAGTGAGAGATCTTTAGTGAGTGAGAGATCTTTAGTGAGTGAGAGATCTTTAGTGAGTGAGAGAACTTTAGTGAGTGAGAGATCTTTAGTGAGTGAGAGAACTTTAGTGAGTGAGAGATCTTTAGTGAGTGAGAGATCTTTAGTGAGTGAGAGAACTTTAGTGAGTGAGAGATCTTTTGTGAGTGAGAGAACTTTAGTGAGTGAGAGATCTTTTGTGAGTGAGAGAACTTTAGTGAGTGAGAGATCTTTAGTGAGTGAGAAAACGTTAGTGAGTGAGAGATCTTTTGTGAGTGAGAGAACTTTAGTGAGTGAGAGATCTTTAGTGAGTGAGAGAACTTTAGTGAGTGTGAGAACTTTAATGAGTGAGAGATCTTTAGTGAGTGAGAGATCTTTAGTGAGTGAGAGATCTTTAGTGAGTGAGAGAACTTTAGTGAGTGAGAGATCTTTAGTGAGTGAGAGAACTTTAGTGAGTGAGAAATCTTTAGTGAGTGAGAGATCTTTAGTGAGTGAGATAACTTTAGTGAGTGAGAAAACGTTAGTGAGTGAGAGACCTTTAGTGAGTGAGAGAACTTTAGTGAGTGAGAGATCTTTAGTGAGTGAGAGATCTTTTGTGAGTGAGAGAACTTTAGTGAGTGAGAGAACTTTAGTGAGTGAGAGAACTTTAGTGAGTGAGAGAACTTTAGTGAGTGAGAGATCTTTAGTGAGTGAGAGAACTTTAGTGAGTGAGAGATCTTTAGTGAGTGAGAGATCTTTTGTGAGTGAGAGAACTTTAGTGAGTGAGAGATCTTTAGTGAGTGAGAGAACTTTAGTGAGTGTGAGAACTTTAGTGTGTGAGAGACCTTTAGTGAGTGAGAGATCTTTAGTGAGTGGGAGAACTTTAGTGAGTGACAGATCTTTAGTGAGTGAGAAATCTTTAGTGAGAGAGAGAACTTTAGTGAGTGAGAGATCTTTAGTGAGTGAGAGGTCTTTAGTGAGTGACATACCTTTAGTGAGTGACAGACGCTTTGTGAGTGAGAGATCTTTAGTGAGTGAGATATATTTAGTGAGTGACAGATCTTTGGTGAGTGAGAGAAATTTTGTGAGTGAGAGACCTTTAGTGAGTGTGAGATCTTATGTGAGTGAGAGACCTTTAGTGAGTGAGAGATCTTATATGAGTGAGAGTCCTTTAGTGAGTGAGAGATCCTATGTGAGTGAGAGACCTTTAGTGAGTGAGAGATCTTATGTGACTGAGATACCTTTAGTGAGTGAGATATATTTAGTGAGTGACAGACCTTTAGTGAGTGACAGACCTTTAGTGAGTGACAGACCTTTAGTGAGTGAGAGATCCTATGTGAGTGAGAGACCTTTTGTGAGTGAAAGATCTTATGTGAGTGAGATACCTTTAGTGAGTGAGATATCTTTAGTGAGTGACAGACCTTTAGTGAGTGAGAGAAATTTTGTGAGTGAGAGACTTTAGTGAGTGAGAGATCTTTAGTTAGTGAGAGACCTTTAGTGAGTGAGAGATCTTATGTGAGTGAGATAAATTTAGTGAGTGAGATATCTTTAGTGAGTGACAGACCTTTAGTGAGTGAGAGAAATTTTGTGAGTGAGAGACTTTAGTGGATGAGAGATCTTTAGTTAGTGAGAGACCTTTTGTGAGTGAAAGATCTTATGTGAGTGAGATACCTTTAGTGAATGAGATATCTTTAGTGAGTGACAGACCTTTAGTGAGTGAGATAAATTTTGTGAGTGAGAGACTTTAGTGAGTGAGAGATCGTTATGTGACCCAACCTCAATTATTGAATTAATGACCTTTATTGAATGAGAGACCTTTAGTAAGTGAGAGATCTTTAGTGAGCGAGAGATCATTAGTGAGTGAAAGACCTTTAGTGAGTGAGAGACCTTTAGTGAGTGAGAGATCTTATGTGAGTGAGATACCTTTAGTGAGTGAGATATCTTTAGTGAGTGACAGACCTTTAGTGAGTGAGAGAAATTTTGTGAGTGAGAGACTTTAGTGGATGAGAGATCTTTAGTTAGTGAGAGACCTTTTGTGAGTGAAAGATCTTATGTGAGTGAGATACCTTTAGTGAGTGAGATATCTTTAGTGAGTGACAGACCTTTAGTGAGTGAGATAAATTTTGTGAGTGAGAGACTTTAGTGAGTGAGAGATCGTTATGTGACCCAACCTCAATTATTGAATTAATGACCTTTATTGAATGAGAGACCTTTAGTAAGTGAGAGATCTTTAGTGAGCGAGAGATCATTAGTGAGTGAAAGACCTTTAGTGAGTGAGAGACCTTAATGAGTGAGAGATCTTTAGTGAGTGAGAGACCTTCAGTGAGTGAAAGACCTTTAGTGAGTGAGTGACCTTTAGTGAGTGAGAGAACTTTAGTGAGTGATAGATCTTATGTGAGTGAGAGACATTTAGTGAGTGAGATATCTTATGTGAGCGAGAGACCTTTAGTGAGTGAAAGACCTTTAGTGATTGAGAGATCTTATGTGAGTGAGAGACCTTTAGTGAGTGAGGGGCCTTTATGTGACCCAGCCTCCTTTAGTGAATTAAAGACCTTTAGTGAATGATAGACCTTTAGTGAGTGATAGATCTTTAGTGAGTGAGAGATCTTTAGTGAGTGAGAGATCTTTAGTGAGTGAAAGACCTTTAGTGAGTGAAAGACCTTTAGTGAGTGAGAGACCTTTAGTGAGTGAAAAGTCAATGGTCTATTTGGTATTGCGATAATATATTGATGTGTGACAGTTCTTGTAACTAGTGATGTGTGACAGTTCTTGTAACTAGTGATGTGTGACAGTTCTTGTAACTAGTGATGTGTGACAGTTCTTGTAACTAGTGATGTGTGACAGTTCTTGTAACTAGTGATGTGTGACAGTTCTTGTAACTAGTGATGTGTGACAGTTCTTGTAACTAGTGATGTGTGACAGTTCTTGTAACTAGTGATGTGTGACAGTTCTTGTAACTAGTGATGTGTGACAGTTCTTGTAACTAGTGATGTGTGACAGTTCTTGTAACTAGTGATGTGTGACAGTTCTTGTAACTAGTGATGTGTGACAGTTCTTGTAACTAGTGATGTGTGACAGTTCTTGTAACTAGTGATGTGTGACAGTTCTTGTAACTAGTGATGTGTGACAGTTCTTGTAACTAGTGATGTGTGACAGTTCTTGTAACTAGTGATGTGTGACAGTTCTTGTAACTAGTGATGTGTGACAGTTCTTGTAACTAGTGATGTGTGACAGTTCTTGTAACTAGTGATGTGTGTCAGTTCTTGTAACTAGTGATGTGTGGTAGATATCGTTCTGTTATAGTAGAGTCATGACGCTATTAATGTGGTACTGTGAGATATTATAGTAGAGTCAGGACGCTATTAATGTGGTACTGTGAGATATTATAGTAGAGTCATGACGCTATTAATGTGGTACTGTGAGATATTATAGTAGAGTCATGACACTATTAATGTGGTACTGTGAGATATTATAGTAGAGTCAGGACGCTATTAATGTGGTACTGTGAGATATTATAGTAGAGTCATGACGCTATTAATGTGGTACTGTGGGACATTATAGTAGAGTCATGACGCTATTAATGTGGTACTGTGAGATATTATAGTAGAGTCATGACGCTATTAATGTGGTACTGTGAGATATTATAGTAGAGTCATGACGCTATTAATGTGGTACTGTGAGATATTATAGTAGAGTCATGACACTATTAATGTGGTACTGTGAGATATTATAGTAGAGTCATGACGCTATTAATGTGGTACTGTGGGAGATGTTATAGTAGAGTCATGACGCTATTAATGTGGTACTGTGGGAGATATTATAGTAGAGTCATGACGCTATTAATGAGGTACTGTGGGATATTATAGTAGAGTCATGACGCTATTAATGTGGTACTGTGAGATATTATAGTAGAGTCATGACGCTATTAATGTGGTACTGTGGGATATTATAGTAGAGTCATGACGCTATTAATGTGGTACTGTGAGATATTATAGTAGAGTCATGACACTATTAATGTGGTACTGTGAGATATTATAGTAGAGTCATGACGCTATTAATGTGGTACTGTGAGATATTATAGTAGAGTCATGACGCTATTAATGTGGTACTGTGGGAGATATTATAGTAGAGTCATGACGCTATTAATGAGGTACTGTGGGATATTATAGTAGAGTCATGACGCTATTAATGTGGTACTGTGAGATATTATAGTAGAGTCATGACGCTATTAATGTGGTACTGTGGGATATTATAGTAGAGCCATGACGCTATTAATGTGGTATTGTGAGATATTATAGTAGAGTCATGACGCTATTAGTGTGGTACTGTGAAATATTATAGTAGAGTCATGACGCTATTAATGTGGTACTGTGAGATATTATAGTAGAGTCATGACGCTATTAATGTGGTACTGTGAGATATTATAGTAGTCATGACGCTATTAATGTGGTACTGTGAGATATTATAGTAGAGTTATAACGCTATTAATGTGGTACTGTGAGATATTATAGTAGAGTCATGACGCTATTAATGTGGTACTGTGAGATATTATAGTAGAGTCATGACGCTATTAATGTGGTACTGTGAGATATTATAGTAGAGTCATGACGCTATTAATGTGGTACTATGAGATGTTATAGTAGTCATGACGCCATTAATGTGGTACTGTGAGATATTATAGTAGTCATGACGCCATTAATGTGGTACTGTGAGATATTATAGTAGTCATGACGCTATTAATGTGGTACTGTGAGATATTATAGTAGTCATGACGCTATTAATGTGGTACTGTGAGATATTATAGTAGTCATGACGCTATTAATGTGGTACTGTGAGATATTATAGTAGTCATGACGCTATTAATGTGGTACTGTGAGATATTATAGTAGTCATGACGCTATTAATGTGGTACTGTGAGATATTATATTATTGATGACTATGTCGTAGGTATGGTAGTGTGACGTCATAGAAGCTTTGATGGCAGAGATAAGGCACGTGATCGTGAACAGCGACACGGCCGGGCCTCGATCTGTCTGACGGGCACACGAGATCTTATCTTCTACTCTGTTTGTCTAATCTCAAACTTTATACTTGGTCTCTCTCTCTATTTATCTGTCTCTCTCTCCGTGTCTCTTGTAATGACATAACCAAGACAGCTTTATTCTTAAACTCTCTCTAACTCTCTCTCTCTCTATCGTTCTGACATAACCAAGACAGCTTTATTCTTAAACTCTCTCTCTCTCTCGTTATGACATAACGAAGACAGCTTTATTCTTAAACTCTCTCTCTCGTTATGACATAACGAAGACAGCTTTATTCTTAAACTCTCTCTCTCGTTATGACATAACCAAGACAGCTTTATTCTTAAACTCTCTCTCTCTCTCGTTATGACATAACGAAGACAGCTTTATTCTTAAACTC
This sequence comes from Megaustenia siamemsis, assembly GCA_032433765.1. Lineage (NCBI taxonomy): Eukaryota > Metazoa > Mollusca > Gastropoda > Stylommatophora > Ariophantidae > Megaustenia > Megaustenia siamemsis. The sequence goes on along the minus strand of JAVIAB010000059.1, from coordinate 77,562,190 downwards.
TCTCTCTCGTTATGACATAACGAAGACAGCTTTATTCTTAAACTCTCTCTCTCGTTATGACATAACCAAGACAGCTTTATTCTTAAACTCTCTCTATCTCTATCTCTCTCGTTATGACATAACCAAGACAGCTTTATTCTTAAACTCTCTCGTTATGACATAACCAAGACAGCTTTATTCTTAAACTCTCTCTATCTCTTTCTCTCTCTTTATGACATAACCAAAATAGCCTTATTCTGACTTCCTCACAACTTTCCCCAATAACTGTAAATAATTGTACAAGTACTTGTCTGTACACATGTACGCACAGCGTCATGATATAGTTGTACACAAACCAGAATGGACCTACATTGCTCACCTACAACCTGGAGAAATCGTTTTGTGAATGTTGAAGTTTGTCCACTTCTTTGTTTGTCTGTGTAATGTCCAAGTTTATCCACTTCTTTGTTTGTCTGTGTAATGTCCAAGTTTGTCTGTGTAATGTCCAAGTTTATCCACTTCTTTGTTTGTCTGTGTAATGTCCAAGTTTGCCTGTGTAATGTCCAAGTTTGTCTGTGTAATGTTCAAGTTTGTCTGTGTAATGTCCAAGTTTATCCACTTCTTTGTTTGTCTGTGTAATGTCCAAGTTTGTCCACTTCTTTGTTTGTCTGTGTAATGTCCAAGTTTGTCTGTGTAATGTCCAAGTTTGTCTGTGTAATGTCCAAGTTTGTCTGTGTAATGTCCAAGTTTGTCTGTGTAATGTCCAAGTTTATCCACTTCTTTGTATGTCTGTGTAATGTCCAAGTTTGGCTGTGTAATGTCCAAGTTTGTCTGTGTAATGTCCAAGTTTGTCTGTGTAATGTCCAAGTTTGTCTGTGTAATGTCCAAGTATGTCCACTTCTTTGTTTGTCTGTGTAATGTCCAAGTTTGTCTGTGTAATGTCCATGTTTGTCTGTGTAATGTCCAAGTTTGTCTGTGTAATGTCCAAGTTTGTCTGTGTAATGTCCAAGTTTGTCTGTGTAATGTCCATGTTTGTCTGTGTAATGTCCAAGTTTGTCTGTGTAATGTCCAAGTTTGTCTGTGTAATGTCCAAGTTGGTCTGTGTAATGTCCATGTTTGTCTGTGTAATGTCCATGTTTGTCTGTGTAATGTCCATGTTTGTCTGTGTAATGTCCAAGTTTGTCTGTGTAATGTCCAAGTTTGTCTGTGTAATGTCCATGTTTGTCTGTGTAATGTCCATGTTTGTCTGTGTAATGTCCATGTTTGTCTGTGTAATGTCCAAGTTTGTCTGTGTAATGTCCAAGTTTGTCTGTGTAATGTCCAAGTTTGTCTGTGTAATGTCCATGTTTGTCTGTGTAATGTCCAAGTTTGTCTGTGTAATGTCCAAGTGTGTCTGTATAATGTCTATGTTTGTCTGTGTAATGTCCATGTTTGTCTGTGTAATGTCCAAGTTTGTCTGTGTAATGTCCAAGTTTGTCTGTGTAATGTCCATGTTTGTCTGTGTAATGTCCAAGTTTGTCTGTGTAATGTCCAAGTTTGTCTGTGTAATGTCCATGTTTGTCTGTGTAATGTCCATGTTTGTCTGTGTAATGTCCATGTTTGTCTGTGTAATGTCCAAGTTTCTCTGTGTAATGTCCAAGTTTGTCTGTGTAATGTCCATGTTAGTCTGTGTAATGTCCATGTTTGTCTGTGTAATATTCATGTTTATCTGTGTAATGCCCAAGTTTGTCTGTGTAATGTCCAAGTTTGTCTGTGTAATGTCCATGTTTGTCTGTGTAATGTCCAAGTTTGTCTGTGTAAAGTCCAAGTTTGTCTGTGTAATGTCCATGTTTGTCTGTGTAATGTCCATGTTTGTCTGTGTAATGTCCAAGTTTGTCTGTGTAATGTCCAAGTTTGTCTGTGTAATGTCCATGTTTGTCTGTGTAATGTCCAAGTTTGTCTGTGTAATGTCCAAGTTTGTCTGTGTAATGTCCATGTTTGTCTGTGTAATGTCCATGTTTGTCTGTGTAATGTCCAAGTTTGTCTGTGTAATGTCCAAGTTTGTCTGTGTAATGTCCATGTTTGTCTGTGTAATGTCCAAGTTTGTCTGTGTAATGTGCAAGTTTGTCTGTGTAATGTCCAAGTTTGTCTGTGTAATGTCCATGTTTGTCTGTGTAATGTCCATGTTTGTCTGTGTAATGTCCATGTTTGTCTGTGTAATGTCCATGTTTGTCTGTGTAATGTCCAAGTTTGTCTGTGTAATGTCCAAGTTTGTCTGTGTAATGTCCATGTTTGTCTGTGTAATGTCCATGTTTGTCTGTGTAATGTCCAAGTTTGTCTGTGTAATGTCCAAGTTTGTCTGTGTAATGTCCAAGTTTATCTGTGTAATGTCCATGTTAGTCTGTGTAATGTCCATGTTTGTCTGTGTAATGTCCAAGTTTGTCTGTGTAATGTCCAAGTTTGTCTGTGTAATGTCCAAGTTTGTCTGTGTAATGTCCATGTTTGTCTGTGTAATGTCCAAGTTTGTCTGTGTAATGTCCAAGTTTGTCTGTGTAATGTCCATGTTTGTCTGTGTAATGTCCATGTTTGTCTGTGTAATGTCCATGTTTGTCTGTGTAATGTCCATGTTTGTGTGTAATGTCCATGTTTGTCTGTGTCGGTAAGTCTTTCATATTTCCTGCCCTAATGTCTGTTATTAGTAAATTATTGCTTTCTTCTCTAGAGTCTATTGTCGTTAAATTGATGTTTTGTTCTCTATAGTCTATTGTCGTTAAATTGATGTTTTGTTCTCTATAGTCTATTGTCGTTAAATTGATGTTTTGTTCTCTATAGTCTATTGTCGTTAAATTGATGTTTTGTTCTCTATAGTCTATTGTCGTTAAATTGATGTTTTGTTCTCTATAGTCTATTGTCGTTAAATTGATGTTTTGTTCTCTATAGTCTATTGTCGTTAAATTGATGTTTTGTTCTCTATAGTCTATTGTCGTTAAATTGATGTTTTGTTCTCTATAGTCTATTGTCGTTAAATTGATGTTTTGTTCTCTATAGTCTATTGTCGTTAAATTGATGTTTTGTTCTCTATAGTCTATTGCCGTTAAATTGATGTTTTGTTCTCTATAGTCTATTGTCGTTAAATTGATGTTTTGTTCTCTATAGTCTATTGTCGTTAAATTGATGTTTTGTTCTCTATAGTCTATTGTCGTTAAATTGATGTTTTGTTCTCTATAGTCTATTGTCGTTAAATTGATGTTTTGTTCTCTATAGTCTATTGTCGTTAAATTGATGTTTTGTTCTCTATAGTCTATTGCCGTTAAATTGATGTTTTGTTCTCTATAGTCTATTGCCGTTAAATTGATGTTTTGTTCTCTATAGTCTATTGCCGTTAAATTGATGTTTTGTTCTCTATAGTCTATTGTCGTTAAATTGATGTTTTGTTCTCTATAGTCTATTGTCGTTAAATTGATGTTTTGTTCTCTATAGTCTATTGTCGTTAAATTGATGTTTTGTTCTCTATAGTCTATTGTCGTTAAATTGATGTTTTGTTCTCTATAGTCTATTGTCGTTAAATTGATGTTTTGTTCTCTATAGTCTATTGTCGTTAAATTGATGTTTTGTTCTCTATAGTCTATTGTCGTTAAATTGATGTTTTGTTCTCTATAGTCTATTGTCGTTAAATTGATGTTTTGTTCTCTATAGTCTATTGTCGTTAAATTGATGTTTTGTTCTCTATAGTCTATTGTCGTTAAATTGATGTTTTGTTCTCTATAGTCTATTGTCGTTAAATTGATGTTTTGTTCTCTATAGTCTATTGTCGTTAAATTGATGTTTTGTTCTCTATAGTCTATTGTCGTTAAATTGATGTTTTGTTCTCTATAGTCTATTGTCGTTAAATTGATGTTTTGTTCTCTATAGTCTATTGTCGTTAAATTGATGTTTTGTTCTCTATAGTCTATTGTCGTTAAATTGATGTTTTGTTCTCTATAGTCTATTGTCGTTAAATTGATGTTTTGTTCTCTATAGTCTATTGTCGTTAAATTGATGTTTTGTTCTCTATAGTCTATTGTCGTTAAATTGATGTTTTGTTCTCTATAGTCTATTGTCGTTAAATTGATGTTTTGTTCTCTATAGTGTATTGTCGTTAAATTGATGTTTTGTTCTCTATGGTATATTGCTGTTAAATTGATGTTTTGTTCTCTATAGTCTATTACTGTAAATTGATGTTTTTTTCTCTATATTGTCAATTGCTGTTAAATTGATGTTTTTGTTCTCTATAGTCTATTGTCGTTAAATTGTTGTTTTGTTCTCTATAGTCTATTGTCGTTAAATTGATGTTTTGTTCTCTATAGTCTATTGTCGTTAAATTGATGTTTTGTTCTCTATAGTCTATTGTCGTTAAATTGATGTTTTGTTCTCTATAGTCTATTGTCGTTAAATTAATGTTTTGTTCTCTATAGTCTATTGTCGTTAAATTAATGTTTTGTTCTCTATAGTCTATTGTCGTTAAATTGATGTTTTGTTCTCTATAGTCTATTGTCGTTAAATTGATGTTTTGTTCTCTATAGTCTATTGTCGTTAAATTGATGTTTTGTTCTCTATAGTCTATTGTCGTTAAATTGATGTTTTGTTCTCTATAGTCTATTGTCGTTAAATTGATGTTTTGGTCTCTATAGTCTATTGTCGTTAAATTGATGTTTTGTTCTCTATAGTCTATTGTCGTTAAATTGATGTTTTGTTCTCTATAGTCTATTGTCGTTAAATTGATGTTTTGTTCTCTATAGTGTATTGTCGTTAAATTGATGTTTTGTTCTCTATGGTATATTGCTGTTAAATTGATGTTTCGTTCTCTATAGTCTATTACTGTAAATTGATGTTTTTTTCTCTATATTGTCAATTGCTGTTAAATTGATGTTTTGTTCTCTATAGTCTATTGTCGTTAAATTGTTGTTTTGTTCTCTATAGTCTATTGTCGTTAAATTGATGTTTTGTTCTCTATAGTCTATTGTCGCTAAATTGATGTTTTGTTCTCTATAGTCTATTGTCGTTAAATTGATGTTTTGTTCTCTATAGTCTATTGTCGTTAAATTGATGTTTTGTTCTCTATAGTCTATTGTCGTTAAATTGATGTTTTGTTCTCTATAGTCTATTGTCGTTAAATTGATGTTTTGTTCTCTATAGTCTATTGTCGTTAAATTGATGTTTTGTTCTCTATAGTCTATTGTCGTTAAATTGATGTTTTGTTCTCTATAGTCTATTGCCGTTAAATTGATGTTTTGTTCTCTATAGTCTATTGTCGTTAAATTGATGTTTTGTTCTCTATAGTGTATTGTCGTTAAATTGATGTTTTGTTCTCTATGGTATATTGCTGTTAAATTGATGTTTTGTTCTCTATAGTCTATTACTGTAAATTGATGTTTTTTTCTCTATATTGTCAATTGCTGTTAAATTGATGTTTTGTTCTCTATAGTCTATTGTCGTTAAATTGTTGTTTTGTTCTCTATAGTCTATTGTCGTTAAATTGATGTTTTGTTCTCTATAGTCTATTGTCGTTAAATTGTTGTTTTGTTCTCTATAGTCTATTGTCGTTAAATTAATGTTTTGTTCTCTATAGTCTATTGTCGTTAAATTGATGTTTTGTTCTCTATAGTCTATTGTCGTTAAATTGATGTTTTGTTCTCTATAGTCTATTGTCGTTAAATTGATGTTTTGTTCTCTATAGTCTATTGTCGTTAAATTAATGTTTTGTTCTCTATAGTCTATTGTCGTTAAATTGATGTTTTGTTCTCTATAGTCTATTGTCGTTAAATTGATGTTTTGTTCTCTATAGTCTATTGTCGTTAAATTGATGTTTTGTTCTCTATAGTCTATTGTCGTTAAATTGATGTTTTGTTCTCTATAGTCTATTGTCGTTAAATTAATGTTTTGTTCTCTATAGTCTATTGTCGTTAAATTGATGTTTTGTTCTCTATAGTCTATTGTCGTTAAATTGATGTTTTGTTCTCTATAGTCTATTGTCGTTAAATTGATGTTTTGTTCTCTATAGTCTATTGTCGTTAAATTGATGTTTTGTTCTCTATAGTCTATTGTCGTTAAATTAATGTTTTGTTCTCTATAGTCTATTGTCGTTAAATTGATGTTTTGTTCTCTATAGTCTATTGTCGTTAAATTGATGTTTTGTTCTCTATAGTCTATTGTCGTTAAATTGATGTTTTGTTCTCTATAGTCTATTGTCGTTAAATTGATGTTTTGTTCTCTATAGTCTATTGTCGTTAAATTAATGTTTTGTTCTCTATAGTCTATTGCTTTTAAAATGGTGATTTGGGCCCTATAGTCCATTGCTGTTAAATTGATATTTTTATCCATACAGTCTTTTGCTGTTAAATTGATATTTTGTGCTATCTTGATTATTGTCGATTCCATAGTTTCCTGCTTGTCGAAGATTGGCCCATCATCACAATAATAACAAGTACATATTTTACATTATGCGTACAAATTGTACATCTTTCAAACGCTGCTAAATATCTGTACGCGTAACGGAATCAAAGTTACAGGCCGTGTGAGGCAGTTGTAAACCTTGTCAGGTTTGTGTACCGAAAGTTGCAGGCCGTGTGAGCCAGTTGTATTGCTTCTTTGCCTTTCTACTCCAGACATGGAAACATCCACATTATGTCAGATACCAGCTTCCGCCTTTCGCAAATCTTCACAGAAAGTCCGGTTTCCTGTACACACGGTTCCTCCTACCCTCCCCCAGCCCTCGCTCATTAAGCTCGCCAAGGATGCCAGAATCCTTCACTCGTGGGCCACAGCTCAGAAGAAACTAACGATCTCAGAAATGTTTGAGTTTCCAGAACAGAATTCTAGCAATCGATTGAAGACACGCTTTCTACTAGATACCAGTCTGTTGCGATAACGAGGCGCGCTCGGAGAGGTAGAGATAATGGAGGCTGAGGGGAGGGCAGGACAGTATGAGAGATACCCCTCGGCTCGTTAAAGACTGGGCAATGCTGCTAATTGGCTGGGGTGGAACAATGGGGTCCGTTTGTATGGGGCCGGAGGGGTTCTCTTGGTTTCGGGCATAGACCAGGAGTGATGGAACGGGATAGTGATGGAGAGAGAGAGAGAGAGAGAGAGAGCCCACGTAAACAATAATATAGGAAGAAATACATTTACAAGAAAAATAATATAAAATAAAAAAACAAATTGATGATATATAATCAATAATAAATTGATAATATAATGCTCAACAATAAATTAATGATATACGCTCAATAAAAATTAATGATATAAGCTCAATAAAATTAATTATATAAGCTCAATAATAAATTAATGATATAAGCTCAATAATAAATTAATGATATAAGCTCAATAAAAATTAATGATATAACCTCAATAATAAATTATTGATATAAGCTCAATAATAAATTATTGATATAAGCCCAATAATAAATCGATGAGGCAAGTTCAAAAACTAAATTGATGATCAAGGAGCAGAGAGTGTGAACGAGAATTTGTTGCTGAAACTAACAATTGAAAGTCAACGAGAAACTGATGTCCATCGTCCTCGCTTGTTTCTGCTGGAAGTCTAGGACAGCTATCAAGTTTAGATGGTAACAAGAGAAATTGATGGTTAAACGAGAAATTGATGGTGACACGAGAAAGTGATGATGACACGAGAAAGTGATGGTGACACGAGAAAGTGATGGTGACACGAGAAAGTGATGGTGACACGAGAAAGTAATGGTGACACGAGAAAGTGATGGTGACACGAGAAAGTGATGGTGACACGAGAAAGTGATGGTGACACGAGAAAGTGATGGTGACACGAGAAAGTAATGGTGACACGAGAAAGTGATGGTGACACGAGAAAGTGATGGTGACACGAGAAAGTGATGGTGACACGAGAAAGTGATGGTGACACGAGAAAGTGATGATGACACGAGAAAGTGATGGTGACACGAGAAAGTGATGGTGACACGAGAAAGTGATGGTGACACGAGAAAGTAATGGTGACACGAGAAAGTGATGGTGACACGAGAAAGTAATGGTGACACGAGAAAGTGATGGTGACACGAGAAAGTGATGGTGACACGAGAAAGTGATGGTGACACGAGAAAGTGATGGTGACACGAGAAAGTAATGGTGACACGAGAAAGTGATGGTGACACGAGAAAGTGATGGTGACACGAGAAAGTGATGGTGACACGAGAAAGTGATGGTGACACGAGAAGTGATGGTGACACGAGAAAGTGATGGTGACACGAGAAAGTGATGGTGACACGAGAAAGTGATGGTGACACGAGAAGTGATGGTGACACGAGAAAGTGATGGTGACACGAGAAAGTGATGGTGACACGACAAAGTGATGGTTACACGAGAAAGTGATAGAACAGTGAGAAATGGATGGTTAAACGAAAAATTGATGGTAGAACGAGAAATTGATGGTGACACGAGAAAGTGATAGAACAGTGAGAAATGGATGGTTAAACGAGAAATTGATGGTGATACGAGAAAGTGATGGTGACACGAGAAAGTAATAGAACAGTGAGAAATGGATGGTTAAACGAGAAATTGATGGTGACACGAGAAAGTGATGGTGACACGAGAAAGTAATAGAACAGTGAGAAATGTATGGTTAAACGAGAAAATGATGGTGACACGAGAAAGTGATAGAACAGTGAGAAATGGATGGTTAAACGAGAAATTGATGGTAAAACGAGAAATTGATGGTGACACGAGAAAGTGATAGAACAGTGAGAAATGGATGGTTAAACGAGAAATTGATGGTGACACGAGAAAGTGATAGGTGACACGAGAAAGTGATAGAACATCGAGAAATCGATGGTTAAACGAGAAATTGATGGTAGAACGAGAAATTGATGGTGACACGAGAAAGTGATAGAACAGTGAGAAATTGATGGTTAAACGAGAAAGTGATGGTGACACGAGAAAGTGATAGAACAGTGAGAAATTGATGGTTAAACGAGAAATTGATGGTAGAACGAGAAATTGATGGTGACACGAGAAAGTGATAGAACAGTGAGAAATGGATGGTTAAACGAGAAATGGATGGTACAGTGATAAATAGATGGTCATGATTGCAGTGACCACATTGAGTCATGATTACAGTGACTATATTGAGTCATGATTGCAGTGACCACATTGAGTCATGATTGCAGTGTCCATATTGAGTCATGATTGCAGTGACCACATTGAGTCATGATTGCAGTGTCCATATTGAGTCATGATTGCAGTGACCACATTGAGTCATTATTGCAGTGACCACATTGAGTCATGATTGCAGTGACCATATTGAGTCATGATTGCAGTGTCCATATTGAGTCATGATTGCAGTGTCCACATTGAGTCATTATTGCAGTGACCACATTGAGTCATGATTGCAGTGACCACATTAAGTCATGATTGCAGCGACCACATTGAGCCATGATTGCAGTGACCACATTGAGTCATGGTTACTTTCAGCGATGATAAGCTAGTTACATAGTTGCAATGTTGAGGCAATGAGAGATCTGTAGATGCAAGACATTTGAAGCATCAGTTGTAGCAACACAGCAACAGCACCAGCAACAGCACCAATAACAACAACAGCAACAACACCAGCAACAACACCAGCAACAACACCAGCAAACAACACCAGTAACAACACCAGCAACAACACCAGCAAACAACACCAGCAACAACACCAGCAACAACACCAGCAACAACACCAGCAAACAACACCAGCAACAACACCAGCAAACAACACCAGCAACAACACCAGCAAACAACACCAGCAACAACACCAGCAACAACACCAGCAACAATACCAGCAAACAACACCAGCAACAACACCAACAACAACAACAGCAACAACACCAGCAACAACACCAATAACAACAACAGCAAACAACACCAGCAAAAAAACTAGCAACAATAATAGCAACCACACTAGCAACAACACCAGCAACAACACCACTAACAACACAAATAATAACACCAGCAACAACACCACCAACAACACCAGCAACATCAGCAACAACACATCAACAACGCTAGCAACAACACCAACAACAACACCAACAACACCAGCAACACTAGGACCAACACCTGCAACAACAATAGCAACAACACCACCAACAACACCACCAACAACACCACCAGCAACACCAGCAACACTAGGACCAACACTTGCAACAACAATAGTAACAACACAAACAACAACACCAGCAACACTAGGACCAACACCTGCAACAACACTAGCAACAACACCAGCAACAATACTAGCAACAATACCAGCAACAATACTAGCAACAACACCAGCAACAACACTAACAACAACACCAGCAACAACACAGCAAAATCGAAATGGAGGCAGAATGAGTAACATAAGGAGATCTCACAGTGATGGGAGTTATCGGTAGACGATAGTCACAATTAAAACGTACAGTATCACAAATATCTAACTCGTAGTATCACGTTGTCCAACTCATCGTGGTTTTTAACTCATAATATCTCGGTTTCCAGCTCATAGAATGACGTTTTCAAAGTCATAATATCACGGTTTCCAAAATATAATATCACGTTTTCAAACTCATCATATCACGGTTTCCAAAATATAATACATGTATCACGTTTTCAAACTCATTGTATCACAGTTTCCAAAATATAATATCACGTTTTCAAACTCATTGTATCACGGTTTCCAAATTATAGTATCACGTTTTCAAACTCATAATATCACGGTTTCCAAAATATAATATCACGTTTCCAAACTCATAGTATCACGTTTTTTTAACTCATAGTATCACGGTTTCCAACTTTTAGTATCACATTTATGTGAGTTATAGACAAGCAGCTCTGAAGAGAATATAGAGGACGATTAGGCAGTCTACATGAGAGAGAGGAAGAGCGTGACCAAATGTAGGAGTAATAGGAGAAGAAAGGCGGAGCGAGGGAGAGCGTGACTAAATGTAGGAGTAACAGGAGAAGAATGGCGGAGTGAGGGAGAGCGTGACTAAATGTAGGAGTAACAGGAGAAGAATGGCGGAGTGAGGGAGAGCGTGACTAATTGTAGGAGTAACAGGAGAAGAAAGGCGGAGTGAGGGAGAGCGTGACTAAATATAGGAGTACCAGGAGAAGAAAGACAGAGTGAGGGAGAGCGTGACCAAATATAGGAGTAACAGGAGAAGAAAGACAGAGTGAGGGAGAGCGTGACCAAATATAGGAGTAACAGGAGAAGAAAGACAGTGAGGGAGAGTGTGACCAAATATAGGAGTAACAGGAGAAGAAAGACAGTGAGGGAGAGCGTGACCAAATATAGGAGTAACAGGAGAAGAAAGACAGTGAGGGAGAGTGTGACCAAATATAGGAGTAACAGGAGAAGAAAGACAGTGAGGGAGAGTGTGACCAAATATAGGAGTAACAGGAGAAGAAAGACAGAGTGAGGGAGAGCGTGACCAAATATAGGAGTAACAGGAGAAGAAAGACAGAGTGAGGGAGAGCGTGACCAAATATAGGAGTAACAGGAGAAGAAAGACAGTGAGGGAGAGCGTGACCAAATATAGGAGTAACAGGAGAAGAAAGACAGTGAGGGAGAGCGTGACCAAATATAGGAGTAACAGGAGAAGAAAGACAGTGAGGGAGAGCGTGACTAAATGTAGGAGTAACAGGAGAAGAAAGACAGAGTGAGGGAGAGTGTGACCAAATATAGGAGTAACAGGAGAAGAAAGACAGAGTGAGGGAGAGCGTGACTAAATGTAGGAGTAACAGGAGAAGAAAGACAGTGAGGGAGAGTGTGACCAAATATAGGAGTAACAGGAGAAGAAAGACAGAGTGAGGGAGAGCGTGACCAAATATAGGAGTAACAGGAGAAGAAAGACAGTGAGGGAGAGCGTGACCAAATATAGGAGTAACAGGAGAAGAAAGACAGAGTGAGGATGACTGGAATGAGATAGACACATGGAAATAAATTCACCTATGGATAGAGAGAAGGAAACGAATAACAGTGAGAAAAAGGCGCGATGAGGTGGGACCGTTGATCTTAATAAAGGAGCTTTCTTAACATAAATGCGATCCCCTGGTCGGCCAGGGAGACCAAGATAACTTCTACTTTCTAGTGATCGCCATTTTTATTTTCGCAAACTTCACGCAACGCTAGTCGACCCGTGCCCCCGCCATCAGCCCGACTGGCATAAAAAGCATGCTGTTTACAGCGCCTCTCTCGCCTTAATAGACATGTAGAACGCATTGGTTGTGCATCATTTGACAACAAATCTAAATAAATCTGGCCAACTTTCAATGGCGGACAGATTAAAAATCGCTTATCCGGGCGGGGAGCGCTTCCACGAGGTTTTAAGTTGCATACACTCACCAGGCGGCGCCAGAAGCTGCTCACCCGCTAATTGGACCCAACCAAACCAGGGCGCCTTTGGGGGAGGCCAGGATGTACCAAGATGAAGGAACTGGAGGGAACTAGGACAACCCGCAATGTTTGCCCATTGAAAAAAGATGGTTGTACTGATGTAGTTTGTTGTACCACAGAGATTATAGTAGTCATAAATGTTGTACCACAGAGATTATAGTGGTCATAAATGTTGTACCACAGAGATTATAGTGGTCATAAATGTTGTACCACAGAGATTATAGTGGTCATAAATGTTGTACCACAGAGATTATAGTGGTCATAAATGTTGTACCACAGAGATTATAGTGGTCATAAATGTTGTACCACAGAGATTATAGTAGTCATAAATGTTGTACCACAAAGATTATAGTGGTCATAAATGTTGTACCACAAAGATTATAGTGGTCATAAATGTTGTACCACAGAGATTATAGTGGTCATAAATGTTGTACCACAGAGATTATAGTGGTCATAAATGTTGTACCACAGAGATTATAGTGGTCATAAATGTTGTACCACAGAGATTATAGTAGTCATAAATGTTGTACCACAAAGATTATAGTGGTCATAAATGTTGTACCACAAAGATTATAGTGGTCATAAATGTTGTACCACAAAGATTATAGTGGTCATAAATGTTGTACCACAGAGATTATAGTGGTCATAAATGTTGTACCACAGAGATTATAGTGGTCATAAATGTTGTACCACAGAGATTATAGTGGTCATAAATGTTGTACCACAGAGATTATAGTGGTCATTCACAGAGATTATAGTGGTCATCCAGAGATTATAGTGGTCATCCAGAGATTATAGTGGTCATAAATGTTGTACCACAGAGATTATAGTGGTCATAAATGTTGTACCACAGAGATTAGAGTGGTGTTAAATGTTGTACCACAGAGATTATAGTGGTGTTAAATGTTGTACCACAGAGATTATAGTGGTCATAAATGTTGTACCACAGAGATTATAGTAGTCATAAATGTTGTACCACAGAGATTATAGTGGTGTTAAATGTTGTACCACAGAGATTATAGTGGTCATAAATGTTGTACCACAGAGATTATAGTGGTCATAAATGTTGTACCACAGAGATTATAGTGTTGTTAAATGTTGTACCACAGAGATTATAGTGGTGTTAAATGTTGTACCACAGAGATTATAGTGGTGTTAAATGTTGTACCACAGAGATTATAGTAGTCATAAATGTTGTACCACAGAGATTATAGTAGTCATAAATGTTGTACCACAAAGATTATAGTAGTGTTAAATGTTGTACCACAGAGATTATAGTAGTCATAAATGTTGTACCACAGAGATTATAGTGGTCATTCACAGAGATTATAGTGGTCATCCAGAGATTATAGTGGTCATAAATGTTGTACCACAGAGATTATAGTGGTCATAAATGTTGTACCACAAAGATTATAGTAGTCATAAATGTTGTACCACCGAGATTATAGTGGTCATAAATGTTGTACCACAAAGATTATAGTAGTCATAAATGTTGTACCACCGAGATTATAGTAGTCATAAATGTTGTACCACAGAGATTATAGTGGTCATAAATGTTGTACCACAGAGATTATAGTAGTCATAAATGTTGTACCACAGAGATTATAGTGGTGTTAAATGTTGTACCACAAAGATTATAGTGGTCATAAATGTTGTACCACAAAGATTATAGTAGTCATAAATGTTGTACCACAGAGATTATAGTGGTCATAAATGTTGTACCACAAAGATTATAGTAGTCATAAATGTTGTACCACCGAGATTATAGTGGTCATAAATGTTGTACCACAGAGATTATAGTAGTCATAAATGTTGTACCACCGAGATTATAGTAGTCATAAATGTTGTACCACAGAGATTATAGTGGTGTTAAATGTTGTACCACAGAGATTATAGTGGTCATTCACAGAGATTATAGTGGTCATCCAGAGATTATAGTGGTCATAAATGTTGTACCACAGAGATTATAGTGGTCATAAATGTTGTACCACAAAGATTATAGTAGTCATAAATGTTGTACCACCGAGATTATAGTGGTCATAAATGTTGTACCACAAAGATTATAGTAGTCATAAATGTTGTACCACCGAGATTATAGTAGTCATAAATGTTGTACCACAGAGATTATAGTGGTCATAAATGTTGTACCACAGAGATTATAGTGGTCTTAAATGTTGTACCACAGAGATTATAGTGGTCATATTTAGATATTTATTTTGTTAATAATTTTACCGGGTTTATTAACCACATTTCTACAGACTCCAGTGATTTTCTTGTCTGTTGTCCTATTGTCCATGATTCACATCTTATATGTTAAGACTGGCTCTACATAACATTTAAGAACTCTTTTTCTTGTTTCTACTGTCAAAAATGGATCGCATAGTATTTTCCTCATTTTTTGGAAAGCTGCTTTTGCCTGAGCCATTCTGCATCTCACCTCTTTTGTACATCTTCCGTCTGAGGTTAACAAAGTTCCCAAATATTTTAATTCATTTACCTCTTTTAATATTGTTCCACTTGCCTTTATTTTGCACTGAGGTGATGTCTTTTTCTTTGTTGTTACCATTACCTTTGTCTTTTTGCTTTCTTCACTATAATGTCCAACATTTCTTGTAACTCATTTTCACTCTTAGAGATTAAGACTGTATCATCAGCATACCTTAGATTATTCATATTATGACCTCCAATTGTTATTCCAGGCATGCCCCTTATGGATCTTAAAATAATCTCACTATAAATATTAAACAAATCTGGTGACAGCACACAACCTTGTCTAACACCCTGTTTTATTTGTTGAAACATTCCCAATTGGTTTCCAGTTCTTATGGCCGCTGTTTGTTGCCAGTACATGTTCTTTATTATTCTTAGATCTTTGCTGTCTACGTTTATGCTTTCTAAAATTTTGATTATTTCTTGGTGCTTTACTTTGTCTAATGCCTTGGTATAATCTATGAAACATAGGTATAGATCTGTGTTCACCTCTATGGCTCTTTCTACTAAAGATCTTATGATATTTGTGGCATTGCTCGTTCCTTTATCTCTAACAAAACCACACTGTTCATCGCTAATTTCTGGACTGATTTTGTTTCGCACTCTTCGCATGATGATTCTTAGTAATATCTTAGTCATATGACTCATAAGGCTTATTGTGCGATGATCATCGCATTCAATCGCACCCGATTTCTTTGGTAGGGCTATGAATATTGATTTGAGCATGTCGTCTGGTATATATCCGCTGTTGTAGATATTCAATAATTTTGTTATTATTTCTATTCCAAAATTACACATGGCTTCAATTTCTTCTTTAGTTATATTATCTGGTCCAGGAGCTTTTCCTGCTTTCATATTGCGCAAGGCGTCTTCCACTTCTTCTTTGAGTATTTCTAGTCCTTCTCCATTATCCTTAATATTTACTTCTGTTCGTTCATCATTATTAAGATCTTTAATGTATTCTGTCCATCGTTCCCTTATGCTTTCTTGTTCAATAAACAGTTCTCCTTCCTTTGATCTTAAACATCCAGTTTTTGATTGCGTTTTTCTTCCTGTTAATTCTTCAATTTGTTTGTATATAGTTTTAGCATCTCCTTTTTGTTGCATTTCAATCTTTAGCTGCAAAATGTCATCTGTCATCCATTTCTTTCTTGAATTTGTCCTCACTGGTGGTATGAACTCTTTTGATGTTTGTTGCATTGATTCTTTTAGCATTTCCCACTGTTCATCAATGCTTTGTATCTTCTCTTTTGCATTGTACCGGTTCTGAATTGTGATTTTATATTTGTCTTGCAGCTTCTTGTCTGATTTGAGTAAATCTAAATTTAACTTGATGTTAACTTAGGTTCGTTTTGTTGTTTTTAATTTTACTCTAAGCTTTCCCACAACTGGTACATGATCACTATTGCAATCTGCCCCTGGTCTAGTTTTCACACACACCAGACTGTTTCTAAATCTATTGCTTATCATTATATAATCAATTTGATTACGTGCGTTGTCCCCAGGGCTTTTCCATGTCCACAGACGTCTTGGATGTTGCTTAAACCAGGTGTTTCCTATCATCATGTTGTGTGTTCTTGCCCAGTCAATAAGTTTCTCACCTCTTTCATTCCTCTCGCCTAAGCCATAATGACCAACTACTTCCTCAACTCTTTCCTTTCCTACTTTTGCGTTAAAATCCCCTAGAACTATGGTGTTTTCATGTGGTTTGCATTTATGAAGTGCCTCATTTAACTCGTTGTAAAATTTATCAATTGTTTCCTCTGGACTGTCTGCTGTTGGTGCATAAACTTGTATAAGATTTATGTCTATTGGCTTTCCATTCAATTTCACTAAAAGGACTCTGTCAGATATTGGGTAAAAGCCTTTCACTGTTCTTGCTCTTTCTGCATCCAAGATGATACCTACTCCTCTTTGGTGTTCAGTACCTCCAGAATAGATTATTTTATGTTTATCATAATACATCTCCCCTGATCCGGTGTATCTCATTTCGCAAAGTCCCAGTAAATGTAAACCCATTCTTTTCATTTCTTGTATGATGTTTTCTAGTTTACCTTCTGCATGAGTGTTCTCACATTCCAAGTACGTATCTTTAGAGTCTGTTTTATCTTTATTTTGCTTACAGTAGCTTGATGACGATCGGTTATCACCTGTAGCACATGATGTCCCCTACCGAACGAGGGTTTTCCATTGGAATCCCCCTTAACGTTGTTGTCGTTATTTCTATTGTTGTGGCGATTCAAGATTGTACAAAGAAATTATGCCGGTGGTTTTCTGTTGCCTTCCGTCGGTTTGTTTACGGTTGGCTCTGCTAGCCTTTGACTAAAAAGTCTCACCCACAAGGCAGTGGGGTTGTTTTACTTCGGGGTACCCTCCCTTAGCCTTTTACTCTCCCGAACTCACCTGCAATGCAGCAGGGCAGCCACAGGTTGTACTGTTTACTGCATACAGTAGCAGGTAAAATTACCCGACCTGACAATGTTAAAGTGGTAATAAATTAAAATAGTATAGTGGTAATAAATGGTATGTGGTAGATTATACAAGCAATAAAATTTGTATCGGATGGATTCTAGTAGCAATAAATGGTATGAGATCGATTCTAGTAGCAATTAATGGTATGGGGTACATTATAGTAGTAATAAATGGTGTGAGGTAGATTATAGTAATAGCAAATGGTATAAATTCAATTACAGTAATAATAAATGGTATGAGGTAGACGATAATATTAGTAAAAAAAATTAAGGGTATAAGGTAGATGTTAGTAATACCAAATGTTACGAGGCAGATCGCGATGGTGTTGTAATTGAACGGAACCGAAACGGTAATGAGGAGAGGTATGAATGGTAATGGGGTAAGTCACCAGGAGAACAATGCCCTCTTACCGGGAGGAGAGACAGTTCAACAGTGAAAGAGGATGCAACTCATAGCTGACCGGTTGCGCCTAGACCAAACTGGTGAGCTTGGAAACCGAACGTCTCCAAAAGGTTAGCAGGCTAAAGTAGCTAACGCCGGGTCGAGATGATCTGGCAATTTTCTGCGAAATCTAAACGGCGGCGTCCATTTTGTGGCGGGTAATTCCAGAGAGGGCGGGGTGAGTAGATCTGTAGAGATGCGCTCATTACAGTAATGAAGGATATACAAGGATCTGTAGAGATGATGTCATTACAGTAATGAAAGTATGGAAGGATCTGTAGAGATGCGGTCATTACAGTAATGAAGGTATACAAGGATCTGAAGAGATGCGCTCATTACAGTAATGAAGGTATACAAGGGTCTGTATAGATGCAGTCATTACAGTAATGAAGGTATACAAGGATCTTTAGAGATGCGGTCATTACAGTAATGAAGGTATACAAGCATCTGCAGAGATGCGGCCATTACAGTAATGAAGGTATACAAGGATCTGTAGAGATGCGCTCATTACAGTAATGAAGACTAAACGATTTTTTTGAGTATAATAACAAGTAGGTATAGTATAACATAAGAGCATTAATTAGTACTGACAGAGATAATAAAAGTACATTAATAAGTTCTCACAGAGATAATAAAAGTACATTAATAAGTTCTCACGGAGATAATAAAAGTACGTTAATAAGTTCTCACACAGATAATAAAAGTACATTAATAAGATTTCACAGAAATAATAAAAGTACATTAATAAGTACTCACAGAGATAATAAAAGTACATTAATAAGTACTTACAGAGATAATAAAAGTACATTAATAAGTAATGACAGAGATAATAAAAGTACATTAATAAGTACTGATAGAGATAATAAAAGTACATTAATAAGTGCTAACAGAGATAATAAAAGTACATAAAGAAGTGCTCAAAGAGATAATAAAAGTACATTAATAAGTGCTCACAGAGATAATAAAAGTACATTAATAAGTGCTAACAGAGATAATAAAAGTACCTAAAGAAGTGCTCAAAGAGATAATAAAAGTACATTAATAAGTACTTACAGAGATAATAAAAGTACATTAATAAGTGCTAACAGAGATAATAAAAGTACATAAAGAAGTGCTCACAGAGATAATAAAAGTACATAAAGAAGTGCTCACAGAGATAATAAGAGTACATAAAGAAGTGCTCAAAGAGAGCAATCCGTTTTTTATATCATCAGTGTTGACCTCAGGCGAAGTACCTGGAGACCAGGAACTGAATTTTGCGAGTTAATCCGTTCTTTCCTGGCAGTCGCGTGCACAGGGGTCCCTCGCCACACAGGCACATAACTTCGTCTTCGGAGGTACTCATATTTCTTCCGTCGATGAGTAATTGACGTTTCAACCAAGACCTCGCTGCTGAGACCAGGGCTGGTTGCCGCTGAGAGAAATCACAAATAAAAATCCCAACTGGTGCAGCCGGGATTTGAACCCACAACCTCTCTGTCTCTGGACCGTTGTCTTGCCTCGAGACCCAGCATTCCACAGAGAAATGACAGAACTAAACTGATGAGACAATATACAGAGTGACCAAGGGGCAACGAGAACATGTAGAGAAGTCAAACTCACCGAGAGCTGAGCAGCCATCTGCCTCTGCCATGTGGTTCTTCCTTTTTCTAGGCCTGCCCTTCTGCACGGCCCCAACTCCGTTATAGAAGGAGATGTGTCCAGGGCTGGCTCCAGGGCTGAGCGCCCCGTGCGGGCCTATGACTGGGCTGATGCTCAGGAGGTTGAAGTCTGCCTGGAAGATGAGCTCGTAGTCCATGCGGCAGTAGAGCAGGTTGTCCTTGAGGCCGTATTGCTCGCCCGACTTGAGAGTCCTGTTGCAGGCCGTACACGAGAAGCAGCTGAGATGGAAGACCTGCTCCTTAGCGCGCATAATGAGCTCGTTGGCGGAGATGGCTGTCTGACATCGGGCACAGTTCTTCACGGCAAACCGTCTGTGGAGGTAGTGAAAGAGCCGTTAGCGACCCGGTCTCTCCGGACATATAGGTAGAGTGCGATGTGGACACACCATCGCCTGGCTGACCATTAGTACAACCACATGATGGTGCAGCATTACAACAGACGAAACCTTACAACAATGATATAACAGACACGACACGATGTAATAGAACAACAGACATGATGTAACAGAACAACAGAAATGATGTAACAGAACAACAGAAATGATGTAACAGAACAACAGAAATGATGTATCAGAACAATAGACATGATGTAACAGAACAATAGAAATGATGAAACAGAACAACAGACATGATGTAACAGAACAACAGAAATGATGTAAGAGAAAAACATAAATGATGTAACAGAACAACAGACACGATGTAACAGAACAACAGAAATGATGTAACAGAACAACAGAAATGATGTAACAGAACATCAAAAATGATGTTACCGAACAAGAGACACGATGTAACAGAACAACAGAAATGATGTAACAGAACAACAGACACGATGTCACGAGATTAACTTATCGCAACAGTGAGTCAATAAATGTTTAAAGTGCAACTGATTCAACAGAAACCCAACTTAACTTAGTTGTAGAGCAACACAAGGCAGTTGTAGAGCAACAAAAGACAGTTGTAGAGTAACACAAGTTAGTTGTAGAGCAACACAAGGCAGTTGTAGAG
Organism: Megaustenia siamemsis; assembly: GCA_032433765.1. NCBI lineage: Eukaryota > Metazoa > Mollusca > Gastropoda > Stylommatophora > Ariophantidae > Megaustenia > Megaustenia siamemsis. The sequence goes on along the minus strand of JAVIAB010000059.1, from coordinate 77,541,748 downwards.
CAACAAAAGACAGTTGTAGAGTAACACAAGTTAGTTGTAGAGCAACACAAGGCAGTTGTAGAGCAACAAAAGACAGTTGTAGAGTAACACAAGTTAGTTGTAGAGCAACACAAGGCAGTTGTAGAGTAACATAAGACATTTGTACAGCAACAAAACACAGTTGTAGAGCAACATAAGGCAGCTATAGAGCAACACAAGGCAGTTGTAGAGCTACATAAGACAGTTGCAGAGCAACACAAATTTGTTGTTAAGCAACACAAGATAGTTGTAGAGCAACACAACACAGTTGTAGAGCAACATTAACAAAGTTGTATAGCAACACAAGATAGTTGTAGAACAACACAAGGCAGTTGTAGAGCAACAAAAGACAGTTGTAGAGCAACACAAGACAGTTGTAGAGCAACACAAGACAGTTGTAGAGCAACACAAGGCAGTTGTAGAGCAATACAAGACAGTTGTAGAGCAACACAAGACAGGTGTAGAGCAACACAAGACAGTTGTAGAGCAACACAAGGCAGTTGTAGAGCAACACAAGGCAGTAGTAGAGCAACACAAGACAGTTGTAGAGCAAAATAAGACAGTTGTAGAGCAACACAAAACAGTTGTAGAGCAACACAAGGCAGTTGTAGAGCAACACAAGACAGTTGTAGAGCAACACAAGACAGTTGTAGAGCAACACAAAACAGTTGTAGAGCAACATAAGACAGTTGTAGAGCAATATAAAACAGTTGTAGAGCAACACAAGACAGTTGCAGAACAACACAAGGCAGTTGTAGAGCAACACAAGATAGTTGTAGAACAAAACAAGGCAGTTGTAGAACAACACAAGACAGTTGTAGAGCAACATAAGACAGTTGTAGAGCAACACAAGGCAGTTGTAGAACAACACAAGGCAGTTGTAGAACAACACAAGGCAGTCGTAGAGCAACACAAAACAGTTGTAGAGCAACATAAGACAGTTGTAGAGCAACATAAGACAGTTGTAGAGCAACACAAGGCAGTTGTAGAACAACACAAGGCAGTTGTAGAACAACACAAGGCAGTTGTAGGACAACACAAGGCAGTTGTAGAGCAACACAAGATAAAGTGGAACAACACAAGACAGTTGTAGAGCAACACAAGACAGTTGTAGAGCAACACAAGACAGTTGTAGGGCAACACAAGACAAAGTAGAACAGCACAAGACAGAGTAGAGCAGCACAAGATAAGGTAGCGCAACACAAGACAGTTGTAGAGCAACACAAGACAGAGTAGAACAACACAAGATAAGGTAGCGCAACACAAGACAGTTGTAGAGCAACACAAGACAGAGTAGAACAACACAAGATTAAGTAAAACAACACAAGATAAAGTAGAGCATTGAATAGCAGAGCCTAGAAATGGTTGGGCACAATGTAGCTAAAACATTAGAGCAGTGATAATGATTAATTGAGGAGGGTATGGAAGTAGTGAGGCGAAACTGTCGACGCTAGTGGGGTTGTTGAATAGAAGAGATGTATGCTGGAGTTCTATGGAACCAGCAGGGGCTACGCTGGAATAAATAAAACAATGAGGATCCGGTGCGAAAACGGTTAAAATAAACAGATAAATGCATTGTGATGAGCAATCAAATGACACAGCTGTGCTGTCGGTAGAGGGATTCAAATACCTAGGAAGTCTAGTGACAAACGACAATTCACAAACCGCAGAGATAGACTCAAGAAGTAACAAAGCTTGTCAAATCACTGGACAGCTATCACCACTATTGTCCAACAAGGAAATAACTCTAGAGGCAAAACGGGCACTCTACAATACAATCTTCATCCCAACGTTGTGCCACCAATGCCAGACCTGGACCCTAGATGCAAGAAATAACCTCTACAGAGATTAAATGTGTTAGACAAATGGCAGGAAACAGTCTGAGAGATAAGATCAGAAATGAAGAAATGAGGAAAAAAGCTAGGAATAGCCCCCGCAATAGAATATATAAAGTAACAACAGATAAAATGGTTTGCCCACGTGACAAGGCAGAGTGATCAAAACACAACACAACGAGCCCTCAATAAACGTTGCGAGAACACCAGACCCAAGGATCAACCACAAGAAAAATGGATGGATGGAATATTAGAAGCATTAGGAAACATGACAGCAGCAGAGGAGAACAGATGAGCAAAAGACCGCAAAGTATATCTTCCCTCGACGCTGAAAGGCAAATGAGGAAGGAAAGAAGATGAGGAGATCCAGATTACTTTGTTCAAAAAAACTGGCAACCACGACCTGCACTAAAAGTACAGCAATAACATGAGTGCAATAAAAATAGGAATATAATGAGTGCAATAAATACAGCAATAACATGAGTGCAATAAAAATAGGAATATAATGAGTGCAATAAATACAGCAATAACATGAGTGCAATTAAAATAGGAATATAATGAGTGCAATAAATACAGCAATAACATGAGTGCAATAAAAATAGGAATACAATGAGTGCAATAAAAATAGGAATATAATGAGTGCAATTAAAAAAAGAATAAAATGAGTGCAATAAAAATCGGAATATAATGAGTGCAATAAAAATAGGAATATAATGAGTGCAATAAAATAGGAATATAATGAGTGCAATAAATACAACAATAACACGAGTGCAATAAAAATAAGAGTATAATGAGTGCAATAAATACAACAATAACGCGAGTGCAATAAAAATAGGAATATAATGCGTGCAATAAAAATAGAAATAACATGAGTGCAATAAAAATATGGATATAATGTGTGCAATAAAAATAGAAATAACATGAGTGCAATAAAAATATGAATATAATGAGTGCAATAAAAATAGAAATATAATGACTGCAATAAAATTAAAATAGGAATAAAATGAATGCAATAAATACAACAATAACATGAGTGCAATAAAAAAAGGAATATAATGAGTGCAATAAACACAACAATAACATGAGTGCAATAAAAATAGGAATATAATGAGTGCAATAAATAAAACAAGAACATGAGTGCAATAAAAATAGGAAAAACATGAGTGCAATAAAAATAGGAATAAAATGAGTGCGATAAAAATAGGAATAACATGAGTGCAATAAAAATAGGAATAACATGAGTGCAATGAAAAAAAGGAATAAAATGAGTGCAATAAATACAACAATAACATGAGTGCAATAAAATATAAATAACATGAGTGCAATAAAAAAAGGAATATAATGAGTGCAATAAAAATAGGAATATAATGAGTGTAATAAAAATAGGAATATAATGAGTGCAATTAAAATAGGAATAAAATGAGTGCAATAAATACAACAATAACATGAGTGCAATAAAAAAGGAATATAATGAGTGCAATAAAAATAGGAATATAATGAGTGTAATAAAAATAGGAATATAATGAGTGCAATTAAAATAGGAATAAAATGAGTGCAATAAATACAACAATAACATGAGTGCAATAAAAAAGGAATATAATGAGTGCAATAAAAATAGGAATATAATGAGTGTAATAAAAATAGGAATATAATGAGTGCAATTAAAATAGGAATAAAATGAGTGCAATAAATACAACAATAACATGCGTGCAAAAAAAATAGGAATAAAATGTGTGCGATAAAAATAGGAATAACTTGAGTGCAATGAAAAAAAGGAATAAAATAAGTGCAATAAATACATCATTAACAGGAGAGCAATAAAATAGGAATAACATGAGTGCAATAAAAATAGGAATATAATGAGTGTAATAAAAATAGGAATAACATGAGTGCAATTAAAATAGGAATATAATGAGTGCAATAAAAATAGGAATATAATGAGTGCAATAAAAATAGGAATAACATGAGTGCAATAAAAATAGGAAAATAATGAGTGCAATAAAAACAACAATAACATGAGTGCAAAAAAAAAGGGAATAACATGAGTGCAATAAAAATAGGAATATAATGAGTGCAATAAAAATATGAATAAAATGAGTGCAATAAAAACAGCAATAAAATGAGTGAATGAGTGCAATAAAAACAGCAATAACACGAGTGCAAATAAACAACAATAACATGAGTGCAATAAAATATAAATAACATGAGTGCAATAAAAAAGGAATATAATGAGTGCAATAAAAATAGGAATATAATGAGTGTAATAAAAATAGGAATATAATGAGTGCAATTAAAATAGGAATAAAATGAGTGCAATAAATACAACAATAACATGCGTGCAAAAAAAATAGGAATAAAATGAGTGCGATAAATACAGCAATAACACGAGTGCAAATAAACAACAATAACATGACTGCAATAAAAATAGGAAAATAATGAGTGCAATAAAAACAATAATAACATGAGTGCAAAAAAATAGGAATAACATGAGTGCAATAAAAATAGGAATATAATGAGTGCAATAAAAATATGAATAAAATGAGTGCAATAAAAACAGCAATAAAATGAGTGCAAAAAAACAACAATAACATGAGTGCAATAAAAACAGCAATAAAATAAGTGCAATAAAAACAGCAATAACACGAGTGCAAATAAACAACAATAACTGACTGCAATAAAAACAGCAATAAAATGAGTGCAATAAAAACAGCAATAATATCAGTGTATTAAAAACATAAAACATTAGTGCAATAAAAACAGCAATAATATCAGTGTATTAAAAACATAAAACATTAGTGCAATAAAAACAGCAATAAAATGAGTGCAATAAAACAGCAAAAACATTAGTGCAATAAAAACAGCAATAAAATGAGTGCAATAAAAACAGCAATAACATTAGTGTAATAAAAACAGCAATAAAATTAGTGCAATAAAAACAGCAATAAAATAAGTGCAATAAAAACAGCAATAAAATGAGTGCAATAAAAACAGCAATAAAATGAGTGCAATTAAAAACAGCAATAAAATGAGTGCAATAAAAATAGCAATAAAATGAGTGCAATTAAAAACAGCAATGAAATGAGTGCAAAGAAAACAGCAATAAAATGAGTGCAATAAAAACAGCAATAAAATGAGTGCAATAAAAACAGCAATAAAATAAGTGCAATAAAAACAGCAATAACATGAGTGCAATAAAAACAGCAATGAAATGAGTGCAAAGAATACAGCAATAAAATGAGTGCAATAAAACTGCAATAAAATGAGTGCAACAAAAATAGCAATAAAATAAGTGCAATAAAAACAGCAATGAAATGAGTGCAATATAAACAGCAATAACATTAGTGCGATAAAAACAGCAATAAAATGAGTGCAATAAAAACAGCAATAAAATGAGTGCAAAAAGACAGCAATAACATTAGTGCGATAAAAACAGTAATAAAATGAGTGTAATAAAAACAGTAATAAAGTGAGTGCAATAAAAACAGCAATAAAACGAGTGCAATAAAAACCGCAATAACATTAGTGCAATAAAAACAGCAATAAAACGAGTGCAATAAAAACCGCAATAACATTAGTGCGATAAAAACAGCAATAAAATGAGTGCAATTTAAAAAATTTAATGATTGCAATAAAATAGCAATAAAATTTGTGCAATAAAAACAGCAATAAAATGAGTGCAATAAAAACAACAATAAAATGAGTGAAAAGAAAACAGCTTTAAAATTTGTGCAATAAAAACAGCAATAAAAAGAGTGTAATAAAAATAGCAATAAAATGAGTGCATTAAAAATAGCACTAAAATTGGTGCAATAAAAACAGCAATAAAATAAGTGCAATAAGAGCTCTTCCAATTCTAACAAATCGTGTCTTTCTTTTGGAAAATACCATAAGTGGTGTCTTCATCTTAAAAGTGTGCCCTCATAGTAGGAAAGTGGAAAGTGTCCTTATTGTACAAAAGTGGAAAGTGTCATTGTAGAAAAGTGAAAATTGTCCTCATTGTAGAAAGGTGTAAAGTGTCCTCATTGTAGAAAGGTGGAAAGTGTCCTGATTGTAGAAAAGTGAAAAGTGTTCTCATTGTAGAAAGGTGGAAAGTGTCCTGATTGTAGAAAAGTGAAAAGTGTCCTCATTGTAGAAAGGTGGAAAGTGTCCTGATTGTAGAAAAGTGGAAAGTGTCATAAATGTAGAAAGGTGGAAAGTGTCCTCATTGTAGAAAAGTGAAAAGTGTCCTCATTGTAGAAAGGTGGAAAGTGTCCTGATTGTAGAAAGGTGGAAAGTGTCCTGATTGTAGAAAAGTGAAAAGTGTCCTCATTGTAGAAAAGTGAAAAATGTCCTCATTGTAGAAAGGTGGAAAGTGTCCTGATTGTAGAAAAGTGGAAAGTGTCATGAATGTAGAAAGGTGGAAAGTGTCCTCATTGTAGAAAAGTGAAAAGTGTCCTCATTGTAGAAAGGTGGAAAGTGTCCTGACTGTAGAAAGGTGGAAAGTGTCCTGATTGTAGAAAAGTGAAAAGTGTCCTCATTGTAGAAAAGTGAAAAGTGTCCTCATTGTAGAAATGTGCAAAGTGTCCATGAATGTAGAAAAGTGAAAAGTGTCCTCATTGTAGAAATGTGGAAAGTGTCCATGAATGTAGAAAGGTGGAAAGTGTCCTGATTGTAGAAAATTGAAAAGTGTCCTCATTGTAGAAATGTGGAAAGTGTCCATGAATGTAGAAAGGAGGAAAGTGTCCTCATTGTAGAAATGTGGAAAGTGTCCATGAATGTAGAAAGGTGGAAAGTGTCCCCATTGTAGAAAAGTGAAAAGTGTCCTCATTTTAGAAAGGTGGAAAGTGTCCTGATTGTAGAAAAGTGGAAAGTGTCCATGAATGTAGAAAGGTGGAAAGTGTCCTCATTGTATAAAGGTGGAAAGTGTCCTGATTGTAGAAAAGTGAAAAGTTTCCTGATTGTAGATAAGTGAAAAGTATTCTCATTGTAGAAAGGTGGAAAGTGTCCTGATTGTAGAAAGGTGGAAAGTGTCCTGATTGTAGAAAAGTGAAAAGTGTTCTCATTTTAGAAAGGTGGAAAGTGTCCATGAATGTAGAAAGGTGGAAAGTGTCCTGATTGTAGAAATGTGCAAAGTGTCCATGAATGTAGAAAAGTGAAAAGTGTCCTCATTGTAGAAATGTGGAAAGTGTCCATGAATGTAGAAAGGTGGAAAGTGTCCTGATTGTAGAAAAGTGGAAAGTGTCCATGAATGTAGAAAGGTGGAAAGTGTCCTCATTGTAGAAAAGTGAAAAGTGTCCTCATTGTAGAAAGGTGGAAAGTGTCCTGATTGTAGAAAAGTGGAAAGTGTCCATGAATGTAGAAAGGTGGAAAGTGTCCTCATTGTAGAAAGGTGGAAAGTGTCCTGATTGTAGAAAAGTGAAAAGTTTCCTGATTGTAGAAAAGTGAAAAGTATTCTCATTGTATAAAGGTGGAAAGTGTCCTGATTGTAGAAATTGAAAAGTGTTCTCATTTTAGAAAGGTGGAAAGTGTCCTCATTGTAGAAAGGTGGAAAGTGTCCTCATCTTCATTTGGTTGATCTTCGCTATGGGTACTTGTGACAAGGTTATTCCTGACAAGCGACAAATGCCCAACTTCTGCATCAATCCGCTAGTCACCTGCCTTTCTCTATGTTCTAGACCAGTACAGAAATAAAAGAACTAACTAAAGCAGCAATATCGTCTATGATCTAGATAGGAAGGTGGTAATGTGTTGATAGGAAGGTGGTAATGTGTTGATGGGAAGGTGGTAATGTGTTGATGGGAAGGGTAACTAGAGATGTAAAGTAGTCGTATGTTGATGGGAAGGGGTAACTAGAGATGTAAAGTAGTCGTATGTTGATGGGAAGGGGTAACTAGAGATGTAAAGTAGTCGTATGTTGATGGGAAGGGGTAACTAGAGATGTAAATAAGTCGTATGTTGATGGAAGGTGGTCGTATGTTGATGGGGAGGGGTAACTAGAGAAGAAGGTAGTCATATGTTGATGGGGAGGGGTAACTAGAGAAGAAGGTAGTCATATGTTGATGGGGAGGGATAACTAGAGAAGAAGGTAGTCATATGTTGATGGGGAGGGGTAACTAGACAAGAAGGTAGTCATATGTTGATGGGGAGGGGTAACTAGAGAAGAAGGTAGTCATATGTTGATGGGAAGGTAGTCATATGTTGATGGGGAGGGATAACTAGAGAAGAAGGTAGTCATATGTTGATGGGAAGGTAGTCATATGTTGATGGGGAGGTAGTCATATGTTGATGGGGAGGGATAACTAGAGAAGAAGGTAGTCATATGTTGATGGGAAGGTAGTCATATGTTGATGGGGAGGGATAACTAGAGAAGAAGGTAGTCATATGTTGATGGGGAGGTAGTCATATGTTGATGGGGAGGTAGTCATATGTTGATGGGAAGGGATAACTAGAGAAGAAGGTAGTCATATGTTGATGGGGAGGGGTAACTAGAGAAGAAGGTAGTCATATGTTGATGGGGAGGTAGTCATATGTTGATGGGAAGGTAGTCATATGTTGATGGGGAGGGATAACTAGAGAAAAAGGTAGTCATATGTTGATGGGGAGGGGTAACTAGAGAAGAAGGTAGTCATATGTTGATGGGAAGGTAGTCATATGTTGATGGGGAGGTAGTCATATGTTGATGGGGAGGGATAACTAGACAAGAAGGTAGTCATATGTTGATGGGGAGGGGTAACTAGAGAAGAAGGTAGTCATATGTTGATGGAAAGGTAGTCATATGTTGATGGGAAGGTAGTCATATGTTGATGGGGAGGGATAACTAGAGAAGAAGGTAGTCATATGTTGATGGGGAGGGATAACTAGAGAAGAAGGTAGTCATATGTTGATGGGGAGGGGTAACTAGACAAGAAGGTAGTCATATGTTGATGGGGAGGTAGTCATATGTTGATGGGGAGGGATAAATAGAGAAGAAGGTAGTCATATGTTGATGGGAAGGTAGTCATATGTTGATGGGGAGGGATAACTAGAGAAGAAGGTAGTCATATGTTGATGGGAAGGTAGTCATATGTTGATGGGGAGGTAGTTATATGTTGATGGGGAGAGATAACTAGAGAAGAAGGTAGTCATATGTTGATGGGAACGTAGTCATATGTTGATGGGGAGGGATAACTAGAGAAGAAGGTAGTCATATGTTGATGGGGAGGGGTAACTAGAGAAGAAGGTAGTCATATGTTGATGGGGAGGGGTAACTAGAGAAGAAGGTAGTCATATGTTGATGGTGAGGGATAACTAGAGAAGAAGGTAGTCATATGTTGATGGGAAGGTAGTCATATGTTGATGGGGAGGTAGTCATATGTTGATGGGGAGGGATAACTAGAGAAGAAGGTAGTCATATGTTGATGGGGAGGGGTAACTAGAGAAGAAGGTAGTCATATGTTGATGGGAAGGTAGTCATATGTTTATGGGAAGGTAGTCATATGTTGATGGGAAGGTAGTCATATGTTGATGGGGAGGTAGTCATATGTTGATGGGGAGGGATAACTAGAGAAGAAGGTAGTCATATGTTGATGGGGAGGGGTAACTAGACAAGAAGGTAGCCATATGTTGATGGGGAGGGGTAACTAGAGAAGAAGGTAGTTATATGTTGATGGGAAGGTAGTCATATGTTGATGGGGAGGTAGTCATATGTTGATGGGGAGGGGTAACTAGAGAAGAAGGTAGTCATATGTTGATGGGGAGGTAGTCATATGTTGATGGGGAGGGATAACTAGAGAAGAAGGTAGTCATATGTTGATGGGGAGGGGTAACTAGAGAAGAAGGTAGTCATATGTTGATGGGGAGGGGTAACTAGAGAAGAAGGTAGTCATATGTTGATGGGGAGGGATAACTAGAGAAGAAGGTAGTCATATGTTGATGGGGAGGGGTAACTAGAGAAGAAGGTAGTCATATGTTGATGGGGAGGGGTAACTAGAGAAGATGATAGTCATATGTTGATGGGGAGGGGTAACTAGAGAAGATGATAGTCATATGTTGATGGGGAGGGGTAACTAGAGAAGATGATAGTCATATGTTGATGGGGAGGGGTAACTAGAGAAGATGATAGTCATATGTTGATGGGGAGGGGTAACTAGAGAAGATGGTAGTCATATGTTGATGGGGAGGGGTAACTAGAGAAGATGATAGTCATATGTTGATGGGGAGGGGTAACTAGAGAAGAAGGTAGTCATATGTTGATGGGGAGGGGTAACTAGAGAAGATGATAGTCATATGTTGATGGGGAGGGGTAACTAGAGAAGATGATAGTCATATGTTGACGGGGAGGGGTAACTAGAGAAGATGATAGTCATATGTTGATGGGGAGGGGTAACTAGAGAAGATGATAGTCATATGTTGATGGGGAGGGGTAACTAGAGAAGATGATAGTCATATGTTGATGGGGAGGGGTAACTAGAGAAGAAGGTAGTCATATGTTGATGGGGAGGGGTAACTAGAGAAGAAGGTAGTCATATGTTGATGGGGAGGGGTAACTAGAGAAGATGATAGTCATATGTTGATGGGGAGGGGTAACTAGAGAAGATGATAGTCATATGTTGATGGGGAGGCGTAACTAGAGAAGATGATAGTCATATGTTGATGGGGAGGGGTAACTAGAGAAGATGATAGTCATATGTTGATGGGCAGGGGTAACTAGAGAAGATGATAGTCATATGTTGATGGGAAGGGGTAACTAGAGAAGATGATAGTCATATGTTGATGGGGAGGGGTAACTAGAGAAGTAGGTAGTCATATGTTGATGGGGAGGGGTAATTAGAGAAGAACGTAGTCATACGTTGATGGGGAGGGGTAATTAGAGAAGAAGGTAGTCATATGTTGATGGGGAGGGGTAACTAGAGAATAAGGTAGTCATATGTTGATGGGGAGGGGTAACTAGAGAAGAAGGTAGTCATATGTTGATGGGAAGGGATGACAAGAGAATCTCAAAGCAGGACCTAAAATTGGAACCAGAGGAAAACAGAAAATAAGGTTGACCTGGGGATACACTGAGGCGAGAGGCAACAACAGTAGCCATTACCTCTTTCGTCAAGATTGAACAACTCTCCGAGATAGAACAACTCCCCGAGATTGAACAACTCCCCGAGATTGAACAACTCCCCGAGATAGAACAACTCCCCGAGATTGAACAACTCCCCGAGATTGAACAACTCCCCGAGATTGAACAACTCCCCATAACAGAGCCGTATGGTGAGGTCCTTTGTCTGGTTTGACTGTCGAACACAAGTCTAGAATGTCTGGTTTGACTGTCGAACACAAGTCTAGAATGTCTGCTTTGACTGTCGAACACAAGTCTAGAATGTCTGGTTTGACTGTCGAACACAAGTCTAGAATGTCTGGTTTGACTGTCGAACACAAGTCTAGAATGTCTGGTTTGACTGTCGAACACAAGTCTAGAATGTCTGGTTTGACTGTCGAACACAAGTCTAGAATGTCTGGTTTGACTGTCGAACACAAGTCTAGAATGTCTGGTTTGACTGTCGAACACAAGCCTAGAATGTCTGGTTTGACTGTCGAACACAAGTCCAGAATGTCTGCTTTGACTGTCGAACACAAGTCTAGAATGTCTGGTTTGACTGTCGAACACAAGTCTAGAATGTTTGGTTTGACTGTCGAACACAAGTCTAGAATGTCTGCTTTGACTGTCGAACACAAGTCTAGAATGTCTGGTTTGACTGTCGAACACAAGTCTAGAATGTCTGGTTTGACTGTCGCACACAAGTCTAGAATGTCTGGTTTGACTGTCGAACACAAGTCTAGAATGTCTGGTTTGACTGTCGAACACAAGTCTAGAATGTCTGCTTTGACTGTCGAACACAAGCCTAGAATATCTGGTTTGACTGTCGAACACAAGTCTAGAATGTCTGCTTTGACTGTCGAACACAAGTCTAGAATGTCTGCTTTGACTGTCGAACACAAGTCTAGAATGTCTGGTTTGACTGTCGAATACAAGCCTAGAATGTCTGGTTTGACTGTCGAACACAAGTCCAGAATGTCTGCTTTGACTGTCGAACACAAGTCTAGAATGTCTGGTTTGACTGTCGAACACAAGTCTAGAATGTCTGTCCTATGTTCCTATTTTCTTCCTGAATGGACAATAGATAGATTCTACTATGTCTTCCTCTATCCCACCCATTTAGAACGATGTCCAACATAAGCATATATGTGGCATGACATGACCACAGTTTGTGTTATTTCCCTTGTTTGTGTTTTCTTCATCAACCAGTTTTCTGGAGTTTTCAGTTTTTAATCATTGACATTGACATCTTTGCTCTTTTCTCCGTCCATGGTATTCTCAGTCATCTTCTGTAACAGTTGTCCATGTTTGATAGGCATTTGTTGCTATGGAAAAAAATAAGGACTCTTAGAAAGCTAGAGTTAAGTGATTGTCTGTGCTAAAAATAGCAGCTCGGTTCCAAGGCTATTGAAACTGAAGGTCCCTGTGTATCAAGCGTGACAGTGTGAGAACCGCTGCTTCGGGCTTGTCTCTGCTACGTCCTGATGTGGAGCACACGAGTCGATGGCTACAGACATCACAACATTAAATGAAAATCATCAATAAAGAGAAACGAAGTGAGAAACACCTAACTGGCCATCGACTTTGTTAAACAGTCATTCATTGATACAGCCATGAAATGGCAGGTCACAGCCCTTGCACAGAGACGCAGAGATCCATGTTCTCAAATTGTAGAACAGACATTTTTTTCAAAGACGTAAATATACGCGACAATACACACCCGCAGCAGACGGCGCGCGAGATAATTGCGCGGCCTTTGTCGGAAATTGCAGAAAATTGCTGGTTTTAAAAGAATAATTGCAAAATGGTTGCGCTTGTAGCGCGGAGACATCAGCAATTTGGAAATCAATGTCGGCACTTACATTCTACCTGCTGCTCGTACAAGTCGTCGGTCCCGACCACGTGGAGTGGGACGAGGCGTGGGTGAGGCGTGGGTGAGGCTCTACCCTTGTTTATCGATCCTTCTAGACCCAGGCTGATGACGACCGGACCTATTGTTTGAATGGACAGATCAGAACTAAACATACCTACCTCAGGTATTTTCTTGTTTACCTGCCTCAGGTATTTTCTTGTTTACCTGCCTGAGGTATTTTCTTGTTTACCTGCCTCAGGTATTTTCTTGTTTACCTGCCTGAGGTATTTTCTTGTTTACCTGCCTGAGGTATTTTCTTGTTTACCTGCCTCAGGTATTTTCTTGTTTACCTACCTCAGGTATTTTCTTGTTTACCTACCTCAGGTATTTTCTTGTTTACCTGCCTCAGGTATTTTCTTGTTTACCTGCCTCAGGTATTTTCTTGTTTACCTGCCTCAGGTATTTTCTTGTTTACCTGCCTGAGGTATGTGTGGGTTTACCTGCCTCAGGTATTTTCTTGTTTACCTGCCTCAGGTATTTTCTTGTTTACCTGCCTGAGGTATGTGTGGGTTTACCTGCCTCAGGTATTTTCTTGTTTACCTACCTCAGGTATTTTCTTGTTTACCTGCCTCAGGTATTTTCTTGTTTACCTGCCTCAGGTATTTTCTTGTTTACCTGCCTGAGGTATGTGTGGGTTTACCTGCCTGAGGTATGTGTGGGTTTACCTGCCTGAGGTATGTGTGGGTTTACTTGCCTGGGGTATTTTGCTGTTTACCTGTAGACAGCGAATTCATGATGTCGCTGCATTATGTTGGGTACTGGGTTTTCCGTCTGTAGAGAGACCGCCTAATGTAGGAATGTCCCGGTGTCTCCCACGCGGTCCCAAACTCCAAATTTCAAGATGAAATGTCCCAGCGGTTTCCCACCCACCAGATCTCCACTGGCGCTTCCACTCCTTGACGTTGAAATGAAATGTCCCAATCTCTCCCGCGCACCCACTCCATAACGCTGAAATGAAATGTCCCGGTCTCTCCCGCGCACCCACTCCTTGACGCAGAAATTAAATGTCCCAGTCTCTCCTGCGCACCCACTCCATGACGCTGAAATGAAATATCCCAGTCTCTCCCGCGCACCAACTCCTTGACGCAGAAATGAAATGTCCCAGTCTCTCCCGCGCACCCACTCCTGGACGCAGAAATGAAATGTCCCAGTCTCTCCCGCGAACCACTCCTGGACGCAGAAATGAAATGTCTCAGTCTCTCCCGCGCACCCACTCCTGGACGCAGAAATGAAATGTCCCAGTCTCTCCCGCGCACCCACTCCTTGACGCAGAAATGAAATGTCACGGTCTCCCCTGCCCACCCACTCCTTGACGCAGAAATGAAATGTCCCGGTCTCTCCTTCGCACCCACTCCTTGACGCAGAAACAAAATGTCCCGGTCTCTCCTTCGCACCCACTCCTTGACGCAGAAACAAAATGTCCCGGTCTCTCCTTCGCACCCACTCCTTGACGCAGAAACAAAATGTCCCGGTCTCTCCTTCGCACCCACTGCTTGATGCAGAAACAAAATGTCCCGGTCTCTCCTTCGCACCCACTCCTTGACGCAGAAATGAAATGTCCCGGTCTCTCCTTCGCACCCACTGCTTGATGCAGAAACAAAATGTCCCGGTCTCTCCTTCGCACCCACTCCTTGACGCAGAAAGAAAATGTCCCGGTGTCTCCCGCTCACGAGCGAGCTGGTCTCCATCGTCCCTCTCTTGCTTGTTGATTCTGTCGCGCTGTTTCTTTATCCCCGCAATTTGTGTTTTTTATGAGCAGTCGCCACCTGAGCTTTTCCGTGGGCATGAAACGAGTGACCGTGAAGAGTGCGCCGAAGTCTAGCGCCGGGCCCCGCCAAACAGGGAAACAGTTTTAAGATGGGAGAATAAATAAACACAATTCTCGGGAGAGAGTTTACCCGAGGGTCGTGACGAGGGCTTGGGGAAATGTGTGAGGCTGAGCGCGTGTGGGATTAAGTGTAGTAGGGTTTACAAACATATACAGATCGGGGAGGATGACGGGGAGGAAGGAGGGGCAGGATGGATGTGTGGTGTATTTACTTGGGCGGACGGGTATCCCAGCTGTTCGGGGCAGCCAGTGAAAGACTTCCCGCAGAGATGTTGCCTTCTCCAGGGCCACATTTCCAGTTTCAAAAAAGATCAATTTTGAAATCAAATCTTTCACCATCAAGTGCCAAGGAAAACATCAAAATGATAATCTCGTGGGAGCGCTCATCAAGTATTTTCCGTCAGAGAAGATCATCCTAATAATGAGAATAAGAGGAAAGATCGCTCCCCCCGCCCACGCCGGTTTGGTTCAATAACAATTATGAATCCATCCATCCAACGTTTCCTACATTTAATGTTTTATACAGATGGGCGCAACAGTCGATCGTGGGGCGCAACAGTCGATCATGGGGCGCAAAAGTCAATCATGCGACGCAACAGACGGTCTTGGGCGCAAAAGTCGATCGTAGGTGGAACGGTCAGTCATGGGAGCAACAGACGGAGGACAAAGTCCTGATTGTCGAGCATGTCTGTGACACGCGATAGGACTATTGGAGGACACAGTCCTGACTGTGGAACACGTCTGTGACACGCGATAGGACTATTGGAGGACACAGTCCTGACTGTGGAACACGTCTGTGACACGCGATAGGACTATTGGAGGACACAGTCCTGATTGTGGAACACGTCTGTGACACGCGATAGGACTATTGGAGGACACAGTCCTGACTGTGGAACACGTCTGTGACACGCGATAGGACTATTGGAGGACACAGTCCTGACTGTGGAACACGTCTGTGACACGCGATAGGACTATTGGAGGACACAGTCCTGATTGTCGAGCATGCCTGTGACACGCGATAGGACTATTGGAGGACACAGTCCTGACTGTGGAACACGTCTGTGACACGCGATAGGACTATTGGAGGACACAGTCCTGACTGTGGAACACGTCTGTGACACGCGATAGGACTATTGGAGGACACAGTCCTGACTGTGGAACACGCCTGTGACACGCGATAGGACTATTGGAGGACACAGTCCTGACTGTGGAACACGTCTGTGACACGCGATAGGACTATTGGAGGACACAGTCCTGACTGTGGAACACGTCTGTGACACGCGATAGGACTATTGGAGGACACAGTCCTGACTGTGGAACACGCCTGTGACACGCGATAGGACTATTGGAGGACACAGTCCTGACTGTGGAACACGTCTGTGACATGCGATAGGACTATTTGAGGACACAAATGGACAATTCTGGCTCCAGCAATGGTCTTGAGTGTGTGGGCTACATCTGGAACTAGGTTTGTTAGACACTGAGAACTAAATCACAAGCTTGGTTTGTGGAAACAGCAGGATAGATTTGGAAAAATAAATCACAGGTTTGTGGAAACAGCAGGAAAGATCGTGAAAACTAAATCACAGGTTTGTGGAAACAGCAGGAAAGATCGTGAAAACTAAATCACAGGTTTGTGGAAACAGCAGGAAGGAACTAATAAACAGCGGCACTTCCAACATTGACACAACTGCAGTCCGTGTGACAATGCCAGAGCGCTGAGCGCCGCGTGACCAGGACAATGGGACAGGACAAACCTGCGCTGCAACCTCAGGCACGTTCTTCCGTCAAACAAAAGTCCGCTCTGTTGTTGTGTTGTCTTGTAATCTCTGCCTGCAGGAGATACGGGACAAGGGAGAGGCAGTACCTGCAACTAGAGACACTTGAATGCCGGAACGGCGGCGGAGAAATTAATAGGATTTGAATCAAATGAGCAGCCAATACGCAAAGAAGGGAGAATTAATAATGACCGTTAGGCAGGGATAATAAACGCAGCGGAGTCGATCAAATAGCCACGTGAATAGGTTTGTAGAAGACAATCACAGGGCGGGATAACTGCGGCGGGGAAGGCGCGTGCTGGATGGCGCTAGTCACTATTTTGAGGAGCAATTAGTCCACGCAACGAGCTCTCACGAGGGAGAGAACTGTGAACCCCGAGCGATTCATTGTTTTATTAAACTGATTTCATATTTAAGAATTGCAAAGATGTCCACAGACTACATCAATAACAGTAGCAGACTTACATCAATAACACTCACAGTCTTACATCAATAACAGTCACAGTCTTACATCAATAACACTCACAGTCTTACATCAATAACAGTCACAGACTTACATCAATAACAGTCACAGACTTACATCAATAACAGTCACAGACTTACATCAATAACAGTCACAGACTTACATCAATAACAGTCACAGGCTACATCAATAACAGTAGCAGACTTACATCAATAACAGTCACAGACTTAGTCAATAACAGACACAGACTTACATCAATAACTGACACAGATTTACATCAATAACAGTCACAGACTTACATCAATAACAGTCACAGACTTACATCAATAACAAACACAGACTTACATCAATAACAGTCACAGACTTACATCAATAACAGTCACATATTTACATCAATAACAGTCACAGACTTACGTCAATAACAGACACATACTTACATCAATAACAGTCACAGACTTACGTCAATAACAGACACATACTTACATCAATAACAGTCACAGACTTACATCAATAACAGTCACAGACTTACATCAATAACAGTCACAGGCTACATCAATAACAGTAGCAGACTTACATCAATAACAGTCACAGACTTAGTCAATAACAGACACAGACTTACATCAATAACTGACACAGATTTACATCAATAACAGTCACAGACTTACATCAATAACAGTCACAGACTTACATCAATAACAAACACAGACTTACATCAATAACAAACACAGACTTACATCAATAACAAACACAGACTTACGTCAATAACAGACACATACTTACATCAATAACAAACACAGACTTACGTCAATAACAGACACATACTTACATCAATAACAAACACAGACTTACGTCAATAACAGACACATACTTACATCAATAACAAACACAGACTTACGTCAATAACAAACACAGACTTACATCAATAACAAACACAGACTTACATCAATAACAAACACAGACTTACATCAATAACAAACACAGACTTACATCAATAACAAACACAGACTTACATCAATAACAAACACAGACTTACATCAATAACAAACACAGACTTACATCAATAACAGACACAGACTTACATCAATAACAAACACAGACTTACATCAATAACAAACACAGACTTACGTCAATAACAAACACAGACTTACATCAATAACAGACACAGACTTACGTCAATAACAAACACAGACTTACGTCAATAACAGTCACATACTTACATCAATAACAGTCACATACTTACATCAATAACAAACACAGACTTACGTCAATAACAGTCACAGACTTACATCAATAACAAACACAGACTTACGTCAATAACAGACACATACTTACATCAATAACAGACACAGACTTACGTCAATAACAGTCACAGACTTACATCAATAACAGTCACATACTTACATCAATAACAAACACAGACTTACATCAATAACAGTCACAGACTTACATCAATAACAGACACAGACTTACGTCAATAACAGTCACAGACTTACATCAATAACAGTCACATACTTACATCAATAACAAACACAGACTTACATCAATAACAAACACAGACTTACATCAATAACAGTCACATACTTACATCAATAACAAACACAGACTTACATCAATAACAAACACAGACTTACATCAATAACAGTCACATACTTACATCAATAACAAACACAGACTTACATCAATAACAAACACAGACTTACATCAATAACAAACACAGACTTACGTCAATAACAGTCACATACTTACATCAATAACAGTCACATACTTACATCAATAACAAACACAGACTTACATCAATAACAAACACAGACTTACATCAATAACAGACACAGACTTACATCAATAACAAACACAGACTTACATCAATAACAGACACAGACTTACATCAATAACAAACACAGACTTACGTCAATAACAAACACAGACTTACATCAATAACAAACACAGACTTACGTCAATAACAGACACAGACTTACATCAATAACAAACACAGACTTACATCAATAACAAACACAGACTTACATCAATAACAGACACAGACTTACATCAATAACAAACACAGACTTACGTCAATAACAAACACATACTTACATCAATAACAGTCACATACTTACATCAAAAACAAACACAGACTTACGTCAATAACAAACACAGACTTACGTCAATAACAGTCACATACTTACATCAATAACAAACACAGACTTACGTCAATAACAGACACATACTTACATCAATAACAGACACAGACTTACATCAATAACAGTCACAGACTTACATCAATAACAAACACAGACTTACATCAATAACAGACACATACTTACATCAATAACAAACACAGACTTACGTCAATAACAAACACAGACTTACGTCAATAACAGTCACATACTTACATCAATAACAAACACAGACTTACGTCAATAACAGACACAGACTTACATCAATAACAAACACAGACTTACATCAATAACAAACACATACTTACATCAATAACAAACACAGACTTACATCAATAACAGACACAGACTTACGTCAATAACAGACACAGACGTACATCAATAACAGACACAGACTTACATCAATAACAGACACAGACTTACATCAATAACAGACACAGACTTACGTCAATAACAGACACAGACTTACATCAATAACAGACACAGACTTACATCAATAACAGACACAGACTTACGTCAATAACAGACACAGACGTACATCAATAACAGACACAGACTTACATCAATAACAGACACAGACTTACGTCAATAACAATCACAGACGTACATCAATAACAGACACAGACGTACATCAATAACAGACACAGACGTACATCAATAACAGACACAGACTTACATCAATAACAGACACAGACTTACGTCAATAACAGACACAGACGTACATCAATAACAGACACAGACTTACATCAATAACAGACACAGACTTACGTCAATAACAGACACAGACGTACATCAATAACAGTCACAGACTTACATCAATAACAGACACAGACTTACGTCAATAACAGACACAGACTTACATCAATAACAGACACAGACTTACGTCAATAACAGACACAGACGTACATCAATAACAGTCACATACTTACATCAATAACAGACACAGACTTACATCAATAACAGACACAGACTTACATCAATAACAGACACAGACTTACGTCAATAACAGACACAGACTTACATCAATAACAGACACAGACTTACATCAATAACAGACACAGACTTACATCAATAACAGACACAGACTTACATCAATAACAGACACAGACGTACGTCAATAACAGTCACATACTTACATCTATAACAATTACAGACTTACATCAATAACAGTCACAGAATTACGTCAATAACAGACACATACTTACATCAATAACAGTCACAGACTTACGTCAATAACAGACACAGACTCACATCAATAACAGTAAAAGACTTGCGTCAATAACAGACACAGACTACTTCAATAACAGTCACACACTTACGTCAATAACAGACACAGACTTACATTAATAACACTCACAGACTGACATCAATAACAGTCACAGACTTACTCCAATAACAGTCACAGACTTACGTCAATAACAGACACAGATTTACATCAATAACAGACACAGATTTACATCAATAACAGTAGCAGACTTACATCAATAACAGTCACAGACTTACATAAATAACAGTAGCAGACTTACATCAATAACAGACATAGACTTACATCAATAACAGTAACAGACTTACATCAATAACAGTAGCAGACTTACATCAATAACAGTAGCAGACTAACATCAATAACAGTAGCAGACTTACATCAATAACAGTGGCAGACTTACATCAATAACAGTAGCAGACTTACATCAATAACAGTAGCAGTCATACACCAATAACACCCACAGACTTACATCAATAACAGTCACAGACTTATATCAATAACAGTAGCAGACTTACATCAATAATAAGGAAAGTACAAATATACAATTTATTTCCGGTCTGAGATCGTTACCCTATGCTATAGTCATTGAGAGCGCCTTTCGTGGAAGACACTACTACAATAGCCAATTTTTTAGTTGGCTGAGTGGCAGTGTGCCAAGCGTTCGGCCTCTCGTGGCAAGGCGCGGTGCCAGGGAGTACGGGTTCGATCCCACTTCGGACCATATATTGTTCTTCGTTTTTTTCTGTTGTTGTTTGTCTGTTAATTTTTCCGAGTGCTAACACATACTTATTTGTTCTATTATTCCTTACATCAATAACAGTAGCAGACTTGCATCAATAACACTCACAGACTTACATCAATAACACTCACAGACTAACATCAATAACACTCACAGACTTACATCAATAACACTCACAGACTTACATCAATAACAGTACACAGACTTACATCAATAACAGTAGCAGACTTACATCAATAACACTCACAGACTTACATCAATAACAGTCACAGACTTACATCAATAACAGTAGCAGACTTACATCAATAACAGTAGCAGACTTACATCAATAACACTCGCAGACTTACATCAATAACAGTAGCAGACTGGCATCAATAACAGTAGCAGACTTACATCACTAACAGTCACAGACTTACATCAATAACTGTCACAGACATACGTCAATAACAGACACAGACATCAATAATAGACACAGACTTACATCAATAACAGACACACAGACTTACGTCAATAACAGACAGACTTACATCTATAACAATCACAGACTTACGTCAATAACAGTAGCAGACTAACATCTATAACAATCACAGACTTACATCAATAACAGTAACAGACTTACGTCAATAACAGTAGCAGACTAACATCTATAACAATCACAGACTTACATCAATAACAGTAACAGACTTACGTCAATAACAGACACAGACTTACATTACTAAAACACTCAATGACTGACATCAATAACAGTCACAGACTTACTTCAATAACAGACACAGACTTACATTAGTAACACTCACAGACTGACATCAATAACAGTCACAGACTTACTTCAATAACAATCAAACACTTACGTCAATAACTGAGCAGACTTACATCAATAACAGACACAGATTTACATCAATAACAGACACAGACTTACATCAATAACAGTCACAGACTTACATCAATAACAGTAACAGACTTACATCAATAACAGTAGCAGACTTACATCAATAACAGTAGCAGACTAACATCAATAACAGTAGCAGACTTACATCAATAACAGTGGCAGACTTACATCAATAACAGTAGCAGACTTACATCAATAACAGTAGCAGTCATACACCAATAACACCCACAGACTTACATCAATAACAGTCACAGACTTATATCAATAACAGTAGCAGACTTACATCAATAACAGTAGCAGACTTGCATCAATAACACTCACAGACTTACATCAATAACACTCACAGACTAACATCAATAACACTCACAGACTTACATCAATAACACTCACAGACTTACATCAATAACAGTACACAGACTTACATCAATAACAGTAGCAGACTTACATCAATAACACTCACAGACTTACATCAATAACAGTCACAGACTTACATCAATAACAGTAGCAGACTTACATCAATAACAGTAGCAGACTTACATCAATAACACTCGCAGACTTACATCAATAACAGTAGCAGACTGGCATCAATAACAGTAGCAGACTTACATCACTAACAGTCACAGACTTACATCAATAACTGTCACAGACATACGTCAATAACAGACACAGACATCAATAATAGACACAGACTTACATCAATAACAGACACACAGACTTACGTCAATAACAGACAGACTTACATCTATAACAATCACAGACTTACGTCAATAACAGTAGCAGACTAACATCTATAACAATCACAGACTTACATCAATAACAGTAACAGACTTACGTCAATAACAGACACAGACTTACATTACTAAAACACTCAATGACTGACATCAATAACAGTCACAGACTTACTTCAATAACAGACACAGACTTACATTAGTAACACTCACAGACTGACATCAATAACAGTCACAGACTTACTTCAATAACAATCAAACACTTACGTCAATAACTGAGCAGACTTACATCAATAACAGACACAGATTTACATCAATAACAGACACAGACTGACATCAATAACAGTCACAAACGTATAGCAATAACAGTGACAGACTTACATCAATAACAGTAGCAGACTTACATCAATAACAGTATCAGACTTACATCAATAACAGTCACAGACTTACATCAATAACAGTAGCAGACTTACATCAATAACAGTCACAGACTTACATTAATAACTGTCACAGACTTCCATCAATAACAGTAGCAGACTTACATCAATAACAGTCACAGGCTTACATCAATAACAGTCACATAATCACACCAATAACAGTCGCAGACTTCCATCAACAAAAGTCACATACTTACATCAATAACAGACACAGAATTACATCAATAACAGTTACAGACTTACATCAATAACAGTCGTAGACTTACATCTTTAACAGACACAGAATTACATCAATAACTGTCACATACTTACATCAATAACAGACACATAATTACATCAATAACAGTTATAGACTTACATCAATAACAGTAGCAGACTTACATCAATAACAGTAGCAGACTTACATCAATAACACTCGCAGACTTACATCAATAACAGTAGCAGACTGGCATCAATAACAGTAGCAGACTTACATCACTAACAGTCACAGACTTACATCAATAACTGTCACAGACATACGTCAATAACAGACACAGACATCAATAATAGACACAGACTTACATCAATAACAGACACACAGACTTACGTCAATAACAGACACAGACTTACATCTATAACAATCACAGACTTACGTCAATAACAGTAGCAGACTAACATCTATAACAATCACAGACTTACATCAATAACAGTAACAGACTTACGTCAATAACAGACACAGACTTACATTACTAAAACACTCACTGACTGACATCAATAACAGTCACAGACTTACTTCAATAACAATCAAACACTTACGTCAATAACTGAGCAGACTTACATCAATAACAGACACAGATTTACATCAATAACAGACACAGACTGACATCAATAACAGTCACAAACGTATAGCAATAACAGTGACAGACTTACATCAATAACAGTAGCAGACTTACATCAATAACAGTCACAGACTTCCATCAATAACAGTCACAGACTTACTTCAATAACAGTAAAACACTTACGTCAATAACTGTAGCACACTTACATCAATAACAGGCACAGATTTACATCAATAACAGACACAGACTAACATCTATAACAGTCACAGACTGACATCAATAACAGTCACAAACTTATATCAGTAACAGTTACAGACTTACATCAATAACAGTAGCAGACTTACATCAATAACAGTCACAGACTTACATCAATAACAGTAACAGACTTACATCAATAACAGTAGCAGACTTACATCAATAACAGTAGCAGACTAACATCAATAACAGTAGCAGACTTACATCAATAACAGTGGCAGACTTGCATCAATAACACTCACAGACTTACATCAATAACACTCACAGACTAACATCAATAACACTCACAGACTTACATCAATAACACTCACAGACTTACATCAATAACAGTACACAGACTTACATCAATAACAGTAGCAGACTTACATCAATAACACTCACAGACTTACATCAATAACAGTCACAGACTTACATCAATAACAGTAGCAGACTTACATCAATAACAGTAGCAGACTTACATCAATAACACTCGCAGACTTACATCAATAACAGTAGCAGACTGGCATCAATAACAGTAGCAGACTTACATCACTAACAGTCACAGACTTACATCAATAACTGTCACAGACATACGTCAATAACAGACACAGACATCAATAATAGACACAGACTTACATCAATAACAGACACACAGACTTACGTCAATAACAGACAGATTTACATCTATAACAATCACAGACTTACGTCAATAACAGTAGCAGACTAACATCTATAACAATCACAGACTTACATCAATAACAGTAACAGACTTACGTCAATAACAGACACAGACTTACATTACTAAAACACTCAATGACTGACATCAATAACAGTCACAGACTTACTTCAATAACAGACACAGACTTACATTAGTAACACTCACAGACTGACATCAATAACAGTCACAGACTTACTTCAATAACAATCAAACACTTACGTCAATAACTGAGCAGACTTACATCAATAACAGACACAGATTTACATCAATAACAGACACAGACTGACATCAATAACAGTCACACACATATAGCAATAACAGTGACAGACTTACATCAATAACAGTAGCAGACTTACATCAATAACAGTATCAGACTTACATCAATAACAGTATCAGACTTACATCAATAACAGTAGCAGACTTACATCAATAACAGTCACAGACTTACATTAATAACTGTCACAGACTTCCATCAATAACAGTAGCAGACTTACATCAATAACAGTCACAGGCTTACATCAATAACAGTCACATAATCACACCAATAACAGTCGCAGACTTCCATCAATAAAAGTCACATACTTACATCAATAACAGACACAGAATTACATCAATAACAGTTACAGACTTACATCAATAACAGTCATAGACTTACATCTTTAACAGACACAGAATTACATAAATAACTGTCACATACTTACATCAATAACAGACACATAATTACATCAATAACAGTTACAGACTTACATCAATAACAGTAGCAGACTTACATCAATAACAGTAGCAGACTTACATCACTAACAGTCACAGACTTACATCAATAACAGTAGCAGACTGGCATCAATAACAGTAGCAGACTTACATCAATAACAGTCACAGACTTACATCAATAACTGTCACAGACATACGTCAATAACAGACACAGACATCAATAATAGACACAGACTTACATCAATAACAGACACACAGACTTACGTCAATAACAGACACAGACTTACATCTATAACAATCACAGACTTACGTCAATAACAGTAGCAGACTAACATCTATAACAATCACAGACTTACATCAATAACAGTAACAGACTTACGTCAATAACAGACACAGACTTACATTACTAAAACACTCACTGACTGACATCAATAACAGTCACAGACTTACTTCAATAACAGACACAGACTTACATTAGTAACACTCACAGGCTGAAATCAATAACAGTCACAGACTTACTTCAATAACAATCAAACACTTACGTCAAAAACTGAGCAGACTTACATCAATAACAGACACAGATTTACATCAATAACAGACACAGACTGACATCAATAACAGTCACAAACGTATAGCAATAACAGTGACAGACTTACATCAATAACAGTAGCAGACTTACATCAATAACAGTCACAGACTTCCATCAATAACAGTCACAGACTTACATCAATAACAGTCAAACACTTACGTCAATAACTGTAGCAGACTTACATCAATAACAGGCACAGATTTACTTCAATAACTGACACAGACTAACATCTATAACAGTCACAAACTGACATCAATAACAGTCACAAACTTATATCAGTAACAGTTACAGACTTACATCAATAACAGTAGCAGACTTACATCAATAACAGTCACAGACTTCCATCAATAACAGTCACAGACTTACATCAATAACAGTGGCAGACTTACATCAATAACAGTAGCAGACTTACATCAATAACAGTCACAGACTTACATCACTAACAGTCACAGACTTACATCAATAACAGTCACAGACATACGTCAATAACAGACACAGACTTACATCCATAACAGTCACAGACTTACGTCAATAACAGTAGCAGACTTACATCAATAACAGTAGCAGACTTACATCAATAACAGTAGCAGACTTACATCTATAACAATCACAGACTTACACTAATAACAGTAACACACTTACGTCAATAACAGACACAGACTTACATTAGTAACACTCACAGACTGACATCAATAACAGTCACAGACTTACTTCAATAACAGTCAAACACCTACGCCAATAACTGTAGCAGACTTACGTCAATAACAGACACAGATTTACATCAATAACAGACACAGATTTACATCAATAACAGACACAGACTTACATCAATAACAGAAACAGATTTACATCAATAACAGACACAGACTGACATCAATAACAGTCACAAACATATATCAATAACAGTGACAGAATTACATCAATAACAGTAGCAGACTTACATCAATAACAGTCACAGACTTCCATCAATAACAGTCACAGACTTACATCAATAACAGACACAAACTTACAACAACAACAGTAGCAGACTTACATCAATAACATTCACAGACTTACATCAATAACAGTCACAGACTTACATCAATAACAGACACAGACTTACATCAATAACAGACAAAGACTTACATCAATAACTGTCACAGACGTACATTAATAACAGTCGCAGTCTTACATCAATAACAGTAGCAGACTTACATCAATAACAGTTGCAGACTTACATCAATAACAGTAGCAGACTTACATCAATAACAGTAGCAGACTTACATCAATAACAGTAGCAGACTTACATCAATAACAGTAGCAGACTGACATCAATAAAAGTAGCAGACTTACATCAATAACAGTCACAGACTTACATCAATAACAGTAGCAGACTTGCATCAATTATAGTCACAGAATTACATCAATAACAGTAGCAGACTTACATCAAAAACCGTAGCAGACTTACTTCAATAACAGTAGCAGACTTACATCAATAACAGTAGCAGACTTACATCAACAACAGTAGCAGATTTACATCAATAACATTAGCAGACTTACATCAATAACACATACAGACTTACATCAATAACAGTAGCAAACTTATATCAATAACAGTAGCAGACCTACATCAATAACAGTAGCAGACTTACATCAATAACACTCACAGACTTACATCAATAACAGTCACAGACTTACATCAATAACAGTAGCAAACTTACATCAATAACAGTATCAGACTTACATCAATAACAGTAGCAGACTTACATCAATAACAGTAGCAGACTTACAGCAATAACAGTCACAGACTTACATTAATAACTGTCACAGACTTCCATCAATAACAGTAGCAGACTTACATCAATAACAGTCACAGGCTTACATCAATAACAGTCACATAATCACACCAATAACAGTCGCAGACTTCTATCAATAACAGTCACATACTTACATCAATAACAGACACAGAATTACATCAATAACAGTTACAGACTTACATCAATAACAGTCATAGACTTACATCTTTAACAGACACAGAATTACATCAATAACTGTCACATACTTACATCAATAACAGACACATAATTACATAAATAACAGTTACAGACTTACATCAATAACAGTAGCAGACTTACATCAATAACAGTAGCAGACTTACATCAATAACACTCGCAGACTTACATCAATAACAGTAGCAGACTGGCATCAATAACAGTAGCAGACTTACATCACTAACAGTCACAGACTTACATCAATAACTGTCACAGACATACGTCAATAACAGTAGCAGACTAATATCTATAACAATCACAGACTTACATCAATAACAGTAACAGACTTACGTCAATAACAGACACAGACTTACATTACTAAAACACTCACTGACTGACATCAATAACAGTCACAGACTTACTTCAATAACAATCAAACACTTACGTCAATAACTGAGCAGACTTACATCAATAACAGACACATATTTACATCAATAACAGACACAGACTGACATCAATAACAGTCACAAACGTATAGCAATAACAGTGACAGACTTACATCAATAACAGTAGCAGACTTACATCAATAACAGTCACAGACTTCCATCAATAACAGTCACAGACTTACATCAATAACAGACACAGACTTACATCAATAACAGTCGCAGTCTTACATCAATAACAGTAGCAGACTTACATCAATAACAGTTGCAGACTTACATCAATAACAGTCACAGAATTATGTCAATAACAGTCACAGACTTACATCAACAACAGACATAGACTACATCAGTAACAGTCACAGACTTACATCAATAACAGACATAGACTTACACCAATAACAGTCACAGACTTACATCAATAACAGTCACAGACTTCCATCAATAACAGTCACAGACTTACATCAATAACAGACACAAACTTACAACAATAACAGTAGCAGACTGACATCAATAACATTCACAGACTTACATCAAAAACAGTCACAGACTTACATCAATAACAGACACAGACTTACATCAATAACAGACAAAGACTTACATCAATAACTGTCACAGACGTACATTAATAACAGTCGCTGTCTTACATCAATAACAGTTACAGACTTACATCAATAACAGTAGCAGATTTACATCAATAACAGTCACAGACTTACATCAATAACAGTGACAGAATTACATCAATAACAGTAGCAGACTTACATTAACAACAGTAGATGACTTTCATCAATAACAGTAGCAGACTTACATCAATAAAAGTAGCAGACTGGCATCAATAACAGTAGCAGACTTACATCACTAACAGTCACAGACTTACATCAATAACAGTCACAGACATACGTCAATAACAGACACAGATTTACATCAATAACAGACACAGACTTACATCAATAACAGACACCCAGACCTACGTCAATAACAAACACAGACGTACATCTATAACAATCACAGACTTACATCAATAACAGACATAGACTTACGTCAATAACAGACACAGACTTACATTAGTAACACTCACAGACTGACATCAATAACAGTCACAGACTTACTTCAATAACAGTCAAACACTTACGTCAATAACTGTAGCAGACTTACATCAATAACAGGCACAGATTTACATCAATAACAGACACCCAGACCTACGTCAATAACAGTAACAGACTTACATCTAAAACAATCACAGACTTACATCAATAACAGACATAGACTTACGTCAATAACAGACACAGACTTACATCAATAACAGACACAGACTTACATCAATAACAGACACCCAGACCTACGTCAATAACAGTAACAGACTTACATCTAAAACAATCACAGACTTACATCAATAACAGACATAGACTTACGTCAATAACAGACACAGACTTACATTAGTAACACTCACAGACTGACATCAATAACAGTCACAGACTTACTTCAATAACAGTCAAACACTTACGTCAATAACTGTAGCAGACTTACATCAATAACAGGCACAGATTTACATCAATAACAGACACAGACTAACATCTATAACAGTCACAGACTGACATCAATAACAGTCACAAACTTATATCAATAACAGTTACAGACTTACATCAATAACAGTAGCAGACTTACATCAATAACAGTCACAGACTTACATCAATAACAGTGACAGACTTACATCAATAACAGTGGCAGACTTACATCAATAACAGTAGCAGACTTACATCAATAACAGTCACAGACTTACATCACTAACATTCACAGACTTACATTAATAACAGTCACAGACATACGTCAATAACAGACACAGACTTACATCCATAACAATCACAGACTTACGTCAATAACAGTAGCAGACTTAATCAATAACAGTAGCAGACTTACATCAATAACAGTAGCAGACTTACATCAATAACAGTAGCAGACATTACATCAATAACAGTAGCAGACTGACATCAATAACAGTAGCAGACTTACATCAATAACAGTAGCAGACTTACATCTATAACAATCACAGACTTGCACTAATAACAGTAACACACTTACGTCAATAACAGACACAGACTTACATTAGTAACACTCACAGACTGACATCAATAACAGTCACAGACTTACTTCAATAACAGTCAAACACCTACGCCAATAACTGTAGCAGACTTACGTCAATAACAGACACAGATTTACATCAATAACAGACACAGATTTACATCAATAACAGACACAGACTTACATCAATAACAGACACAGATTTACATCAATAACAGACACAGACTGACATCAATAACAGTCACAAACTTATATCAATAACAGTGACAGACTTACATCAATAACAGTCACAGTCTTCCATCAATAACAGTCACAGACTTACATCAATAACAGACACAAACTTACAACAATAACAGTAGCAGACTGACATCAATAACATTCACAGACTTACATCAATAACAGTCACAGACTTACATCAATAACAGACAAAGACTTACATCAATAACTGTCACAGACGTACATTAATAACAGTCGCAGTCTTACATCAATAACAGTAGCAGACTTACATCAATAACAGTTGCAGACTTACATCAATAACAGTAGCAGACTTACATCAATAACAGTAGCAGACATTACATCAATAACAGTAGCAGACTGACATCAATAACAGTAGCAGACTTACATCAATAACAGTCACAGACTTACATCAATAACAGTAGCAGACTTGCATCAATTATAGTCACAGAATTACATCAATAACAGTAGCAGACTTACATCAAAAACCGTAGCAGACTTACATCCATAACAGTAGCAGATTTACACCAATAACAGTAGCAGACTTACTTCAATAACAGTAGCAGACTTACATCAATAACAGTAGCAGACTTACATCAACAACAGTAGCAGACTTACATCAATAACATTAGCAGACTTACTTCAATAAAAGTAGCAGACTTACATCAATAAAAGTAGCAGACTTACATCAATAACACTCACAGACTTACATCAATAACAGTAGCAAACTTATATCAATAACAGTAGCAAACTTACATCAATAACAGTATCAGACTTACATCAATAACAGTAGCAGACTTACATCAATAACAGCCACAGACTTACATTAATAACTGTCACAGACTTCCATCAATAACAGTAGCAGACTTACATCAATAACAGTCACAGGCTTACATCAATAACAGTCACATAATCACACCAATAACAGTCGCAGACTTCCATCAATAACAGTCACAGACTTACATCAATAACAGACACAGAATTACATCAATAACAGTTACAGACTTACATCAATAACAGTCATAGACTTACATCTTTAACAGACACAGAATTACATCAATAACTGTCACATACTTACATCAATAACAGACACATAATTACATCAATAACAGTTACAGACTTACACCAATAACAGTCACAGACTTACATCATTAACAGTCACAGAAACTTACATCAATAACAGTCACATACTTACATCAATAGCAGACACAGACTTACATCTATAACAGACACAGAGTTACATCAATAACAGACACATACTTACATCAATAACAGTCACAGACTTACATCAATTACAGACACAGACTTGCATCAATAACAGTCACATACTTATATCAGTAACAGACACATACTTACATCAATAACAGTCACAGACTTACATCAATTACAGACACAGACTTGCATCAATAACAGTCACATACTTACATCAATAACAGTTACAGACTTACATCAATAACAGTAGCAGACTTACATCAATAACAGTCACAGAATTACATTAATAACTGTCACAGACTTCCATCAATAACAGTAGCAGACTTACATCAATAACAGTCACAGGCTTACATCAATAACAGTCACATAATCACATCAATAACAGTCGCAGACTTCCATCAATAACAGTCACATACACACATCAATAACAGACATCGACTTACATCAGTAACAGTCACAGACTTACATCAATAACAGACATAGACTTACATCAATAACAGACATAGTCTTACATCAATAACAGTCACAGACTTACATCAATAACAGTCACAGACTTACATCAATAACAGTCACAGACTTACATCAATAACAGTCACAGACTTACATCAATAACAGACACAGATTTACATCAATAACAGTCACATACTTACATCAATAACAGTCACAGACTTACATCAATAACAGACACAGACTTACATCAATAACAGTCACAGACTTACATCAATAACAGACACATACTTGATTGAAAGAACAAGTGAATGAAAACATGAGAGAACTAGTGGATGAATGAGTGAGAAAAGTATTAGATGAATGAGTGATAGAACTAGTGGATGAATGAGTGAGAGAACTAGTGGATGAATAAGTGAGAGAACTAGTGGATGAATGAGTGAGAGAACACGTAGATGAATGAGTGATAGAACTAGTGGATGAATGAGTGAGAGAACTAGTGGATGAATGAGTGAGAGAACTAGTGGATGAATGAGTGATAGAACTAGTGGATGAATGAGTGAGAGAACTAGTGGATGAATGAGTGTAAGAACTAGTCGATGAATGAGTAGAGAACTAGTCGATGAATGAGTGAGAGAACTAGTGGATGAATGAGTGAAAGAACTAGTGGATGAATGAGTGATGGAACTAGTGGATAAATGAAGGAGAGAACTAGTAGATGAATGAGTGAGAGAACTAGTGGATGAATGAGTGATAGAACTAGTGGATGAATGAGTGATAGAACTAGTGGATGAATGAGTGAGAGAACTAGTCGATGAATGAGTGAGAGAACTAGTGGATGAATGAGTGAGAGAACTAGTGGATGAATGAGTGAGAGAACTAGTCGATTAATGAGGGAGAGAACTAGTCGATGAATGAGTGAGAGAACTAGTCGATGAATGAGTGAGAGAACTAGTCGATGAATGAGTGAGAGAACTAGTCGATGAATGAGGGAGAGAACTAGTCGATGAATGAGGGAGAGAACTAGTCGATGAATGAGGGAGAGAACTAGTCGATGAATTAGTGAGAGAACTAGTAGATGAATGAGTCAGAGAACTAGTCGATGATAGAGTGAGAGAACTAGTGGATGAATGAGTGAGAGAACTAGTCGATGAATGAGGGAGAGAACTAGTCGATGAATGAGGGAGAGAACTAGTGGATGAATGAGTGAGAGAACTAGTCGATGAATGAGTGAGAGAACTAGTGGATGAATGAGTGAGAGAACTAGTCGATGAATGAGGGAGAGAACTAGTCGATGAATGAGTGAGAGAACTAGTGGATGAATGAGTGAGAGAACACGTAGATGAATGAGTGATAGAACTAGTATATAAATGAAGGAGAGAACTAGTAGATGAATGAGGGAGAGAACTAGTGGATGAATGAGTGAAAGAACTAGTGGATGAATGAGTGAGAGAACTAGTATATAAATGAAGGAGAGAACTAGTAGATGAATGAGGGAGAGAACTAGTGGATGAATGAGTGAAAGAACTAGTCGATGAATGAGTGAGAGAACTAGTGGATAAATGAGTGAGAGAACTAGTGGATGAATAAGTGATAGAACTAGTGGATGAATGAGTGAGAGAACAAGTAGATGAATGAGTGAGAGAACTAGTGGATAAATGAGTGAGAGAACTAGTGGATAAATGAGTGATAGAACTAGTAGATGAATGAGTGAGAGAACTAGCGGATAAATGAGTGAGAGAACTAGTGGATGAATGAGTGAGAGAACTAGTGGATGAATGAGTGAGAGAACATGTGAATGAATGAAAACAAATGTAGGAGTAACCGAGTGAAGTATTGAGCTAAATGAGGAAACTCAATACGG
The DNA here is from genome assembly GCA_032433765.1 of Megaustenia siamemsis. NCBI lineage: Eukaryota > Metazoa > Mollusca > Gastropoda > Stylommatophora > Ariophantidae > Megaustenia > Megaustenia siamemsis. Next base: position 77,507,321 of record JAVIAB010000059.1, on the reverse strand, counting down.
GAGGAGAGAGAAGCAAACAGAAGAGGAATCGATGCAGAGAGTAAAGAGTTAACAGTCTATAGTGCGGACACTAGTGTCAATATTGACAGTTAAATAAACAGATATTCTCAGAGACCAGGCCAGGTAAACAATATGGGTTCTCGTGACGTTCTCGGAGATTCTCACGACATCCTTCGAGAACTGTCGACACCCGGGTTGTCGGTGGTCTATGTAGGACATTGTCAGCACGAGACATGGTGGTCTATGTAGGACATTGTCAGTACGAGACATGGTGGTCTTTGTAGGACATTGTCAGCACGAGACATGGTGGTCTATGTAGGACATTGTCAGCACGAGATTTGGTGGTCAATGTAGGACATTGTCAGCACGAGACACGGTGGTCTATGTAGGACATTGTCAGCACGAGATTTGGTGGTCAATGTAGGACATTGACAGCACGAGACATGGTGGTCTATGTAGGACATTGATAGCACGAGACACTGTGGTCTATGTAGCACAGACAACATGAAGTATTTTCACAAGACATAATTGTCTACATGAGACGTGTGGGACAGCGTGTGGGACAGCGTGTGGGACAGCGTGTGGGAGAAGACCACCCTACTCTCGATTCCCGAAACCTGCACAGAAACAGTCTGAGATCGAATTGTGCCATCGCCTCGGATATGCTCCCAATCAACAGTTACATAGCTGGTACTCGTATCAACTGTTGCATATCTGGTACTCGTATCAACTGTTGCATAGCTGGTACTCGTATCAACTGTTGCATAGCTGGTACTCGTATCAACTGTTGCATAGCTGGTACTCGTATCAACTGTTGCATAGCTGGTACTCGTATCAACTGTTGCATAGCTGGTACTCGTATCAACTGTTGCATAGCTGGTACTCGTATCAACTGTTGCATAGCTGGTACTCGTATCAACTGTTGCATAGCTGGTACTCGTATCAACAGTTGCATAGCTGGTACTCGTATCAACAGTTGCATAGCTGGTACTCGTATCAACTGTTGCATAGCTGGTACTCGTATCAACTGTTGCATAGCTGGTACTCGTATCAACTGTTGCATAGCTGGTACTCGTATCAACTGTTGCATAGCTGGTACTCGTATCAACTATTGCATAGCTGGTACTCGTATCAACTGTTGCATAGCTGGTACTCGTATCAACTGTTGCATAGCTGGTACTCAACTGTGACTTAAGTCTGTCTACATACCGTCTACTCAACTGTGCCTTAAGTCTGTCTACATAACGTCTACTCAACTGTGACTTAAGTCTGTCTACATAACTTCTACTCAACTGTGACTTAAGTCTGTCTACATAACGTCTACTCAACTGTGACTTAAATCTGTCTACATAACGTCTACTCAACTGTGACTTAAGTCTGTCTACATAACGTCTACTCAACTGTGACTTAAGTGTGTCTACATAACTTCTACTCAACTATGACTTAAGTCTGTCTACATAACTTCTACTCAACTGTGACTTAAGTCTGTCTACATAACGTCTACTCAACTGTGACTTAAATCTGTCTACATAACGTCTACTCAACTGTGACTTAAGTCTGTCTACATAACGTCTACTCAACTGTGACTTAAGTGTGTCTACATAACTTCTACTCAACTATGACTTAAGTCTGTCTACATAACTTCTACTCAACTGTGACTTAAGTCTGTCTACATAACTTCTACTCAACTGTGACTTAAGTCTGTCTACATAACTTCTACTCAACTGTGACTTAAGTCTGTCTACATAACTTCTACTCAACTGTGACTTAAGTCTGTCTACATAACTTCTACTCAACTGTGACTTAAGTCTGTCTACATAACTTCTACTCAACTGTGACTTAAGTCTGTCTACATAACTTCTACTCAACTGTGACTTAAGTCAGTCTACATAACTTCTACTCAACTGTGACTTAAGTCACATGTTACCGGATGCTGACATAGGGCACCTCCACGTAGAGCTGAGTACTGTTGGTGGCCTGACGTCATCTGACACGGTCAGAAGTCTGCCTGAGTGAACAAACAATTCTTGGTCACGTGTCGGTGTGTGAGTGTCTGCAGCCAGACAAATGTTCTCAATAGACAGAGCTTGGACATACAATCTATTTTCTGAACTGAAGTAGACAAAGGCGGGTCGAGGACAAGTTGGGCGTGCAACAACGCAGCAGTCACAGCATAACAGTCACAGAAGTCACAGGACAACAGTCACAGGACAACAGTCACAGAAATAACAATACAACAGTGGCAGCAGTCACAGGATAACAGTCACAGGATAACAGTCACAGAAGTCACAACACAACAGTCACAAAAGTCACAACACAACAGTCACAGCAGTCACAGGACAATAGTAAAAGGATAACAGTCACAGAAATAACAACACAACAGTCGGAGCAGTCACACGACAACAGTCACAGGACAACAGTCACAGGACAACAGTCACAGGACAACAGTCACAGGAATAACAATACAACAGTGGCAGCAGTCACAGGATAACAGTCACAGGATAACAGTCACAGAAGTCACAACACAACAGTCGCAGCAGTCACAGGACAACAGTCACAGGACAACAGTCACAGGAATAACAATACAACAGTGGCAGCAGTCACAGCATAACAGTCACAGAAGTCACAACACAACAGTCGCAGCAGTCACAGGACAATAGTAAAAGGATAACAGTCACAGAAATAACAACACAACAGTCGGAGCAGTCACACGACAACAGTCACAGGACAACAGTCACAGGACAACAGTCACAGGACAACAGTCACAGGACAACAGTCACAGGACAACAGTCACAGGAATAACAATACAACAGTCGGAGCAGTCACACGACAACAGTCACACGACAACAGTCACAGGACAACAGTCACAGGACAACAGTCACAGGACAACAGTCACAGGACAACAGTCACAGGACAACAGTCACAGGACAACAGTCACAGGAATAACAATACAACAGTGGCAGCAGTCACAGGATAACAGTCACAGGATAACAGTCACAGAAGTCACAACACAACAGTCGCAGCAGTCACAGGACAACAGTCACAGGACAACAGTCACAGGAATAACAATACAACAGTGGCAGCAGTCACAGGATAACAGTCACAGGATAACAGTCACAGAAGTCACAACACAACAGTCGCAGCAGTCACAGGACAATAGTAAAAGGATAACAGTCACAGGAATCACAACACAACAGTCGGAGCAGTCACAGGACAACAGTCACAGGATAACAGTCACAGGAATCACAACACAACAGTCGCAGCAGTCACAGGACAACAGTCACAGGACAACAGTCACAGGATAACAGTCACAGAAATTACAATACAACAGTCGCCGCAGTCACAGGATAACAGTCACAGGATAACAGTCACAGAAATCACAACACAACAGTAGCTGCAGTCACACGACAACAGTCACAGAAATCACAACATAACAGTAGCAGCAGTCACACGAAAACAGTCACAGAAATCACAACACAACAGTAGCAGCAGTCACACGAAAACAGTCACAGAAATCACAACACAACAGTAGCAGCAGTCACACGAAAACAGTCACAGAAATCACAACACAACAGTAGCAGCAGTCACACGAAAACAGTCACAGAAATCACAACACAACAGTAGCAGCAGTCACACGACAATAGTCACAGAAATCACAACCCAACAGTAAAAGAAATCACAACATAACAGTCGCAGCAGTCACATGACAACAGTCACAGAAATCACAACACAAAAGTCACAGAAATCACAACACAACAGTCACAGCCGTCACAGCACAACAGTCACAGAAATCACAACACAACAGCCACAGAAATCACAACACAACAGTCACAGAAATCACAACACAACAGTCACATCAGTCACAGGACAACAGTCACAGCACAATAGTCACAGCAGTCACAGCACCAAAAGTCACAGCACAACAGTCACAGCACAACAGTTACAACAGTCACAGAAATCACAACACAACAGTCGCAGCAATATCAACACAGCAGTCATAGCATAACAGTCACATCACAACAGTCACAACACAAGTCACAACACAACAGTCACATCACAACAGTCACAACACAACATTCATATCACAACAGTCACATCATAACAATCACATCACAGCAGTCACATCACAACAGTCACAGCACAACAGTTACAGAACAACAGTCACATCACATCAGTCAGAGCACAACAGTCACATCACTACAGTCACAGCAGTCACAACCACAGTCACAACACAACAGTCACGACGCAAAAGTCATAAAGTCACAATACAACAATAACAACAAAGACAACAATAACCTACCTACTAATCTATTGTAGCTACCTGTGTCACTAATCTATTGTAGTTACCTGTGTCACTAATCTATTGTAGCTACCTGTGTCACTAATCTATTGTAGCTACCTGTGTCACTAATCTATTGTAGCTACCTGTGTCACTAATCTATTGTAGCTACCTGTGTCACTAATCTATTGTAGCTACCTGTGTCACTAATCTATTGTAGCTACCTGTGTCATTAATCTATTGTAGCTACCTGTGTCACTAATCTGTTTTAGCTACCTGTAACACTAATCTATTTTAGCTACCTGTAACACTAATCTATTGTAGCTACCTGCACTACTAATCTATTGTAGCTACCTGTGTCACTAATCTATTTGTAGCTACCTGTGTCACTAATCTGTTGTAGCTACCTGTGGCACTAATCTATTGTAGCTACCTGTGTCACTGATCTATTGTAGCTACCCGTGTCACTGATCTATAATAGTTACCTGTTTTACTGATCTATTTTAGCTACCCGTGTCACTGATCTATTATAGTTACCTGTTTTACTGATCTATTTTAGCTACCTGTGTCACTAATCTATTGTAGCGACCCGTGTCACTGATCTATTATAGTTACCTGTTTTACTGATCTATTTTAGCTACCCGTGTCACTGATCTATTATAGCTACCTGTGTCACTGATCTATTATAGCTACCTGTGTCACTGATCTATTATAGCTACCTGTGTCACTGATCTATTATAGCTACCTGTGTAACTGATCTATTGTAGCTACCTGTGTCACTGATCTATTATAGCTATCTGTGTCATTGATCTATTATAGCTACCTGTGTAACTGATCTATTGTAGCTACCTGTGTCACTGATCTATTATAGCTACATGTGTAACTGATCTATTTTAGCTACCTGTGTCACTGATCTATTATAGCTACCTGTGTCACTGATCTATTATAGCCACATGTGTCACTGATCTATTATAGCTACCTGTGTCACATATCTATTTTAGCTACCTGTGTCACTGATCTAATGTAGCTACCTGTGCACTAATCTATTGTAGCAACATGTGTCACTAATCTATTGTAGCTACCTGTGTCACTAATCTATTGTAGATACCTGTGTCACTAATCTATTGTAGCTACCTGTGTCACTAATCTATTGTAGCTACCTGTGTCACTAATCTATTGTAGCTACCTGTGTCACTAATCTATTGTAGCTACCTGTGTCATTAATCTATTGTAGCTACCTGTGTCACTAATCTGTTGTAGCTACCTGTAACACTAATCTATTTTAGCTACCTGTAACACTAATCTATTGTAGCTACCTGCACTACTAATCTATTGTAGCTACATGTGTCACTAATCTATTTGTAGCTACCTGTGTCACTAATCAGTTGTAGCTACCTGTGGCACTAATCTATTGTAGCTACCTGTGTCACTGATCTATTGTAGCTACCCGTGTCACTGATCTATTATAGTTACCTGTTTTACTGATCTATTTTAGCTACCCGTGTCACTGATCTATTATAGTTACCTGTTTTACTGATCTATTTTAGCTACCTGTGTCACTAATCTATTGTAGCGACCCGTGTCACTGATCTATTATAGTTACCTGTTTTACTGATCTATTTTAGCTACCCGTGTCACTGATCTATTATAGCTACCTGTGTCACTGATCTATTATAGCTACCTGTGTCACTGATCTATTATAGCTACCTGTGTCACTGATCTATTATAGCTACCTGTGTAACTGATCTATTGTAGCTACCTGTGTCACTGATCTATTATAGCTATCTGTGTCATTGATCTATTATAGCTACCTGTGTAACTGATCTACTGTAGCTACCTGTGTCACTGATCTATTATAGCTACATGTGTAACTGATCTATTTTAGCTACCTGTGTCACTGATCTATTATAGCTACCTGTGTCACTGATCTATTATAGCCACATGTGTCACTGATCTATTATAGCTACCTGTGTCACATATCTATTTTAGCTACCTGTGTCACTGATCTAATGTAGCTACCTGTGCACTAATCTATTGTAGCAACATGTGTCACTAATCTATTGTAGCTACCTGTGACACTAATCTATTGTAGCCACCAGTGTCACTAATCTAATGTAGCTACTTTTGTCACTAATCTATTGTAGCTACCTGTGTCACTAATCTATTGTAGCTACCTGTGTCACTGATCTATTGTAGAGACCTGTGTCACTAAACTATTGTAGCTACCTGTGTCACTAATATATTGTAGCTACCTGTGTCACTGATCTATAGTAGCTACCTGTGTCACTGATCTATTGTAGCTACCTGTGTCACTGATCTATTGTAGCTACCTGTGTCACTGATCTATTGTAGCTACCTGTCACTGATCTATTGTAGCTACCTGTGTCACTGATCTATTGTAGCTACCTGTGTAACTGATCTATTGTAGCTACCTGTGTCACTGATCTATTATAGCTAGCTGTGTCACTGGTCTATCATAGCTAGCTGTGTCACTAATCTATTATAGCTACTTGTGTCACTGATCTGTTATAGTTACCCGTGTCACTGATCTATTATAGCTACCTGTGTCACTGATCTATTGTAGCTACCTGTGTCACTGATTTATTATAGCTACCTGTGTCACTGATCTATTATTGCTACCTATGTCACTGATCTATTTTAGCTACCCGTGTCACTGATCTATTATAGTTACCTGTTTTACTGATCTATTTTAGCTACCTGTGTCACTAATCTATTGTAGCGACCCGTGTCACTGATCTATTATAGTTACCTGTTTTACTGATCTATTTTAACTACCCGTGTCACTGATCTATTATAGCTACCTGTGTCACTGATCTATTATAGCTACCTGTGTCACTGATCTATTATAGCTACCTGTGTCACTGATCTATTATAGCTACCTGTGTAACTGATCTATTGTAGCTACCTGTGTCACTGATCTATTATAGCTATCTGTGTCATTGATCTATTATAGCTACCTGTGTAACTGATCTATTGTAGCTACCTGTGTCACTGATCTATTATAGCTACATGTGTAACTGATCTATTTTAGCTACCTGTGTCACTGATCTATTATAGCTACCTGTGTCACTGATCTATTATAGCCACATGTGTCACTGATCTATTATAGCTACCTGTGTCACATATCTATTTTAGCTACCTGTGTCACTGATCTAATGTAGCTACCTGTGCACTAATCTATTGTAGCAACATGTGTCACTAATCTATTGTAGCTACCTGTGACACTAATCTATTGTAGCCACCAGTGTCACTAATCTAATGTAGCTACTTTTGTCACTAATCTATTGTAGCTATCTGTGTCACTAATCTATTGTAGCTACCTGTGTCACTGATCTATTGTAGAGACCTGTGTCACTAAACTATTGTAGCTACCTGTGTCACTAATATATTGTAGCTACCTGTGTCACTGATCTATTGTAGCTACCTGTGTCACTGATCTATTGTAGCTACATGTGTCACTGATCTATTGTAGCTACCTGTGTCACTGATCTATTGTAGCTACCTGTCACTGATCTATTGTAGCTACCTGTGTCACTGATCTATTGTAGCTACCTGTGTAACTGATCTATTGTAGCTACCTGTGTCACTGATCTATTATAGCTAGCTGTGTCACTGGTCTATCATAGCTAGCTGTGTCACTGATCTATTATAGCTACTTGTGTCACTGATCTGTTATAGTTACCCGTGTCACTGATCTATTATAGCTACCTGTGTCACTGATCTATTGTAGCTACCTGTGTCACTGATTTATTATAGCTACCTGTGTCACTGATCTATTATAGCTACCTATGTCACTGATCTATTTTAGCTACCTGTGTCACTGATTTATTATAGTTACCTGTGTCACTGATCTATTATAGCTACCTGTGTCACTGATTTATTATAGCTACCTGTGTCACTGATTTATTATAGTTACCTGTGTCACTGATCTATTTCTCATGCCGTTACTGTCTGTCACTTGTTTTTCCCTGTCCTGTTTATTGTAAATACCTGTCCTAAGTGTCTGTTGTATTTATTTATCCGTTGTAACTTCCGTCTGTTGTATTTACCTGTCCGTTGTAACTTCCGTCTGTTGTATTTACCTGTCCGTTGTAACTTCCGTCTGTTGTATTTACCTGTCCGTTGTAACTTCCGTCTGTTGTATTTACCTGTCCGTTGTAACTTCCGTCTGTTGTAGCTGCGTGCATTTCTGGTTTGTTGTAACTTCCGTCTGTTGTAGCTACCCGTCTTACCTTTTGTAGCTACCTGTCCTACATTTTGTAAGTACCTATCCTATCTTTTCTAGCTATCTGTCATACCTGTTTTAGATACATGGGTATTTGTTTTAGCTACTCACCCTGCCTGTTCTAGCTACCTGCCCTACCTGTTCTAGCTATCTGCCCTACATGTTCTAGCTAACTGCTCTACTTGTTATAGCTACCTGCCCTACCTGTTCTAGCTATATGCCCTACTTGTACTAGATACATGCCCTAACTGTTATAGCTACCTGCCCTACTTGTTCTAGCTACATGCCCTACTTACTTGTTCTAGCTACCTGCCCTACCTGTTCTAGCTACATGCCCTAACTGTTCTAGCTACATGCCCTACCTGTTCTAGCTACCTGTTCTAGCTACCTGCCCTACTTGTTCTAGGTACATGCCTTAACTGTTCAAGCTACCTGCCCTACTTGTTCTAGGTACAAGCCCTACCTGTTCTAGCTACCTGACCTACTTGTTCTAGGTACATGCCTTAACTGATCTAGCTACCTGCCCTACTTGTTCTAGGTGCAAGCCCTACCTGTTCTAGCTAACTGCCCTACTTGTTATAGCTGCATGCCCTAACTGTTCTAGCTACATGCCCTATTTGTTCTAGATACATGCCCTACTTGTTCTTGCTACATGCACTATCTATTCTAGCTACATGCCCTACTTGTTCTAGTTACCTGCACTACCTGTTCTAGCTACCTGCCCTACTTGTTATAGCTACCTGCCCTACTTGTTCTAGCTACATGCCTTAACTGTTCTAGCTACCTGCCCTACTTGTTCTAGGTACAAGCCCTACCTGTTCTAGCTACCTGCCCTACTTGTTCTAGGTACAAGCCCTACCTGTTCTAGCTACCTGCCCTACTTGTTCTAGGTACATGCCTTAACTGATCTAGCTACCTGCCGTACTTGTTCTAGGTGCAAGCCCTACCTGTTCTAGCTAACTGCCCTACTTGTTATAGCTACATGCCCTAACTTTTCTAGCTACATGCCCTACTTGTTCTTGCTACATGCACTATCTGTTCTAGCTACATGTCCTACTTGTTCTAGGTACAAGCCCTACCTGTTCTAGCTATATGCCTTAACTGTTCTAGCTACATGCCCTGCTTGTTCTAGATACATGCCCTACTTGTTCTAGGTAAAAGCCCTACCTGTTCTAGCTACATGCCCTACTTGTACTAGCTACATGCCCTACTTGTTCTAGCTACATGCCCTACCTGTTCTAGATACATGCCCTACGTGTTATAGCTACATGCCCTACTTGTTATAGCTACAAGCCCTACCTGTTCTAGCTACAAGCCCTACCTGTTCTAGCTACAAGCCCTACCTGTTCTAGCTACAAGCCCTACCTGTTCTAGCTACAAGCCCTACCTGTTCTAGCTACATGCCCTACTTGTTATAGCTACATGCCCTACTTGTTATAGCTACAAGCCCTACCTGTTCTAGCTACAAGCACTACCTGTTCTAGCTACAAGCCCTACTTGTTCTAGCTACATGCCCTATTTGTTCTAGCTACATGCCCTACCCGTTTTAGCTACATGCCCTACCTGTTCTAGCTACATGCTCTACTTGTTATAGCTACAAGCCCTACCTGTTCTAGCTACAAGCCCTACTTGTTATAGCTACCTGCCCTATTTGTTCTAGCTACCTGCCCTACATGTTATAGCTACTTGCCCTACCTGTTTTAGCTACATGCCATTCGTGTTCTAGCTACCTGCCCTACTTGTTCTAGCTACAGGCACTACCTGTTCTAGCTACATGCACTACCTGTTCTAGCTACATTATCTACCTGTTCTAGCTACATGCCCTACTTGTTCTAGCTACATGCACTACCTGTTCTAGCTACATGCATTACCTGTTTTAGCTACATGCCCTACTTGTTCTAGCTGCATGTCCTACTTGTTCTAGCTACATGCCCTACATCAACTAGCTAAATGCCCTACCTGTTCTAGCTACATGCTCTACCTATTCTAGCTAAATGCACTACCTGTTTTAGCTACATGCCCTACTTGTTCTAGCTAAATGTCCTACCTGTTCTAGCTACATGCTCTTCCTGTTCTAGCTACATGCACTACTTGTTTTAGCTACATGCCCTACTTGTTCTAGCTACAGGCCATACTTGTTCTAGCTACATCCACTATCTGTTCTAGCTACCTGCCCTACATGTTATAGCTACATGCCCTACTTGTTCTAGCTACATGCCCCACTTGTTATAGCTACATGTCCTACTTGTTCTAGGTGCATACCCTACTTGCTTTAGCTACATGCCCTACTTGTTCTAGCTACATGCGCTACTTGTTCTAGCTACATGCCCGACTTGTTATAGCTACATGCCCTACTTGTTCTAGCTACATGCCCTACTTGCTCTAGCTACATGCCCTACTTGTTCTAGCTACATGCCCTACTTGTTCCAGCTACATACCCTATTTGTTCTAGCTACATGCGCTACTTGTTCTAGCTACATGCCCTACTTGTTCTAGGTAAAAGCCCTACCTGTTCTAGCTACATGCCCTACTTGTACTAGCTACATGCCCTACTTGTTCTAGCTACATGCCCTACTTGTTCTAGCTACATGCCATACTTGTTCTAGGTACAAGCCCTACTTGTTCTAGCTACAAGCCCTACTTGTTCTAGCTATATGCCCTACATGTACTAGCTACATGCCCTACCTGTTATAGCTACATGCCCTACCTGTTCTATCTACATGCCCTAACTGTTATAGCTACATGCCCTAGCTGTTATAGCTACATGCCCTAACTGTTCTAGCTACGTGCCCTAACTGTTCTAGCTACATGCCCTACATGTACCAGCTACATGCCCTACCTGTTATAGCTACATGCCCTAACTGTTATAGCTACGTGCCCTAACTGTTATAGCTACATGCCCTAACTGTTCTAGCTACGTGCCCTAACTGTTCTAGCTACATGCCCTACATGTACTAGCTACATGCCCTAACTGTTATAGCTACATGCCCTAATTGTAATAGATTTATGCCCTAACTGTTCTAGCTACGTGCCCTAACTTTTCTAGCTACATGCCCTACCTGTTCTAGCTACATGCCCTACCTGTTCTAGCTACATGCCCTACTTGTTCTAGCTACATGCCCTACATGTACTAGCTACATGCCCTAACTGTTCTAGCTACATGCCCTACCTGTTCTAGCTACATGCCCTACCTGTTCTAGCTACATGCCCTACTTGTTCTAGCTACATGCCCTACCTGTTCTAGCTACATGCCCTACTTGTTCTAGGTACAATCCCTACTTATTCTAGCTACATGCCCTACCTGTTCTAGCTACCTGCCCTACCTGTTCTAGCTACATGCCCTACTTGTTCTAGCTACATTGAATACATGTACTAGCTACATGCCCTACCTGTTCGAGCTACATGCCCTACCTGTTCTAGCTACATGCCCTAACTGTTATAGCTACGTGCCCTAACTGTTCTAGCTACGTGCCCTAACTGTTCTAGCTACGTGCCCTAACTGTTCTAGCTACACGCCCTATTTGTTCTAGCTACAAGCCGTAACTGTTCTAGCTACATGCCCTACCTGTTCTAGCTACCTGTCTTACCTGTTCCAGTTACCTGTCTAAGGTGTCTGTTGTGTGATGTTCTATCTATCATGATCATTCTACACAAATACGTCCACTGAGCTGAAGTGCCAGATGACCTCGACATGGGCAGATCAATTTGTTGTAGAACATGTTTACTTCCGTGAAACAGGGGTGGGGCGGGGGGGGGGGGGAGGGATTCCACAAGCCAGTTCTATCCGGCACCTAATGGTAGTTGTAGCACACAAAAATAGATTATGTTCTTATATTGTCATGTTTGAATGCATCCGTTTTGATGTGTGACGTATTTAAATCAGGCATTCTATGAATTCTGTTTGGCAGGAGACGTAACAATAACAATCCTGCCTACACGTAACAATAACAATCCTGCCTACACGTAACAATAACAATCTTGCTTACACGTAACAATAACAATCCTGCCTACACGTAACAATAACAATCTTGCCTACACGTAACAATAACAATCCTGCCTACACGTAACAATAACAATCCTACCTACACGTAACAATAACAATCCTGCCTACACGTAACAATAACAATCTTGCTTACACGTAACAATAACAATCCTACCTACACTTAACAATAACAATCCTGCCTACACGTAACAATAACAATCCTGCCTACATGTAACAATAACAATCCCGGTTACACGTAACAATAGCAACCTTGGTTACACATAACAATATCAATCCTGCCTACACGTAACATGAACAATCCTGCCTACACGTAACAATAACAATCCCGATTATACGTAACAATAGCAACCTTGGTTACACATAACAATATCAATCCTGCCTACACGTAACATGAACAATCCTACCAACACGTAACAATAACAACCCTGCTTACATGCAACAATAACAATCATGTTTACACGTAATAATAACAGTCCTGCCTACACTTAACAATAACAGTCCTGCCTACACTTAACATTAACAGTCCTGCCTACACGTAACAATAACAATCTCGCTTACATGTAACAATAACAATCCTACAGACATGTAACGGTGACAATGCTGCTGACATGTAATGATCTCACCTGTCTATATTGTCTCACCTGTAGTAATCTGTTTTACAGTAAATATGTCCGTCCCGCGCGAAACACGTGATCTCCGAGTCCAGGCGAAAGTGACAATCGCTGCACGTGAGACAGTGCACGTGCCACTGTTTTTCTACCGCGTGCAAGTAATACCGGTCCAGGATCCTTCCGCCACATCCGGCACAGAATCCTGGGATATCTGGGTCCGCAGGCGTCAGGGGCGGCATGGGGCGCTGAAACGAGGAAGAGAAAATGTTGAGGCGGGGATGAGTGCTGGAGCACAAACGATGAGTGCATGACGTGACAACTAACTGGGGCACAAATAGATTCAAACGTGGTCACAAATGTCACGTTTCCACACACAAACATCCACAAGCTCTGCGCCACGACTCTATTAAAAAAAAACACCACGTACAGGCTCTGCGTCACGTCTCTAGATACAACACGTGATGGCATCAGTGAAGCATTCGGACAAAGTGTTAACAAATAGTCACCATATAGCTTGACACCAGAGGGTGTGGTGGGCCAGTTCTTTTTCTTCTATCTACTGCACCTTCGAACTTGAAGGTCAAAGCCGGCAGGTAGTCATTCCACCCCACCCCCACTCTTCTCGTCTTCATGTAATAATATTACGACCACATTATTAGCTCCGACTGACCCTATAACCCTTATTGATCTTTATTTTGGTAAAAATATAAGTTTGTCGCCCTCACGCCACGTTGCGAGCGCGGCTTTAACAAATGGAATGTTTGATATTGATACGAGTTCCTGAAAAGGCAAGAAACAAAAGACAAATAAACAGATAGGATAATCTCTCGACGGTGGGATCAGATAAAGATTATGTAACTCGTAAGGGGCCCACCAAAATGTAGTTTTAATTTATCTTTGAAGTGAAACTTTGCACGAGATTAAGGAAATATTGCGGGAACCAATATTGGGACTTCGATATTAAAGTGGCGATAGTTAGTTAGTGTTTGGGGATGAGATTGAAGAGATTCCCGGAACACTCATTCACAGAGACAGTTGAGGACTTGACTTGGGATTCGAGACTTAGAGAAACATTTAGTGATGTTTTAGTCAAGGTTTATTCAGAAGATTTATTTCAAGGGAGGATGTTTAGCTATAGGTAGATATTTCAGGTCTCTAAAGAGATCAGTGCTTATTAAGGAAATCAAGGTTAGGGACATACAGATTGATACAGAAGTCATTTTATCATGTTATTTTTTGTGATGTACAAGCATTTTTGTGGATGCAATTATAGAACCTGGGAGTGTGTCATATAACAACGGCAGTAGCCAAGACACGAACACATAATTTTTACTAATGATGTAGTTTGATAGATGTTTAGATGACCATAGCAAACATTATGTGTAATGTCTGACTTTTATATGCAACCAACAGACAAGTTCAAAGGTTACACACTCGTGCATATGTACATAAGGCACACAGTCATAAACATGTACATAGGATACAACTTTGACACGTTCAAAAGACACACCCACTTTGATATGTACAAAGGACACACCCACTTTGATATGTACAAAGGACTCACAACGTTAGACATGTACATACAACTCACCAACATCTGGTATACAGATATGACCACGGGACACATACACGCGAAACATACATACCCACAGGCACTCACGAGAACACACACACTCTCTCTAATTGATGGAGATGTTTGATAACCTCTCGTTCGGCCGGCCTTGACCGTCATGGGGTCTGACCTATCTCTGGCAGGCCGATCTGACCATCTACCCCTCGGAGAGTCTCGGCCCTCAACTTCAGCTCGCCGAGGGAGACTAATCTCAGGGTCATCACCCTAGCCCCCAGTACACGTGACCACCTTCCAGGAAATCAAATGTTTGTCCAATAAGTAATGTAGTCAGGTATAGAAGTATTTGTTTTGTCAAATAAGTAATCTAGTTAAAGGTGTATCTATTGTTTAGTTTGTTAAATAAGTAATTCAGTTAGTGGTGTAAAGGTTTGGTTTGTTAAATAAGTAATTCAGTTAGTGGTGTAAAGGTTTGGTTTGTTAAATAAGTAATTCAGTTAGTGGTGTAGAGGTTTGGTTTGTTAAATAAGTAATTCAGTTAGTGGTGTAGAGGTTTGGTTTGTTAAATAAGTAATTCAGTTAGTGGTGTAGAGGTTTGGTTTGTTAAATAAGTAATTCAGTTAGTGGTGTAGAGGTTTGGTTTGTTAAATAAGTAATTCAGTTATTGGTGTAGAGGTTTGGTTTGTTAAATAAGTAATTCAGTTATTGGTGTAGAGGTTTGGTTTGTTAAATAAGTAATTCAGTTAGTGGTGTAGAGGTTTGGTTTGTTAAATAAGTAATTCAGTTAGTGGTGTAGAGGTTTGGTTTGTTAAATAAGTAATTCAGTTATTGGTGTAGAGGTTTGGTTTGTTAAATAAGTAATTCAGTTAGTGGTGTAGAGGTTTGGTTTGTTAAATAAGTAATTCAGTTAGTGGTGTAGAGGTTTGATTTGTTAAATAAGTAATTCAGTTAGTGGTGTAGTGGTTTGGTTTGTTAAATAAGTAATTCAGTTAGTGGTGTAAAGGTTTGGTTTGTTAAATAAGTAGTATGTTCTAACCAGACAGTCATAATGTCTACACAGACAATCAATAATGTCTACACAGACAATCCTAATGTCTACACAGACATTTACAATGTCTACACAGACATTTACAATGTCTACCCAGACGATCCTAATGTCTACACAGACAATCCATAATGTCTACACAGACAATCCTAATGTCTACACAGTCATTTACAATGTCTACCAAGACGATCCTAATGTCTACACAGACAATCCTAATGTCTGCTCACACAATTCCAATGTCTACCCTGACAATTCTAGTGTCAGCTCATATAATTCTAATGTCTACCCTGACGATCCTAATGTCTACACAGACAATCCTAATGTCTGCTAAGACAATTCCAATGTCTACCCTGACAATTCTAATGTCAGCTCATATAATTATAATGTCTACACTGACGATCCTAATATCTACACAGACAATCCTAATGTCTACACAGACAATCATAATGTCTACACAGATAATCCTAATGTCTACACAGACAATCTTAATGTCTACACAGATAACTCTAATGTCTACACCGATAACTCTAATGTCTACACCGATAACTCTAATGTCTACACAGATAATTCTAATGTCTACCCTGACAATCCTAATGTCTGCTCTAATAATTCTAATGTCTACCCTGACAATCCTAATGTCCGCTCTAATAATTCTAATGTCTACCCAGGCGATTTTAATGTCTACCCAGACGACCCTATTGTCTACCCAGACAATCCTAATGTCTACCTAAACCGTTCTAATGTCTGTCTATTCATCTAAATATATGCACGGCTTTAATTCTAATAATGTGATCAAGAGGACCTCGTGCTGCCGTCATCCTTGTTAATGTCGTCTTCCCTAAACTTGCGTTACAAGTTTGCACTATGGGGTGTCCGATCAGGAACAGCGACATCAACAGATGAGAGCAGGTCACGTGGTTACACACACACACAATTAGAACATGAATCTTCAATGAGAGCCACCGTTGACACATCTCGTCAGACATCAAATATCTCCAAATAGATTATCTCAATTAACTCGCTTATTAAATATAAGTGTCAATAACATACTTGATAACAAATGTCCCCCCAAAATTGACATTAATATGATATGGTTATGGAAGGCCCCAACAACATACGGCAGTATTCAGCAATAACATACGGCAGTATTCAACAACAACATACGGCAGTATTCAACAATAACATACGGCAATATTCAACAACAACATACGGCAGTATTCAACAATAACATACGGCAATATTCAACAACAACATACGGCAGTATTCAACAATAACATACGGCAATATTCAACAACAACATACGGCAGTATTCAACAATAACATACGGCAGTATTCAGCAATAACATACGGCAGTATTCAGCAATAACATACGGCAGTATTCAGCAATAACATACAGCAGTATTCAGCAATAACATACGGCAGTATTCAGCAATAACATACGGCAGTATTCAGCAATAACATACGGCAGTATTCAGCAATAACATACGGCAGTATTCAGCAATAACATACGGCAGTATTCAACAATAACATACGGCAATATTCAACAATAACATACGGCAATATTCAACAATAACATACGGCAATATTCAACAATAACATACGGCAATATTCAACAACAACATACGGCAGTATTCAACAATAACATACGGCAATATTCAACGACAACATACGGCAGTATTCAGCAATAACATACGGCAGTATTCAGCAACAACATACGGCAGTATTCAACGACAACATACGGCAGTATTCAGCAATAACATACGGCAGTATTCAGCAACAACATACGGCAGTATTCAACAACAACATACGGCAGTATTCAGCAATAACATACGGCAATATTCAACAATAACATACGGCAATATTTAACAACAACATACGGCAGTATTCAGCAATAACATATGGCAATATTCAACAACAACATACGGCAGTACTCAGCAATAACATACGGCAATATTCAGCAACAACATACGGCAGTATTCAGCAACAACATACGGCAGTATTCAGCAACAACATACGGCAGTATTCAGCAATAACATACGGCAGTATTCAGCAACAACATACGGCAGTATTCAGCAACAACATACGGCAGTATTCAGCAATAACATACGACAGTATTCAGCAACAACATACGGCAGTATTCAGCAACAACATGCGGCAGTATTCAGCAATAACATACGGCAATATTCAGCAATAACACAAGGCAGTATTCAGCAATAACATACGGCAATATTCAGCAATAACATACGGCAGTATTCAGCAATAACATACGGCAGTATTCAGCAACAACATACGGCAGTATTCAGCAACAACATGCTGCAGTATTCAGCAACAACATACGGCAATATTCAACAATAACATACGGCAGTATTCAACAATAACATACGGCAGTATTCAGCAATAACATACGGCAGTATTCAGCAACAACATACGGCAGTATTCAGCAACAACATGCGGCAGTATTCAGCAACAACATGCGGCAGTATTCAGCAACAACATGCGGCAGTATTCAGCAACAACATATAGCAACAGTCAGCTACAACATACGGTAGCAGTCAGGAACTGCATACGGCAGTATTCAGCAACAACATGCGGCAGTATTCAGCAACAACAAACGGCAGTATTCAGCAACAACATGCGGCAGTATTCAGCAACAACATGCGGGCAGTATTCAGCAACAACATATAGCAACAGTCAGCTACAACATACGGTAGCAGTCAGGAACTGCATACGGCAGTATTCAGCAACAATACACGACAGTACTCAGCAACAACATATGGCAGTAATCAGCAACAATACACGACAGTACTCAGCAACAACACAAGACAGCACTCAGCAACAACACAAGACATCACTCAGCAACAAAAAAAGACATCACTCAGCAAGAACACAAGACATCACTCAGCAACACCACAAGACAGCACTCAGCAACAAAACAAGGCATCACTCAGCAACTACACAAGACAGCACTCAGCAACAAAACAAGGCATCACTCAGCAACTACACAAGACAGCATTCATCAACTACACAAGACATCACTCAGCAACTACACAAGACATCACTCATCAACTACACAAGACATCACTCAGCAATTACACAAGACAGCATTCATAAACTATACAAGACATCACTCATCAACTACACAAGACATCACTCAGCAACTACACAAGACAACACTCATCAACTACACAAGACATCACTCAGCACTACACAAGACAGCATTCATCAACTACACAAGACATCACTCAGAAACTACACAAGACAGCATTCATAAACTACACAAGACATGACTCAGCAACTACACAAGACATCACTCATCAACTACACAAGACATCACTCAGCAACTACACAAGACATCACTCAGCAACTACACAAGACATCACTCAGCAACTACACAAGACATCACTCAGCAACTACACAAGACAGCACTCAGCAACTACACAAGACAGCATTCATCAACTACACAAGACACCACTCAGCAACTACACAAGACATCACTCATCAACTACACAAGACATCACTGAGCAACTACACAAGACAGCATTCATAAACTACACAAGATATCACTCATCAACTACACAAGACATCACTCAGCAACTATACAAGACAGCACTCATCAACTACACAAGACATCACTCAGTAACTACACAAGACAGCACTCAGCAACTACACAAGACATCACTCATCAACTACACAAGACATCACTCAGCAACTACACAAGACAGCACTCATCAACTTACACAAGACATCACTCAGCAACTACACAAGACATCACTCATCAACTATACAAGACATCACTCAGCAACTATACAAGTCATCACTCAGCAACTATACAAGACAGCAATCAGCGACTACACAAGACAGCACTCATCAACTACACAAGACAACATTCATCAACTACGCAAGACAGTACTAGCAATTACACAAGACAGCATTCAGTAACTACACAAGACAGCCCTTAGCAAGTACACAAGTCAGCACTCAGCAACTACACAAGACATCACTCAGCAACTACACAAGACATCACTCAGCAACTACACAAGACATCACTCAGCAACTACACAAGACATCACTCAGCAACTACACAAGACAGCACTCAGCAACTACACAAGACAGCATTCGTCAACTACACAAGACATCACTCAGCAACTACACAAGACAGCATTCATCAACTACACAAGACATCACTCAGCAACTACACAAGACATCACTCATCAACTACACAAGGCATCACTGAGCAACTACACAAGACAGCATTCATAAACTACACAAGACAGCACTCAGCAACTACACAAGACATCACTCAGCAACTACACTAGACAGTATTCAGCAAGTACACAAGACAGCACTCAGCAACTACACAAGACAGCACTCAGCAACTACACAAGACAGCAACGAAGACAAGTCAATATGGCGGATAGGTCGCAAGAGCAACTTGAGGTTCAGTCTGAAAAGTGTTCCTGGTTGCAGTTTCCTCATATTCCAAGTCCGGCTTGTTGCAGTTTCCTCATATTCCAAGTCCAGCCTGTTACAGTTTCCTCATATTCCAAGTCCGGCTTGTTACAGTTTCATCATATTCCAAGTCCAGCTTGTTACAGTTTCATCATATTCCAAGTCCGGCTTGTTACAGTTTCCTCATATTCCAAGTCCGGCTTGTTACAGTTTCCTCATATTCCAAGTCCGGCTTGTTACAGTTTCCTCATATTCCAAGTCCAGCTTGTTACAGTTTCCTCATATTCCAAGTCCGGCTTGTTACAGTTTCCTCATATTCCAAGTCCGGCTTGTTACAGTTTCATCATATTCCAAGTCCAGCTTGTTACAGTTTCATCATATTCCAAGTCCAGCTTGTTACAGTTTCCTCATATTCCAAGTCCGGCTTGTTACAGTTTCCTTATATTCCAAGTCCGGCTTGTTACAGTTTCCTCATATTCTAAGTCCATCTTGTTACAGTTTCCTCATATTCCAAGTCCGGCTTGTTACAGTTTCCTCATATTCCAAGTCCGGCTTGTTACAGTTTCCTCATATTCCAAGTCCGGCTTGTTACAGTTTCCTCATATTCCAAGTCCGGCTTGTTACAGTTTCCTCATATTCCAAGTCCGGCTTGTTACAGTTTCCTCATATTCCAAGTCCAGCTTGTTGCAGTTTCCTCATATTCCAAGTCCAGCTTGTTGCAGTTTCCTCATATTCCAAGCCCAGCTTGTTACAGTTTCCTCATATTCCAAGTCCGGCTTGTTACAGTTTCCTCATATTCCAAGTCCGGCTTGTTGCAGTTTCCTCATATTCCAAGTCTGACTTGTTACAGTTTCCTCATATTCCAAGTCCGCTTGTTGCAGTTTCCTCATATTCCAAGTCTGACTTGTTACAATTTCCTCATATTCCAAGTCCGGCTTGTTGCAGTTTCCTCATATTCCAAGTCCAGCTTGTTACAGTTTCCTCATATTCCAAGTTTGGCTTGTTGCAGTTTCCTCATATTCCAAGTCTGGCTTGTTGCAGTTTCCTCATATTCCAAGTCTGGCTTGTTGCAGTTTCCTCATATTCCAAGTCTGGCTTGTTGCAGTTTCCTCATATTCCAAGTCCAGCTTGTTGCAGTTTCCTCATATTCCAAGTCCAGCTTGTTGCAGTTTCCTCATATTCCAAGTCTGGCTTGTTGCAGTTTCCTCATATTCCAAGTCCAGCTTGTTACAGTTTCCTCATATTCCAAGTCCGGCTTGTTGCAGTTTCCTCATATTCCAAGTCTGACTTGTTACAGTTTCCTCATATTCCAAGTCCGGCTTGTTGCAGTTTCCTCATATTCCAAGTCGGACTTGTTGCAGTTTCCTCATATTCCAAGTCTGACTTGTTACAATTTCCTCATATTCCAAGTCCGGCTTGTTGCAGTTTCCTCATATTCCAAGTCCAGCTTGTTACAGTTTCCTCATATTCCAAGTTTGGCTTGCTGCAGTTTCCTCATATTCCAAGTCTGGCTTGTTGCAGTTTCCTCATATTCCAAGTCTGGCTTGTTGCAGTTTCCTCATATTCCAAGTCTGGCTTGTTGCAGTTTCCTCATATTCCAAGTCCAGCTTGTTGCAGTTTCCTCATATTCCAAGTCTGGCTTGTTGCAGTTTCCTCATATTCCAAGTCCAGCTTGTTACAGTTTCCTCATATTCCAAGTCCAGCTTGTTGCAGTTTCCTCATATTCCAAGTCCGGCTTGTTGCAGTTTCCTCATATTCCAAGTCCAGCTTGTTGCAGTTTCCTCATATTCCAAGTCCGGCTTGTTGCAGTTTCCTCATATTCCAAGTCCAGCTTGTTACAGTTTCCTCATATTCCAAGTCCAGCTTGTTGCAGTTTCCTCATATTCCAAGTCCAGCTTGTTGCAGTTTCCTCATATTCCAAGTCCAGCTTGTTACAGTTTCCTCATATTCCAAGTCCGGCTTGTTACAGTTTCCTCATATTCCAAGTCTGGCTTGTTGCAGTTTCCTCATATTCCAAGTCCAGCTTGTTACAGTTTCCTCATATTCCAAGTCCGGCTTGTTACAGTTTCCTCATATTCCAAGTCTGGCTTGTTGCAGTTTCCTCATATTCCAAGTCTGGCTTGTTGCAGTTTCCTCATATTCCAAGTCTGGCTTGTTGCAGTTTCCTCATATTCCAAGTCTGGCTTGTTGCAGTTTCCTCATATTCCAAGTCTGGCTTGTTGCAGTTTCCTCATATTCCAAGTCCAGCTTGTTGCAGTTTCCTCATATTCCAAGTCCGGCTTGTTGCAGTTTCCTCATATTCCAAGTCCAGCTTGTTGCAGTTTCCTCATATTCCAAGTCTGGCTTGTTGCAAGAGCTACTGAGTTTAGTGCTCTGTGCACACTGTGAGCTGTGCGTTTCATCCGTGTTGATTGTTTTTTCGATATTCTGGTTGCTTACGATGAATGGTGATATTGTATGATGGGGAACAGATGGCTGTGTTCATTTTCTGTTCGGTTTCGCCTTATGTCTTTTGGCGTGTGCTGAGACTGCTATGATGGGAGCTACAGCTACCTTTCTTTGTTTGGGAGATGAGATATTAATTCGGATAATTCCACTGGCACGGGCGGTTGAGCAATTATGGATTTTAATTCGTTTGCAGTGATACCGGGGCCTTCCATAACAAGACAGTAACATCTACACAATGACGTCAGAAGCTGCTCAAGGACATGTTCAGCAGAAATCTGATGTTGAAATGTTGATCTTGGATGTTGTCGGTTTTGTTGTACTAGCGATAGTTGTATCAGTAGTTGTTGTACTAGCGATAGTTGTATCAGAAGTTGTTGTACTGGCAGTAGTTGTATCAGTAGTTGTTGTACTAGCGATAGTTGTATCAGTAGTTGTTGTACTAGCGATAGTTGTATCAGTAGTTGTTGTACTATCGATAGTTGTATCAGAAGTTGTTGTACTAGCGATAGTTGTATCAGTAGTTGTTGTACTAGCGATAGTTGTATCAGTAGTTGTTGTACTAGCGATAGTTGTATCAGAAGTTGTTGTACTAGCGATAGTTGTATCAGTAGTTGTTGTACTAGCGATAGTTGTATCAGTAGTTGTTGTACTAGCGATAGTTGTATCAGTAGTTGTTGTACTAGCGATAGTTGTATCAGAAGTTGTTGTACTAGCGATAGTTGTATCAGTAGTTGTTGTACTAGCGATAGTTGTATCAGTAGTTATGTACTAGCGATAGTTGTATCAGAAGTTGTTGTACTAGCGATAGTTGTATCAGTAGTTGTTGTACTAGCGATAGTTGTATCAGAAGTTGTTGTACTAGCGATAGTTGTATCAGTAGTTGTTGTACTAGCGATAGTTGTATCAGTAGTTGTTGTACTAGCGATAGTTGTATCAGAAGTTGTTGTACTAGCGATAGTTGTATCAGTAGTTGTTGTACTAGCGATAGTTGTATCAGTAGTTGTTGTACTAGCGATAGTTGTATCAGTAGTTGTTGTACTAGCGATAGTTGTATCAGAAGTTGTTGTACTAGCGATAGTTGTATCAGTAGTTGTTGTACTAGCGATAGTTGTATCAGTAGTTATGTACTAGCGATAGTTGTATCAGAAGTTGTTGTACTAGCGATAGTTGTATCAGTAGTTGTTGTACTAGCGATAGTTGTATCAGTAGTTGTTGTACTAGCGATAGTTGTATCAGTAGTTGTTGTACTAGCGATAGTTGTATCAGAAGTTGTTGTACTAGCGATAGTTGTATCAGTAGTTGTTGTAATAGCGATAGTTGTATCAGTAGTTTTTGTACTAGCAGTAGTTGTACTAGCAGTAGTTGTATCAGTAGTTGTTGTACTGGCAGTAGTTGTATCAGTAGTTCTTGTACTAGCGATAGTTGTATAAGTAGTTGTTGTACTAGCGATAGTTGTATCAGAAGTTGTTGTACTAGCGATAGTTGTATCAGTAGTTGTTGTACTAGCGATAGTTGTATCAGTAGTTGTTGTACTAGTGATAGTTGTATCAGTAGTTGTTGTACTAGCGATAGTTGTATCAGAAGTTGTTGTACTAGCGATAGTTGTATCAGTAGTTGTTGTACTAGCGATAGTTTTATCAGAAGTTGTTGTACTGGCAGTAGTTGTATCAGTAGTTGTTGTACTAGCGATAGTTGTATCAGTAGTTGTTGTACTAGCGATAGTTGTATCAGAAGTTGTTGTACTAGCGATAGTTGTATCAGAAGTTGTTGTACTAGCGATAGTTGTATCAGAAGTTGTTGTACTGGCAGTAGTTGTATCAATAGTTGTTGTACTAGCGATAATTGTATAAGTAGTTGTTGTACTAGCGATAGTTGTATCAGAAGTTGTTGTACTAGCGATAGTTGTATCAGTAGTTGTTGTACTAGCGATAGTTGTATCAGAAGTTGATGTACTGGCAGTAGTTGTATCTGTAATGGTAGTACTAGCGATAGTTGTTTCAGTAATGGGAGTGCTAGCAATAGTTGTATCAGTAATGGCAGTACTGGCAGTAGTTGTATCAGTAATGGTAGTACTGGCAGTAGTTGTATCAGTAATGGTAGTACTGGCAGTAGTTGTATCAGTAGTTGTAGTACTGGCAGTAGTTGTATCAGTAATGGCAGTACTGGCAGTAGTTGTATCAGTAGTTGTAGTACTGGCAGTAGTTGTATCAGTAGTTGTAGTACTGGCAGTAGTTGTATCAGTAGTTATAGTACTGGCAGTAGTTGTATCAGTAATGGCAGTACTGGCAGTAGTTGTATCAGTAGTTGTAGTACTGGCAGTAGTTGTATCAGTAGTTATAGTGCTGGCAGTAGTTGCATCAGTAATGGCAGTAGTTGTATCAGTAGTTATAGTACTGGCAGTAGTTGTATCAGTAATGGTAGTACTGGCAGTAGTTGTATCAGTAATGGTGGTACTGGCAGTAGTTGTATCAGAAGTTGTTGTACTGGCAGTAGTTGTATCAGTAGTTGTTGTACTAGCGATAGTTGTATCAGTAGTTATGTACTAGCGATAGTTGTATCAGAAGTTGTTGTACTAGCGATAGTTGTATCAGTAGTTGTTGTACTAGCGATAGTTGTATCAGAAGTTGTTGTACTAGCGATAGTTGTATCAGTAGTTGTTGTACTAGCGATAGTTGTATCAGTAGTTGTTGTACTAGCGATAGTTGTATCAGAAGTTGTTGTACTAGCGATAGTTGTATCAGTAGTTGTTGTACTAGCGATAGTTGTATCAGTAGTTGTTGTACTAGCGATAGTTGTATCAGTAGTTGTTGTACTAGCGATAGTTGTATCAGAAGTTGTTGTACTAGCGATAGTTGTATCAGTAGTTATTGTACTAGCGATAGTTGTATCAGTAGTTATGTACTAGCGATAGTTGTATCAGAAGTTGTTGTACTAGCGATAGTTGTATCAGTAGTTGTTGTACTAGCGATAGTTGTATCAGTAGTTGTTGTACTAGCGATAGTTGTATCAGTAGTTGTTGTACTAGCGATAGTTGTATCAGAAGTTGTTGTACTAGCGATAGTTGTATCAGTAGTTGTTGTAATAGCGATAGTTGTATCAGTAGTTTTTGTACTAGCAGTAGTTGTACTAGCAGTAGTTGTATCAGTAGTTGTTGTACTGGCAGTAGTTGTATCAGTAGTTCTTGTACTAGCGATAGTTGTATAAGTAGTTGTTGTACTAGCGATAGTTGTATCAGAAGTTGTTGTACTAGCGATAGTTGTATCAGTAGTTGTTGTACTAGCGATAGTTGTATCAGTAGTTGTTGTACTAGTGATAGTTGTATCAGTAGTTGTTGTACTAGCGATAGTTGTATCAGAAGTTGTTGTACTAGCGATAGTTGTATCAGTAGTTGTTGTACTAGCGATAGTTGTATCAGAAGTTGTTGTACTGGCAGTAGTTGTATCAGTAGTTGTTGTACTAGCGATAGTTGTATCAGTAGTTGTTGTACTAGCGATAGTTGTATCAGAAGTTGTTGTACTAGCGATAGTTGTATCAGAAGTTGTTGTACTAGCGATAGTTGTATCAGAAGTTGTTGTACTGGCAGTAGTTGTATCAATAGTTGTTGTACTAGCGATAATTGTATAAGTAGTTGTTGTACTAGCGATAGTTGTATCAGAAGTTGTTGTACTAGCGATAGTTGTATCAGTAGTTGTTGTACTAGCGATAGTTGTATCAGAAGTTGATGTACTGGCAGTAGTTGTATCTGTAATGGTAGTACTAGCGATAGTTGTTTCAGTAATGGGAGTGCTAGCAATAGTTGTATCAGTAATGGCAGTACTGGCAGTAGTTGTATCAGTAATGGTAGTACTGGCAGTAGTTGTATCAGTAATGGTAGTACTGGCAGTAGTTGTATCAGTAGTTGTAGTACTGGCAGTAGTTGTATCAGTAATGGCAGTACTGGCAGTAGTTGTATCAGTAGTTGTAGTACTGGCAGTAGTTGTATCAGTAGTTGTAGTACTGGCAGTAGTTGTATCAGTAGTTATAGTACTGGCAGTAGTTGTATCAGTAATGGCAGTACTGGCAGTAGTTGTATCAGTAGTTGTAGTACTGGCAGTAGTTGTATCAGTAGTTATAGTGCTGGCAGTAGTTGCATCAGTAATGGCAGTAGTTGTATCAGTAGTTATAGTACTGGCAGTAGTTGTATCAGTAATGGTAGTACTGGCAGTAGTTGTATCAGTAATGGTGGTACTGGCAGTAGTTGTATCAGAAGTTGTTGTACTGGCAGTAGTTGTATCAGTAGTTGTTGTACTAGCGATAGTTGTATCAGTAGTTGTTGTACTAGCGATAGTTGTATCAGTAGTTGTTGTACTAGCGATAGTTGTATCAGTAGTTGTTGTACTGGCAGTAGTTGTATCAGTAGTTGTTGTACTAGCGATAGTTGTATCAGAAGTTGTTGTACTGGCAGTAGTTGTATCAGTAATGGTAGTGCTGGCAGTAGTTGTATCAGTAATTATAGTACTGGCAGTAGTTGTATGAGTAATGGTAGTACTGGCAGTAGTTGTATCAGTAGTTGTAGTACTGGCAGTAGTTGTATCAGTAATGGCAGTACTGGCAGTAGTTGTATCAGTAGTTGTAGTACTGGCAGTAGTTGTATCAGTAGTTGTAGTACTGGCAGTAGTTGTATCAGTAGTTATAGTACTGGCAGTAGTTGTATCAGTAATGGCAGTACTGGCAGTAGTTGTATCAGTAATGGTAATACTGGCAGTAGTTGTATCAGTAGTTGTAGTACTGGCAGTAGTTGTATCAGTAGTTATAGTACTGGCAGTAGTTGCATCAGTAGTTATAGTACTGGCAGTAGTTGTATCAGTAATGGCAGTACTGGCAGTAGTTGTATCAGTAATGGTAATACTGGCAGTAGTTGTATCAGTAGTTGTAGTACTGGCAGTAGTTGTATCAGTAGTTATAGTACTGGCAGTAGTTGTATCAGTAATGGCAGTACTGGCAGTAGTTGTATCAGTAATGGTAATACTGGCAGTAGTTGTATCAGTAATGGTAGTACTGGCAGTAGTTGTATCAGTAATGGTAGTACTGGCAGTAGTTGTATCATTAATGGTATTACTGGCAGTAGTTGTATCAGTAATTATAGTACTGGCAGTAGTTGTATCAGTAATTATAGTACTGGCAGTAGTTGTATCAGTAATGGTAGTACTGGCAGTAGTTGTATCAGTAGTTGTAGTACTGGCAGTAGTTGTATCAGTTATGGCAGTACTGGCAGTAGTTGTATCAGTAGATGTAGTACTGGCAGTAGTTGAATCAGTAGTTGTAGTACTGGCAGTAGTTGTATCAGTAGTTATAGTACTGGCAGTAGTTGTATCAGTAATGGCAGTACTGGCAGTAGTTGTATCAGTAATGGTAGTGCTGGCAGTAGTTGTATCAGTAGTTATAGTACTGGCAGTAGTTGTATCAGTAGTTATAGTACTGGCAGTAGTTGCATCAGTAATGGCAGCAGTTGTATCAGTAGTTATAGTACTGGCAGTAGTTGCATCAGTAATGGCAGCAGTTGTATCAGTAGTTATAGTACTGGCAGTAGTTGCATCAGTAATGGCAGTAGTTGTATCAGTAGTTGTAGTACTGGCAGTAGTTGAATCAGTAGTTGTAGTACTGGCAGTAGTTGTATCAGTAGTTATAGTACTGGCAGTAGTTGTATCACTAATGGTAGTACTGGCAGTAGTTGTATCACTAATGGTAGTACTGGCAGTAGTTGTATCAGTAATGGTAGTACTGGCAGTAGTTGTATCAGTAATGGTAGTACTGGCAGTAGTTGTATCAGTAATGGTAGTACTGGCAGTAGTTGTATCAGTAATGGTAGTACTGGCAGTAGTTGTATCAGTAATGGTAGTACTGGCAGTAGTTGTATCAGTAATGGTAGTACTGGCAGTAGTTGTATCAGTAATGGTAGTACTGGCAATACTACTAGTAGTAGAAGCAGTAGTAGAAGCAGTAGTAGTAGCATTTTTGTATTATAAGCAGCAATAATGTTATATTTATAGTTGCAGCATTATCAGCAGTAGCAGTTGTAGTAGTAATACAGTATTAGCATAATGAGCATCAGTGGGTATATCAGTAGTAGTAGCAGTAACATTATCAGTAGTAGTAGCAGTAACATTATCAGTAGTAGTAGCAGTAACATTATCAGTAGTAGTAGCAGTAACATTATCAGTAGTAGCAATTTACCAGTAGCAGCAGTTGTAGTAGTGGTAATAGCAGTAGCATAATCAGCAGTAATAGTATAAATATAAGCAGCTGCAATAGTAGTAGCATTAGTTGTAGAAATAGTAGTAGCAATAGTAGTAGAAATAGTAGTAGCATTAGTAGTAGAAATAGTAGTAGCATTAGTAGTAGAAATAGTAGTAGCATTAGTAGTAGAAATAGTAGTAGCATTAGTAGTAGAAATAGTAGTAGCATTAGTAGTAGAAATAGTAGTAGCAATAGTAGTAGAAATAGTAGTAGCATTAGTAGTAGAAATAGTAGTAGCATTAGTAGTAGAAATAGTAGTAGTAGTATTAGTAGTAGAAATAGTAGTAGAATTAGTAGTAGAAATAGTAGTAGAATTAGTAGTAGAAATAGTAGTAGCATTAGTAGTATAAATAGTATAAATAGTAGTAACATTAGTAGTAGAAATAGTTGTAGCATTAGTAGTAGAAATAGTAGTAGCATTAGTTGTAGAAATAGTAGTAGCATTAGTTGTAGAAATAGTAGTAGCATTAGTATTAGAAATAGTAGTAGCATTAGTAGTAGAAATAGTAGTAGAATTAGTAGTAGAAATAGTAGTATCATTAGTAGTATAAATAGTATAAATAGTAGTATCATTAGTAGTATAAATAGTATAAATAGTAGTATCATTAGTAGTAGAAATAGTAGTAGAATTAGTAGTAGAAATAGTAGTAGCAATTGTAGTAGAAATAGTAGTAGCATTCATCATCATCATCGAGGCCTTCTCCGCAACGATGATTGGCTACTATGGATCGTCATTCTACTCTGTTTCTTGCTTTGATGGTGCACGCTGTCATAGGTTGACTTGTCCATCTTTTGATGTTACTCGTCCATGTTAGTCTTGGTCTGCCTCTTTTACCTTGTATTTTTTCTTGCAATATTACTTTTATTAGGCTGTTGTGTCTTTTAACATGACCAAAAAATCTCATTTGTCTTGTTCTAATTGTGTTTAGTAGTTCTCTTTTTATTTTCAGTTGTTTTAAAACGTCTTCGTTTGTTTTCTTTTCTGTCCATCCAATTCTACCTATTCTTCTGTAAATCCACATTTCAAGGGCCTCAATTTTCTGTTCTGTTTTCTGGTCTAATGTCCATGTTTCTGCACCATACAGGAATATTGAGAAGATGTAACATTTTGCTATTCTTAGTTTCAGCCCTGGTGATATTTGTTTTGTTGTTAGTATATTTTTCATGGCATTGAAATTACTTTTTGCCATTCGTATTCTTTTATTTATTTCAGTTGCATATTTTCCATCACTGGTTATAGTATGTCCCAGGTAGTTGTAACTCTGGACTGTCTCCAGATGTATTCCCTCAACTATGATATTTAATTGTAGGTCTCGAGAATTTTCTTTGTTTATGATCATAGTTTTAGTCTTTTTGATATTCATTTCTAGTCCATATTTCTTGCTTGTCATGTTTATCACATTAAGCAATTGTTGTAGGTCTTTAGGATTTTCTGCTAGTAGAACAGTATCATCAGCATATCTTAGGTTATTGATTAACTTTCCATTAATGTTTAGACCTGGCATCTCTGTGATGTTTTTAAAGATTTTGTCAGTGTATAGATTGAGCAAGCTTGGTGATAGAATGCATCCTTGTCTTACTCCTCTTTTTATGTCCATGGGTGTAGAGTTCTCCTTGTTATATCTTATTATTGCTGTTTGCTCCCAGTACAAATTACATATTAGTCGTATGTCTGCGTCGTCTAGATTTATATCCTTTAGGCAGTCTATGAGTTGGTTATGGTGTATTCTATCGAAAGCTTTAGTGTAGTCTATAAAGCAGGCATGTATTGGTTTGTTTACTCCTGTGTACTTTTCAATCAATGTTCTCATGCTGAATATGGCTTCTTTAGTCCCACTGTTTTTCCTGAATCCAAATTGCTGCTCATCTAATTGAGTATTGATTTTATTCTGAATCCTTCCCTGTATAACTTTTAGTAAAATTTTTGTTACCTGGCTCATTAGGCTTATTGTTTTGAAATCACTGCATCCAACTGCACCATTCTTTTTAAGCACTGCAATGAAAGTTGATGTTTTTAGATCGTTTGGTATGTATCCTGTATGGTATATGTCATTGCATATGTCTGTGATCACTTCGATGCCAAACTCTTCTAGAGCCTGTATCATCTCTATCTGTATATTGTCAGGTTTTCATTGTTTTTATAGCTTTTTCTACTTCAGATTTCAGGATTTTATAGATATATGGACATTTTATGTCTGGCTTTTTATCCCTTTCGTCATGAAATAATTCTGTTATATATTCTTGCCATCTATATATTATATCTTTGTTGTCTGTTAACATTCTTCCCTCTTTGTTTGCAATACATCCGTTTCGTACAGCTTTTTTGTCATTATTCGTCATTCTCTTTATTTCTGTGTGCATCTCTCTTAAGTTTTGTTTACTTTCCATAGTTTCAACTTCTTAGTAGTAGCATTAGTAGTAGAAATAGTAGTAGAATTAGTAGTAGAAATAGTAGTAGCAATAGTAGTAGAAATAGTAGTAGCATTAGTAGTAGAAATAGTAGTAGAATTAGTAGTAGAAATAGTAGTAGCATTAGTAGTAGAAATAGTAGTAGCATTGGTAGTAGAAATAGTAGTAGCATTAGTAGTAGAAATAATAGTAGCATTGGTAGTAGAAATAGTAGTAACATTAGTAGTAGAAATAGTAGTAACATTAGTAGTAGAAATAGTAGTAGCATTAGTTGTAGAAATAGTAGTAGCATTAGTAGTAGAAATAGTAGTAGCATTAGTAGTAGAAATAGTAGTAGCATTAGTTGTAGAAATAGTAGTAGCATTAGTAGTAGAAATAGTAGTAGCATTAGTTGTAGAAATAGTAGTAGCATTAGTTGTAGAAATAGTAAAAGTAAAGTAAAGTACCCCCGTCACGCCAAGTGGCGTATAGGGAAATATGGTGTTAGTGACCCTATATTTTACAGACCTTCAACACATGATTTTTGGGGTAATAGTAGAAAAAGTAGTAGCATAAATAGCACCAGTAGTAGTAGTAGCACTGGTTGCCGCAATAGTAGTATCAATATCATCAGCAACAATAGTAGTATCAATATCATCAGCAGCATTATCATCAGCAGCAATATCATCAGCAGCAATAGTTGTATCAATAAAATCAGCAGCAATGGTAGCAACAATATCATCAGCAGCAATAGTAGCAACAATATCATCAGTAATAGTAGCAACAATATCATCAGCAGCAATAGTAGCAACAATATCATCAGTAATAGTAGCAACAATATCATCAGCAGCTATAGTAGCAACAATATCATCAGCAGCAATAGTAGCAACAATATCATCATCAGCAATATTAGTAACAATATCATCAGCAATAGTAGCAACAATATAATCAGCAGCAATAGTAGCAACAATATCATCAGTAATAGTAGCAACAATATCATCAGCAGCTATAGTAGCAACAATATCATCAGCAGCAATAGTAGCAACAATATCATCAGCAATAGTAGCAACAATATCATCAGCAGCTATAGTAGCAACAACATCATCAGCAACAATAATAGTATCAATATCATCAGCAGCAATAGTAGCACCAATATCGTCAGCAGCAATAGTAGCAACAATATCATCAGCAACAATAGTAGCAACAATATCATCAGCAACAATAGTTGCAACAATATTATCAGCAACAATAGTAGCAACAATATCACCAGCAGCAATAGTAGCAACAATATCATCAGCAACAATAGTAGCAACAATATCATCAGCAACAATAGTAGCAACAATATCATCAGCAGCAATAGTAGCAACAATATCATCAGCAACAATGGTAGCAACAATATCATCAGCAGCAATAGTAGCAACAATATCATCAGCAACTATAGTAGTATCAATATCATCAACAGCAATAGTAGCAACAATTTCATCAGCAATAGTAGCAACAATATCATCAGCAGCAATTGTAGCAACAATATCATCAGCAACAATAGTAGCAACAATATCATCAGCAACAATAGTAGCAACAATATCATCAGCAACAATAGTTGCAACAAAATCATCTTCAGCAATTGTAGCAACAATATAATCAGCAACAATAGTAGCAACAATATCATGAGCAACAATAGTAGCAACAATATCATCAGCAACAATAGTAGCAACAATATCATCGGCAGCAATAGTAGCAACAATAGTAGCAACAATATCATCAGCAACAATAGTAGCAACAATATCATCAGCAACAATAGTAGTATCATTATCATCAGCAGCAATAGTAGCAACAATATCATCAGCAACAATAGTAGCAACAATATCATCAGCAACAATAGTAGCAACAATATCAACAGCAACAATAGTAGTATCATTATCATCAGCAGAAATAGTAGCAACAATATCATCAGCAGCAATAGTAGCAACAATATCATCAGCAACAATAGTAGTATCAATATAATCAGCAGCAATAGTAGCAATAATATCATCAGCAACAATAGTAGCAACAATATCATCAGCAGCAATATTAGCAATAATATCATCAGCAACAATAGTAGCAACAATATCATCAGCAACAATAGTAGTTTCAATATCATCAGCAACAATAGTAGCAACAATATCATCAGCAACAATAGCTGTATCAATATCATCAGCAGCAATAGTAGCAACAATATCATGAGCAACAATAGTAGCAACAATATCATCAGCAACAATAGTAGCAACAATATCATCGGCAGCAATAGTAGCAACAATAGTAGCAACAATATCATCAGCAACAATAGTAGCAACAATATCATCAGCAACAATAGTAGTATCATTATCATCAGCAGCAATAGTAGCAACAATATCATCAGCAACAATAGTAGCAACAATATCATCAGCAACAATAGTAGCAACAATATCAACAGCAACAATAGTAGTATCATTATCATCAGCAGAAATAGTAGCAACAATATCATCAGCAGCAATAGTAGCAACAATATCATCAGCAACAATAGTAGTATCAATATAATCAGCAGCAATAGTAGCAATAATATCATCAGCAACAATAGTAGCAACAATATCATCAGCAGCAATATTAGCAATAATATCATCAGCAACAATAGTAGCAACAATATCATCAGCAACAATAGT
Source organism: Megaustenia siamemsis (assembly GCA_032433765.1). NCBI lineage: Eukaryota > Metazoa > Mollusca > Gastropoda > Stylommatophora > Ariophantidae > Megaustenia > Megaustenia siamemsis. Next base: position 77,473,328 of record JAVIAB010000059.1, on the reverse strand, counting down.
AGTTTCAATATCATCAGCAACAATAGTAGCAACAATATCATCAGCAACAATAGCTGTATCAATATCATCAGCAGCAATAGTAACAATAATATCATCAGCAACAATAGTAGCAACAATATCATCAGGAACAATAGTAGTAACAATATCATCAGCAACAATAGTAGTATCAATATCATCAGCAACAATAGTAGCAACAATATCATCAGCAACAATAGTAGTATCAATATCATCAACAGCAATAGTAGCAACAATTTCATCAGCAATAGTAGCAACAATATCATCAGCAGCAATTGTAGCAACAATATCATCAGCAACAATAGTAGCAACAATATCATCAGCAACAATAGTAGCAACAATATCATCAGCAACAATAGTTGCAACAAAATCATCTTCAGCAATTGTAGCAACAATATAATCAGCAACAATAGTAGCAACAATATCATGAGCAACAATAGTAGCAACAATATCATCAGCAACAATAGTAGCAACAATATCATCGGCAGCAATAGTAGCAACAATAGTAGCAACAATATCATCAGCAACAATAGTAGCAACAATATCATCAGCAACAATAGTAGTATCATTATCATCAGCAGCAATAGTAGCAACAATATCATCAGCAACAATAGTAGCAACAATATCATCAGCAACAATAGTAGCAACAATATCAACAGCAACAATAGTAGTATCATTATCATCAGCAGAAATAGTAGCAACAATATCATCAGCAGCAATAGTAGCAACAATATCATCAGCAACAATAGTAGTATCAATATAATCAGCAGCAATAGTAGCAATAATATCATCAGCAACAATAGTAGCAACAATATCATCAGCAGCAATATTAGCAATAATATCATCAGCAACAATAGTAGCAACAATATCATCAGCAACAATAGTAGTTTCAATATCATCAGCAACAATAGTAGCAACAATATCATCAGCAACAATAGCTGTATCAATATCATCAGCAGCAATAGTAACAATAATATCATCAGCAACAATAGTAGCAACAATATCATCAGGAACAATAGTAGCAACAATATCAGTAGCAACAATATCATCAGCAACAATAGTAGCAACAATATCATCAGGAACAATAGTAGCAACAATATCAGTAGCAACAATATCATCAGCAACAATAGTAGTAACAAGATCATCAGCAACAATAGTAGCAACAATATCATCAGCAACAATAGTAGTAACAAGATCATCAGCAACAATAGTAGCAACAATATCATCAGCAACAATAGTAGCAACAATATCATCAGCAACAATATTAGTATCAATATCATCAGCAGCAATAGTAGCAACAATATCAACAGCAACAATAGTAGTATCATTATCATCAGCAGAAATAGTAGCAACAATATCATCAGCAGCAATAGTAGCAACAATATCATCAGCAACAATAGTAGTATCAATATAATCAGCAGCAATAGTAGCAATAATATCATCAGCAACAATAGTAGCAACAATATCATCAGCAGCAATATTAGCAATAATATCATCAGCAACAATAGTAGCAACAATATCATCAGCAACAATAGTAGTTTCAATATCATCAGCAACAATAGTAGCAACAATATCATCAGCAACAATAGCTGTATCAATATCATCAGCAGCAATAGTAACAATAATATCATCAGCAACAATAGTAGCAACAATATCATCAGGAACAATAGTAGCAACAATATCAGTAGCAACAATATCATCAGCAACAATAGTAGCAACAATATCATCAGGAACAATAGTAGCAACAATATCAGTAGCAACAATATCATCAGCAACAATAGTAGTAACAAGATCATCAGCAACAATAGTAGCAACAATATCATCAGCAACAATAGTAGTAACAAGATCATCAGCAACAATAGTAGCAACAATATCATCAGCAACAATAGTAGCAACAATATCATCAGCAACAATATTAGTATCAATATCATCAGCAGCAATAGTAATATCAATATCAGCAGCAGCAATAGTTGCAACAATATCATTAGCAGCAATAGTAGTATCAATGTCATCAGCAGCAATAGTAGCAACAATATCATCAGCAGCAATAGTAGCAACAATATCATCAGCAGCAATAGTAGCAACAATATCATCAGCAGCAATAGTAGCAACAATATCATCAGCAACAATAGTAACAACTATATCATCAGCAGCAATAGTAACAACAATATCATCAGCAACAATAGTAGTATCAATATCATCAACAGTGGTAGTTTGGTTAAGGTAAGTCAGAGAACAAAGAGGGAGAAATGGCGCTGATGAAGCGTGTAGAATCAACTTGTTTATCCTGACGTTTTGTACATCACACCCCATGTTCTTGTTTATGTGTTCTTCTGGTTTACGTGTTCTTCTTATTGATCTAGTTACTTTACAAGTTCACTTCACTAGCTTACGGAATGTAAAATGTTTATTTGTTGTTAACGTGTTTTTCTTATTGATCTAGTTACTTTACAAGTTCACTTCACTAGCTTACGGAATGTAAAATGTTTATTTGTTGTTAACGTGTTTTTCTTATTGATCTTGTTACTTTACAAGTTCACTGAACCAACATTTTGAATTGTAAATTTTTTTTGTTGTTGTTGACAACAATCAACGTCTGGAACGGACCCACCCAGTTTCCATCACATCCGATTAAAAGAAAAAAATCATGGATCAAGTATTTTGAGAATCTGGTAACACTCTCTGTGACAACTTCTCAGTGAGAACTGCCGGCATCTGTCTGACTTACTCTCGTTTTATATTCACAGAAGCAGTTGCAAGCAGTGCCGTCCACTTTCGTTCATTGTTTTTGCTGACCATCAACTCGCGTGAGGGATTCTCCCACCATGAATGATTGGACGGACAGCTCCAAATTTCATTTCATGTTTCTATGTTGCTGTATAACTTCTAAAGTTACTCCTCCATGTTCCAATGTTGCTGTATAACTTCTAAAGTTACTCCTTCATGTTCCAATGTTGCTGTATAACTTCTAAAGTTACTCCTCCATGTTCCAATATTGCTGTATAACTTCTAAAGTTTCTCATCCATGTTCCAATGTTGCTGTATAACTTCTAAAGTTACTCCTCCGTGTTCCAATATTGCTGTATAACTTCTAAAGTTACTCCTCCATGTTCCAATGTTGCGGTATAACTTCTAAAGTTACTCCTCCATGTTCCAATATTGCTGTATAACTTCTAAAGTTTCTCATCCATGTTCCAATGTTGCTGTATAACTTCTAAAGTTACTCCTCCGTGTTCCAATATTGCTGTATAACTTCTAAAGTTACTCCTCCATGTTCCAATGTTGCGGTATAACTTCTAAAGTTTCTCATCCATGTTCCAATGTTGCTGTATTACTTCTAAAGTTTCTCATCCATGTTCCAATGTTGCTGTATAACTTCTAAAGTTACTCCTCCATGTTCCAATGTTGCTGTATAACTTCTAAAGTTACTCCTCCATGTTCCAATGTTGCTGTATAACTTCTAAAGTTACTCCTCCATGTTCCAATGTTGCTGTATAACTTCTAAAGTTTCTCATCCATGTTCCAATGTTGCTGTATAACTTCTAAAGTTTCTCATCCATGTTCCAATGTTGCTGTATAACTTCTAAAGTTACTCCTCCATGTTCCAATGTTGCTGTATAACTTCTAAAGTTTCTCATCCATGGTCCAATGTTGCTGTATACCTTCTAAAGTTTCTCATCCATGTTCCAATGTTGCTGTATAACTTCTAAAGTTACTCCTCCATGTTCCAATGTTGCTGTACAACTTCTAAAGTTACTCCTCCATGTTCCAATGTTGCTGTATAACTTCTAAAGTTTCTCATTCATGTTTCAATGTTGCTGTATAACTTCTAAAGTTACTCCTCCATGTTCCAATGTTGCTGTATAACTTCTAAAGTTACTCCTCCATGTTCCAATGTTGCTGTACAACTTCTAAAGTTACTCCTCCATGTTTCAATGTTGCTGTATAACTTCTAAAGTTACTCCTTCATGTTCCAATGTTGCTGTATAACTTCTAAAGTTACTCCTTCATGTTCCAATGTTGCTGTATAACTTCTAAAGTTTCTCATTCATGTTTCAATGTTGCTGTATAACTTCTAAAGTTACTCCTCCATGTTTCAATGTTGCTGTACAACTTCTAAAGTTACTCCTCCATGTTCCAATGTTGTTGTATAACTTCTAAAGTTTCTCATTCATGTTTCAATGTTGCTGTATAACTTCTAAAGTTACTCCTTCATGTTCCAATGATGCTGTATAACTTCTAAAGTTTCTCATTCATGTTTCAATGTTGCGGTATAACTTCTAAAGTTACTCCTCCATGTTCCAATGTTGCTGTATAACTTTTAAAGTTTCTCATCCATGTTCCAATGTTGCTGTATAACTTCTAAAGTTTCTCATCCATGTTCCAATGTTGCTGTATAACTTCTAAAGTTTCACAAAAGTTTTATATGTAAGTTTTATATCCAAAGTTTTATATTAAATATTTTATATGTAAAGTTTCACATTTAAAGTTTTATATGTAAAGTTTCACATTTAAAGTTTTATAACCAAAGGTTTATATCTACAGTTTTATATTTATTTTTTTTACTCAAAATTTCGCATATAAAGTTTTTATCCAAAGTTTTATATCTAAAGGTTTATATCTAAAGTTATATATCTAAAATTTTATATCGAATGTTTTATATCTACATTTTTTACTCAAAGTTTCACATCTAAAGTTTTATATCTAAAGTTTTATATGTAAAGTTTTTTATCTAAAGTTTTTTTATCTAAAGTTTTATATCTAAAATTTTATATCGAATGTTTTATATCTAAATTTTCACATGTAAAGAGGCATGGTTCGATCCCAACTGACGGCTTCACCCAGCCTTAAATGGGTACCGAATTTTCTTTCTGGGAAAGTTAGGCGGCACGGGCGTAATACCGACCACATTGCCGCAAAAATCATGTGCTGAAGGTCTGTAAAATGTATAGTCACTAACACCATATTCCCTATACGCCACTTGGTGTGACGGGTCACTAACACCATATTCCCTATACCCCACTTGGTGTGACGGGTCACTATCACCATATTCCCTATACCCCACTTGGTGTGACGGGTCACTATCACCATATTCCCTATACGCCACTTGGTGTGACGGGTCACTATCACCATATTCCCTATACGCCACTTGGTGTGACAGGTCACTATCACCATATTCCCTATACGCCACTTGGTGTGACGGGTCACTATCACCATATTCCCTATACGCCACTTGGTGTGACGGGTCACTATCACCATATTCCCTATACGCCACTTGGTGTGACGGGTCACTATCACCATATTCCCTATACGCCACTTGGTGTGACGGGTCACTATCACCATATTCTCTATACGCCACTTGGTGTGACGGGTCACTATCACTATATTCCCTATACGCCACTTGGTGTGCCGGGTCAATATCACCATATTCCCTATACGCCACTTGGTGTGACGGGTCACTATCACCATATTCTCTATACGCCACTTGGTGTGACGGGTCACTAACACCACATTCCCTATACGCCACTTGGTGTGACGGGTCACTAACACCATATTCCCTATACGCCACTTGGTGTGACGGGTCACTAACACCATATTCCCTATACGCCACTTGGTGTGACGGGTCACTAACACCATATTCCCTATACGCCACTTGGTGTGACGGGTCACTAACACCATATTCCCTATACGCCACTTGGTGTGACGGGTCACTAACACCATATTCCCTATACGCCACTTGGTGTGACGGGTCACTAACACCATATTCCCTATACGCCACTTGGTGTGACGGGTCACTAACACCATATTCCCTATACGCCACTTGGTGTGATGGGGGCTCTTTACTTTACTTACTCTTTTCAAATCTAAAGTTTGATATCTAAAGTTTGATATCTAAAGTTTGATATCTAAAGTTGTATATCAAAAGTTTTATATCCAAATTTTTATATCTAAAGTTTTATATCTGAAGTTTGGTATCTAAAGTTTGATATATAAAGTTTCATATCTGAAGATAAACATTTAAACAGTTTTATATATTGTAGCCGCTTAAGGAGGGGGGGAGGGGGGTGGGGGGGAGTGCTAGTGTTTCTTCATTCGCTAGAATTATACAAGGTACCCCCGATGGTAGGTGAGTTCTTACAGCAGTGAATGTCATCATTTCTAGTGCCGTATTTATATTAGAGAAGTTGTGACAGCAGTGAATGTCTTCATTTCTAGTGCCGTATTTATATTAGAGAAGTTGTGACAGCAGTCAATGTCATCATTTCTAGTGCCGTATTTATATTAGAGAATTTGTGACAGCAGTGAATGTCATCATTACTAGTGCCGTATTTATATTAGAGAATTTGTGACAGCAGTCAATGTCATCATTTCTAGTGCCGTATTTATATTAGAGAATTTGTGACAGCAGTGAATGTCTTCATTTCTAGTGCAGTATTTATATTAGAGAATTTGTGACAGCAGTGAATGTCATCATTACTAGTGCCGTATTTATATTAGAGAAGTTGTGACAGCAGTCAATGTCATCATTTCTAGTGCGGTATTTATATTAGAGAATTTGTGACAGCAGTGAATGTCATCATTTCTAGTGCCGTATTTATATTAGAGAAGTTGTGACAGCAGTCAATGTCATCATTTCTAGTGCCGTATTTATATTAGAGAAGTTGTGACAGCAGTCAATGTCAACATTTCTAGTGACATATTTATATTAGAGAAGTTGTGACAGCAGTCAATGTCATCATTTCTAGTGCGGTATTTATATTAGAGAAGTTGTGACAGCAGTGAATGTCATCATTTCTAGTGCCATATTTATATTAGAGAAGTTGTGACAGCAGTCAAATGTCATCATTTCTAGTGCCGTATTTATATTAGAGAAGTTGTGACAGCAGTAAATATCATCATTCTAGTGAGGTAGACATTAGACAAGTTGTGACAGCAGTTAATGTCATCATTTCTAGTGCCGCAGATATTAGACAAGTTGTGACAGCAGTAAATGTCATCATTACTAGTGCCGTATTTATATTAGAGAATTTGTGACAGCAGTGAATGTCATCATTTCTAGTGCCGTATTTATATTAGAGAAGTTGTGACAGCAGTCAATGTCATCATTTCTAGTGCCGTATTTATATTAGAGAAGTTGTGACAGCAGTGAATGTCATCATTTCTAGTGCCATATTTATATTAGAGAAGTTGTGACAGCAGTCAATGTCATCATTTCTAGTGCCGTATTTATATTAGAGAAGTTGTGACAGCAGTAAATATCATCATTTCTAGTGCTGCAGATATTAGACAAGTTGTGACAGTAGTTAATGTCATCATTTCTAGTGCTGCAGATATTAGACAAGTTGTGACAGCAGTCAATGTCATCATTTCTAGTGCCGCAGATATTAGACAAGTTGTGACAGCAGTAAATGTCATCATTTCTAGTGCCGCAGATATTAGACAAGTTGTGACAGCAGTAAATATCATTATTTCTAGTGCTGCAGATATTAGACAAGTTGTGACATTGGTTAATGTCATCATTTCTAGTGCCGCAGATATTAGACATGTTGTGACACCGGTTAATGTCATCATTTCTAGTCCCGCAGATATTAGACAAGTTGCGACACCGGCTAATGTCATCATTTCTAGTGCCGCAGATATTAGACAAGTTGTGACAGTAGTCAATGGCATCATTTCTAGTGCCGCAGATATTAGACAAGTTGCGACAGCAGTAAATGTCATTATTTCTAGTGCTGCAGATATTAGACAAGTTGCGACAGCAGTCAATGTCATCATTTCTAGTGCCGCAGATATTAGCCAAGTTGCGACAGCAGTAAATGTCATTATTCCTATTGCTGCACATATTAGACAAGTTGCGACAGCAGTCAATGTCATCATTTCTAGTGCTGCAGATATTAGACAAGTTGCGACAGCAGTCAATGTCATTATTTCTAGTGCTGCAGATATTAGACAATTTGCGACAGCAGTCAATGTCATCATTTCTAGTGCTGCAGATATTAGACAAGTTGCGACAGCGGTTAATGTCATCATTTCCAGTGCCGCAGATATTAGACAAGTTGCGACAGCTGTCAATGTCGTCATTTCTAGTGCTGCAGATATTAGACAAGTTGTGACAGCGGTTAATTTCATCATTTCTAGTGCCGCAGATATTAGACAAGTTGTGGCAGCAGTCAATGTCGTCATTTCTAGTGCTGCAGATAATAGACAAGTTGTGGCAGCAGTCAATGTCGTCATTTCTAGTGTTGCAGATAATAGACAAGTTGTGACAGCGGTTAATGTCGTCATTTCTAAAGCTGCAGATATTAGACAAGTTGTGACAGCGGTTAATGTCATCATTTCTAGTGCTGCAGATATTAGACAAGTTGTGGCAGCAGTCAATGTCGTCATTTCTAGTGCTGCAGATAATAGACAAGTTGTAACATCGGTTAATGTCATCATTTCTAGAGCCATAGATATTACACATGTTGTGACCTCGGATAATGTTATCATTTATAGTGCCACAGATATTAGACAAATTGTGACAGCGGTTAATGTCATCATTTCTAGTGTCACAGATATTATACAAGTTGTGACACAGGTTAATGTCATCATTTCTAGTTCCACATATATTATACAAGTTGCGACACCGGTTAATGTCATCATTTCTAGTGCCACATATATTATACAAGTTGCGACACCAGTTAATGTCATCATTTCTAGTGCCGCAGCTATTAGACAAGTTGTGACAGCGGTTAATGTTATCATTTCTAGTGCCACAGATATTATACAAGTTGTGACAGCGGTTAATGTTATCATGTCTAGTGCCACAGATATTATACAAGTTTTGACAGCGGTTAATCTTATAATTTCTAGTGCCGCAGATATTATACAAGTTGTGACAGCGGTTAATCTTATCATTTCTAGTGCCACAGATATTAGACAAGTTGCGACACCGGTTAATGTTATCATTTCTAGTGCCACAGATATTAGACAAGTTGCGACACCTGTTAATGTCATCACTTCTAGTGCCGCAGATATTAGACATGTTGTGACAGCGGTTAATGTCATCATTTCTAGTGCCACAGATATTATACAAGTTGCGACACCGGTTAATGTTATCATTTCTAGTGCCACAGATATTAGAAAAGTTATGACAGCGGTTAATGTCATCATTTCTAGTGCAGCAGATATTAGACATGTTGTGACAGCGGTTAATGTTATCGTTTCTAGTGCCACAGATATTAGACAAGTTGTGACACCGGTTAATGTCATCATTTCTAGTGCCGCAGATATTAGACAAGTTGTGACACTGGTTAATGTCATCATTTCTAGTGCCACAGATATTAGACATGTTGTGACACCGGTTAATGTCATCATTTCTAGTGCCGCAGATATTAGACAAGTTGTGACATTGGTTAATGTCATCATTTCTAGTGCCGCAGATATTAGACATGTTGTGACACCGGTTAATGTCATCATTTCTAGTCCCGCAGATATTAGACAAGTTGCGACACCGGCTAATGTCATCATTTCTAGTGCCGCAGATATTAGACAAGTTGTGACAGCGGTTAATGTCATCACTTCTAGTGCCACAGATATTAGACAAGTTGCGACACCTGTTAATGTCATCACTTCTAGTGCCGCAGATATTAGACATGTTGTGACAGCGGTTAATGTCATCATTTCTAGTGCCACAGATATTATACAAGTTGCGACACCGGTTAATGTCATCATTTCTAGTGCCACAGATATTAGAAAAGTTATGACAGCGGTTAATGTCATCATTTCTAGTGCAGCAGATATTAGACATGTTGTGACAGCGGTTAATGTTATCGTTTCTAGTGCCACAGATATTAGACAAGTTGTGACACCGGTTAATGTCATCATTTCTAGTGCCGCAGATATTAGACAAGTTGTGACAGCGGTTAATGTCATCATTTCTAGTGCCACAGATATTAGACATGTTGTGACACCGGTTAATGTCATCATTTCTAGTGCCGCAGATATTAGACAAGTTGTGACACTGGTTAATGTCATCATTTCTAGTGCCGCAGATATTAGACATGTTGTGACACCGGTTAATGTCATCATTTCTAGTGCCGCAGATATTAGACAAGTTGCGACACCGGCTAATGTCATCATTTCTAGTGCCGCAGATATTAGACAAGTTGTGACAGCGGTTAATGTCATCATTTCTAGTGCCGCAGATATTAGACAAGTTGTGACAGCGGTTAATGTCATCATTTCTAGTGCCGCAGATATTAGACAAGTTGTGACAGCGGTTAATGTCATCACTTCTAGTGCCGCAGATATTAGACAAGTTGTGACAGCGGTTAATGTCGTCATTTCTAGTGCTATAGATATTAGACAAGTTGTGACAGCGGTTAATGTCATCACTTCTAGTGCCGCAGATATTAGACAAGTTGTGACAGCGGTTAATGTCGTCATTTCTAGTGCTATAGATATTAGGCAAGTTGTGACAGCGGTTAATGTCGTCATTTCTAGTGCTGTAGATATTAGACAAGTTGTGACAGCGGTTAATGTCGTCATTTCTAGTGCTGTAGATATTAGGCAAGTTGTGACAGCGGTTAATGTCGTCATTTCTAGTGCTGTAGATATTAGGCAAGTTGTGACAGCGGTTAATGTCGTCATTTCTAGTGCTGTAGATATTAGGCAAGTTGTGACAGCGGTTAATGTCGTCATTTCTAGTGCTGTAGATATTAGACAAGTTGTGACAGCGGTTAATGTCGTCATTTCTAGTGCTGTAGATATTAGAAAAGTTGTGACAGCGGTTAATGTCATCATTTCTAGTGCCGCAGATATTAGACAAATTGTGACAGCGGTTAATGTCATCATTTCTAGTGCCGCAGATATTAGACAAATTGTGACAGCGGTTAATGTCATCTTTTCTAGTGCCGCAGATATTAGAAAAGTTGTGACAGCGGTTAATGTCATCATTTCTAGTGCCGCAGATATTAGACAAATTGTGACAGCGGTTAATGTCATCATTTCTAGTGCCGCAGATATTAGACAAATTGTGACAGCGGTTAATGTCATCTTTTCTAGTGCCGCAGATATTAAGCAAATTGTGACAGTGGTTAATGTCATCATTTCTAGTGCCGCAGATATTAGACAAGTTGTGACAGCGGTTAATGTCATCATTTCTAGTGTCACAGATATTAGACAAGTTGTGACAGCAGTCAATGTCATTATTTCTAGTGCCGCAGATATTAGACAAGTTGTGACAGCGGTTAATGTCATCATTTCTAGTGCAGCAGATATTAGACAAGTTGTGACAGCGGTTAAAGTCATCATTTATAGTGCCGCAGATATTAGACAAGTTGTGACATCGGTTAATGTCATCATTTCTAGTGCAGCAGATACTAGAGAAGTTGTGACAGCGGTTAATGTCATCATTTCTAGTACAGCAGATATTAGAGAAGTTGTGACAGCGGTTAATGTCATCATTTCTAGTACCACATATATTAGGCAAGTTGTGACAGCGGTTAATGTCATCATTTCTAGTGCAGCAGATATTAGACAAGTTGTGACAGTAGTCAATTTCATCATTTCTAGTGCCGCGGATATTAGAGAAGTTGTGACAGCGGTTAATGTCATCATTTCTAGTGCAGCAGATATTAGAGAAGTTGTGACAGCGGTTAATGTCATCATTTCTAGTGCCGCAGATATTAGACAAGTTGTGACAGCGGTTAATGTCATCATTTCTAGTGCCGCAGATATTAGACAAGTTGTGACAGCGGTTAATGTCATCATTTCTAGTGCCGTAGATATTAGACAAGTTGTGACAGCGGTTAATGTCATCATTTCTAGTGCCGCAGATATTAAACAAGTTGTGACAGCGGTTAATGTCATCATTTCTAGTGCCGCAGATATTAAACAAGTTGTGAAATGATGTTTGATGATAGCTATTAAGCGATTTTGGTTCAATTTGGAGGTGGGTAGTTTGGGTTGGGTTGGGGGGGGGGGGGTGGTATAGATTGTTGTGGATCATCCTGCTACTGTTGTTGAACTGTTTAGATAATGCTGGATGTATGCACTGGTCACCTCTCGAGTAGTGGATCAAACTTAGAACACGTGGTCCAGTTGATGCCATCGATCATGAAGCAGTTTAAATGTTTGTGTTTGTGTGTGTTGGGTGTCTGAGTGTGTATGGTATATATGTGTGTTGTTTGTATGTGGTGTTTGTATGTTGTGTGTGTATATTTGTGTAGTTTTTGTATGTGATTTGTATGTATGTGTCTGGTGTTTATATGTGGTGTGTGTATGTGTATGGTGTTTATATGTGACGTGTGAGTATTTATGTGATGTATGTGTGTGGTGTGCGTATGTGTGTGGTGTGCGTATGTGTTTGTGTGTGTATGTGTTTGGTGTTTATATGTGGTGTATGTATGTATGGTGTTTGTTTGTGGTGTGTGTATATTTGTGTAGTTTTTGTATGTGATGTGTATGGTGTTTGTATGTGACGTGTGCGTATTTGTGTGATGTATGTGTGTGGTGTGTGTATGAATGTGTATGTATGTGATGTGTGCATGTGTGTGGTGTGTGTATAAATGTGTATGTATGTGATGTGTGTATGTGTGTATGTATGTGATGTGTGTGGTGTGCCGTGAGCTGACGTTCAGAAGTGCCAGGCGACTGTTGCGACTGTCAAACGTTGTGCGTTGCCAAGAACAGGATGTGGACAGACTAAATGTTAACATTTTGTGAACCAGCTCATGTTAGCAATCAACAAGCGTCTGTTGTTAACATTTAATGGCGCCGCTAATGTTGAGTAATGTGACGAGAATATTGTTAAATTAATATGTGATACTGACATAACATGACGCCACTAATTGTGAAAGCATGTGATGCTTCTAATGTTAAAATAACATGACACGGGTGATATCCAAATAATATGACGCAAAAAATGTTAAAATAATATAACGCAAATAATGTTCACATAAAATGACGCGAATAATGTTAAAATAAAACGACACTCTCTTCTTCTACTTTTCAGCTCCCTGTGGAGCATAGGTCTTCAACAAACACTTTCAGTTCCCAGTGGAGCATAGGTCTTCAACAAACACTTTCAGCTCCCAGTGGAGCATAGGTCTTCAACAAACACTTTCAGCTCCCAGTGGAGCATAGGTCTTCAACAAACACTTTCAGCTCCCAGTGGAGCATAGGTCTTCAACAAACACTTTCAGTTCCCAGTGGAGCATAGGTCTTCAACAAACACTTTCAGCTCCCTGTGGAGCATAGGTCTTCAACAAACACTTTCAGTTCCCTGTGGAGCATAGGTCTTCAACAAACACTTTCAGCTCCCTGTGGAGCATAGGTCTTCAACAAACACTTTCAGCTCCCAGTGGAGCATAGGTCTTCAACAAACACTTTCAGTTCCCTGTGGAGCATAGGTCTTCAACAAACACTTTCAGTTCCCTGTGGAGCATAGGTCTTCAACAAACACGTTCAGCTCCCAGTGGAGCATAGGTCTCCAACAAACACTTTCAGCTCCCTGTGGAGCATAGGTCTTCAACAAACACTTTCAGTTCCCTGTGGAGCATAGGTCTTCAACAACCACTTTCAGCTCCCAGTGGAGCATAGGTCTTCAACAAACACTTTCAGTTCCCTGTGGAGCATAGGTCTTCAACAAACACTTTCAGCTCCCAGTGGAGCATAGGTCTTCAACAAACACTTTCAGCTCCCAGTGGAGCATAGGTCTTCAACAAACACTTTCAGTTCCCTGTGGAGCATAGGTCTTCAACAAACACTTTCAGTTCCCTGTGGAGCATAGGTCTTCAACAAACACTTTCAGTTCCCTGTGGAGCATAGGTCTTCAACAAACACGTTCAGCTCCCAGTGGAGCATAGGTCTCCAACAAACACTTTCAGCTCCCAGTGGAGCATAGGTCTTCAACAAACACTTTCAGTTCCCTGTGGAGCATAGGTCTTCAACAACCACTTTCAGCTCCCTGTGGAGCATAGGTCTTCAACAAACACTTTCAGTTCCCTGTGGAGTATAGGTCTTCAACAAACACTTTCAGCTCCCAGTGGAGCATAGGTCTTCAACAAACACTTTCAGCTCCCAGTGGAGCATAGGTCTTCAACAAACACTTTCAGTTCCCTGTGGAGCATAGGTCTTCAACAAACACTTTCAGTTCCCTGTGGAGCATAGGTCTTCAACAAACACTTTCAGCTCCCAGTGGAGCATAGGTCTTCAACAAACACTTTCAGCTCCCAGTGGAGCATAGGTCTTCAACAAACACTTTCAGCTCCCAGTGGAGCATAGGTCTTCAACAAACACTTTCCACGTCGTTCTTTTTCTTGCCATTCTTTTAAGATCATTTCATGTCTTCCCCATCATCTTCATCTCTGCTTCTATCTGTCTTCTCCAACAATTTCTTGGTTTTCCTCTTTGTCTTTTTACCTGGGGATTCAAAAAAGGGCCTGTTGTGTAATACTCTCAGTTGGCTTCCGCAGTGTGTGTCCTATCCAGCGCCATCGTCTTCGCTGTATCTCTTGATCCATTGGTATTTAACTAGTACATTTCCATAATTCTATGTTAGTGATTTTGTCCTGCGTATGCATCCATTAATGAAAGTCTGTATCTTCATGATTGACCTACGACACGGCTAGTATTGAAATAATAGGACGCGAATAACGATCAAATAATATGACGCCGGTAATTTGTAATTAATGCCTGTATGTCTCAGCTAATGTTCAAATAATATGACGCCTATTGTGTTAAAATAAGGAACAGTCAAAAATAGATTTACAGAGCTGCGGTAAAGATTGTGTGTTGAGATTTTAAAACAAAATGTGGTGGCAGCTTTACATAAGAGTTGAACACAGTGTATGGTGGCAGCTTTACATAAGAGTTGAACACGGTGTATGGTAGCAGCTTTACATAAGAGTTGAACAGAATGTATGGTGGCAGCTTTACATAAGAGTTGAACATAGTGTATGGTGGCAGCTTTACATAAGAGTTGAACACAATGTATGGTGGCAGCTTTACATAAGAGTTGAACACAATGTATGGTGGCAGCTTTACATAAGAGTTGAATACAATGTATGGTGGCAACTTTACATAAGAGTTGAACACAATGTATGGTGGCAGCTTTACATAAGAGTTGAACACAATGTATGGTGGCAACTTTACATAGAGTTGAACACAATGTATGGTGGCAGCTTTACATAAGAGTTGAACACAATGTATGGTGGCAGCTTTACATAAGAGTTGAACACAATGTATGGTGGCAACTTTACATAAGAGTTGAACACAATGTATGGTGGCAGCTTTACATAAGAGTTGAACACAATGTATGGTGGCAGCTTTACATAAGAGTTGAACACAATGTATGGTGGCAGCTTTACATAAGAGTTGAACACAATGTATGGTGGCAGCTTTACATAAGAGTTGAACACAATGTATGGTGGCAGCTTTACATAAGAGTTGAACACAATGTATGGTGGCAGCTTTACATAAGAGTTGAACACAATGTATGGTGGCAGCTTTACATAAGAGTTGAACACAATGTATGGTGGCAGCTTTACATAAGAGTTGAACACAATGTATGGTGGCAGCTTTACATAAGAGTTGAACAAAATGTATGGTGGCAGCTTTACATAAGAGTTGAACACAATGTATGGTGGCAGCTTTACATAAGAGTTGAACACAATGTATGGTGGCAGCTTTACATAAGAGTTGAACACAATGTATGGTGGCAGCTTTACATAAGAGTTGAACACAATGTATGGTGGCAGCTTTACATAAGAGTTGAACACAATGTATGGTGGCAGCTTTACATAAGAGTTGAACACAATGTATGGTGGCAGCTTTACATAAGAGTTGAACACAATGTATGGTGGCAGCTTTACATAAGAGTTGAACACAATGTATGGTGGCAGCTTTACATAAGAGTTGAACACAATGTATGGTGGCAGCTTTACATAAGAGTTGAACACAATGTATGGTGGCAGCTTTACATAAGAGTTGAACACAATGTATGGTGGCAGCTTTACATAAGAGTTGAACACAATGTATGGTGGCAGCTTTACATAAGAGTTGAACACAATGTATGGTGGCAGCTTTACATAAGAGTTGAACACAATGTATGGTGGCAGCTTTACATAAGAGTTGAACACAATGTATGGTGGCAGCTTTACATAAGAGTTGAACACAATGTATGGTGGCAGCTTTACATAAGAGTTGAACACAATGTATGGTGGCAGCTTTACATAAGAGTTGAACACAATGTATGGTGGCAGCTTTACATAAGAGTTGAACACAATGTATGGTGGCAGCTTTACATAAGAGTTGAACACAATGTATGGTGGCAGCTTTACATAAGAGTTGAACACAATGTATGGTGGCAGCTTTACATAGGAAAACAAAACAAAACAATGACGTTTCGGCTTGCACTTTCGGTAACAGGAGCAGGTAGTAGGGTTTAACGTGCACTCCTACAGGAGCAGGTAGTGGGGTTTAACGTGCACTCCTACAGGAGCAGGTAGTGGGGTTTAACGTGCACTCCTACAAGGTCTGGTGTCAACTTCACACAAACGGAACACAACAAAATACTCACATTTCAACCGACAGGCGACCTTCCTCAGGAAACGAGAGCAACCAAAACAAACAAGGAAATCAAGAGGCGTTCATCCTAGATGTAGCAGAATTGATCTTTATTTCGTTGTTTGTTTGTGTTGATCTCGTTTTCTGAGGAAGCGTTGTGTTCCTGTCTTGTGCAGCTGTCACCAGACCTTGTGGGAGTGTACCTTACATGTCACTACTGGCTCCCCTTGTAGGGGCACCAGCACATGAATTGCCACTAGTAAGTGCAGAGACAGAGACAAGAGAAAGGCCAGTGTAATAAGAGTAAACCCACCGAACCCACCCCTCCCCTCAATTGTTACTCTCCTCAACAACAGCGAGTGGGAAGGTGTACACAGCCCTCCCGTTTCCCGTCTCTCGTGATCAGTCCTCGGTCAAAGCGGCGAATAATGTTAAAATAACATGACGCGAATAATGTTAAAATAACATGACGGGAATAATGTTAAAATAGCATGACACGAATAATGTTAAAATAACATGACGCGAATAATGTTAAAATAACATGACGCGAATAATGTTAAAATAACATGACGCGAATAATGTTAAAATAACATGACACGAATAATGTTAAAATAACATGACGCGAATAATGTTAAAATAACATGACGCGAATAATGTTAAAATAACATGACGCGAATAATGTTATAATAACATGACGCGAATAATGTTAAAATAACATGACGCGAATAATGTTAATAATAACATGACGCGAATAATGTTATAATAACATGACGCGAATAATGTTATAATAACATGACGCGAATATTGCTATAATAACATGACGCGAATAATGTTAAAATAACATGACACGAATAATGTTAAAATAACATGACACGAATAATGTTATAATAACATGACGCGAATATTGCTATAATAACATGACGCGAATAATGTTAAAATAATATGACACGAATAATGTTAAAATAACATGACGCGAATAATGTTAAAATAACATGACGCGAATAATGTTATAATAACATGACGCGAATAATGTTAAAATAACATGACGCGAATAATGTTAATAATAACATGACGCGAATAATGTTATAATAACATGACGCGAATAATGTTATAATAACATGACGCGAATATTGCTATAATAACATGACGCGAATAATGTTAAAATAACATGACACGAATAATGTTAAAATAACATGACACGAATAATGTTATAATAACATGACGCGAATATTGCTATAATAACATGACGCGAATAATGTTAAAATAATATGACACGAATAATGTTAAAATAACATGACGCGAATAATGTTAAAATAATATGACACGAATAATGTTAAAATAATATGATGCGAATAATGTTATAATAATACGACGCGAATAATGTTATATTAATATGACGGGTATAATGTTAAAATAACATGACACGAATAATGTTAAAATAACATGATGCGAATAATGTTATAACTATCGAACGGAACCAGCTATTGAATACATAAAGCGGCCACAGATCAAGTGGTTCAGGCTTGTGAGAAGACATATCTAATACAACGAGTTAGCAACAAACGATACAAGAACACTAGACCAAGAGGTCGGACAAAACAAAGATGAAGAAATGCAATATTAGAAACACTCGGAGGTATAACAGCAGAAGAGGATAATAGAAGAGCAAGAAACTAGGATACATATCTTCGCTGGACGGGAACAAGAAAGAAAGAAAGAAAAAAGAAAGAAAGAAAGATGAAAGAAGGAAAGAATAATGTTAAGATAATTTGACGCAAATAATGTTAAAAAATAAAATAGTATGACGCGAAAATGTTAAAATAATATAAAGTTGTTGATGTTACAAAATGTGTAGACCGTCTAATGTTACAAAATGTGTGGACCGTCTAATGTTACAAAATGTGTGGACCGTCTAATGTTACAAAATGTGTGGACCGTCTAATGTTACAAAATGTGTGGACCGTCTAATGTTACAAAATGTGTGGACTGTCTAATGTTACAAAATGTGTGGACCGTCTAATGTTACAAAATCATGAAAATGTGTGGACCGTCTAATGGTACAAAATGTATGGACCGTCTAATGGTACCAAATGTGTGGACCGTCTAATGTTACAAAATGTATGGACCGTCTAATGTTACAAAATGTGTGGACCGTCTAATGGTACAAAATGTATGGACCGTCTAATGTTACAAAATGTATGGACCGTCTAATGTTACAAAATGTGTGGACCGTCTAATGTTACAAAATGTATGGACCGTCTAATGATACAAAATGTATGGACCGTCTAATGATACAAAATGTATGGACCGTCTAATGATACAAAATGTATGGACCGTCTAATGATACAAAATGTATGGACCGTCTAATGGTAAAAAATGTATGGACCGTCTAATGTTACAAAATGTGTGGACCGTCTAATGGTACAAAATGTATGGACCGTCTAATGGTACCAAATGTGTAGACCGTCTAATGTTACAAAATGTATGGACCGTCTAATGTTACAAAATGTATGGACCGTCTAATGTTACAAAATGTATGGACCGTCTAATGGTAAAAAATGTGTGGACCGTCTAATGTTACAAAATGTATAGACCGTCTAATGTTACAAAATGTGTGGACCGTCTAATGTTACAAAATGTGTGGACCGTCTAATGTTACAAAATGTATGGACCGTCTAATGGTAAAAAATGTGTGGACCGTCTAATGGTAAAAAATGTGTGGACCGTCTAATGTTACAAAATGTATAGACCGTCTAATGTTACAAAATGTGTGGACCGTCTAATGTTACAAAATGTGTGGACCGTCTAATGTTACAAAATGTGTGGACCGTCTAATGTTACAAAATGTATGGACCGTCTAATGATACAAAATGTATGGACCGTCTAATGTTACAAAATGTGTGGACCGTCTAATGTTACAAAATGTGTGGACCGTCTAATGTTACAAAATGTGTGGACCGTCTAATGTTACAAAATGTATAGACCGTCTAATGTTACAAAATGTGTGGACCGTCTAATGTTACAAAATGTGTGGACCGTCTAATGTTACAAAATGTGTGGACCGTCTAATGTTACAAAATGTATGGACCGTCTAATGATACAAAATGTATGGACCGTCTAATGATACAAAATGTGTGGACCGTCTAATGTTACAAAATGTGTGGACCGTCTAATGTTACAAAATGTGTGGACCGTCTAATGATACAAAATGTATGGACCGTCTAATGTTACAAAATGTGTGGACCGTCTAATGTTACAAAATGTATGGACCGTCTAATGATACAAAATGTATGGACCGTCTAATGTTACAAAATGTATGGACCGTCTAATGATACAAAATGTGTGGACCGTCTAATGTTACAAAATGTATGGACCGTCTAATGTTACAAAATGTATGGACCGTCTAATGTTACAAAATGTATGGACCGTCTAATGTTACAAAATGTGTGGACCGTCTAATGTTACAAAATGTATGGACCGTCTAATGTTACAAAATGTATGGACCGTCTAATGTTACAAAATGTATGGACCGTCTAATGTTACAAAATGTGTGGACCGTCTAATGTTACAAACTGTGTAGAGAACAAGCCGTTGAGGTTCTCGTACAAATTGTCGACCCGTTGTTGAGGTAGGGCCAAGGCAGGATTGACGGCGAATCATAGCTGACCCCTTGCCTCAGGATCGGCGAGCAAATATTCTCCAGACCTTACGCCCCGTCTTGACTGTGGCACTAGTAGAAGATTCACTGATCTGATCAACCAAGTAAGGAAGGGCAACCCGCCACTAACATCGCTAAGCTGGACACGGATGGTTTGGGCCGAAAAGCGACAATTTCACAGCTTGGGGTAAATAAAAACATAACACAAGCACGCCTACTTAACGCCCATTTAAATCTACGCACAGGAGAGAAGTCACTGGGTGACCACACAGTAGATGTCGTTATTAGTTCTAGCTGGGAAGATCGGAAACTATGAGATCTATAGAGGGGAAATTATGAGATCTATTGAGGGGAAATTATGAGATCTATAGGTGGAAATTATGAGATCTATAGAGGGGAAATTATGAGATCAGTACAGGGGAAATTATGAGATCTATAGAATGGAAATTATGAGATCATTACAGGGGAAATTATGAGATCTATATGGGAAATTATGAGGTCTATAGAGGTGAAATTATGAGATCTATAGGTGGAAATTATGAGATCTATAGAGGGGAAATTATAAGATCTATAGGGGGAGATTATCAGATCTATGGGGAGGGGGGAATTATGAGATCTATAGGGGGGAGATTATGAGATCTATAGGGGGGAAATTATGAGATCTATAGGGAGGGGACATGTGCAGTTCGAACAGAGGAAGGACTGAGCGAATGTTTCCCAATAGAAACTGGGGTTAAACAAGGATGTATTTTATCGCCCTTGTTATTTGGAATTGTTATGGACTTCATAATGAAGAAATGCTGCACTGGTAATAAAGGCATCGAATGGATACAAGGAGACCATTTGGAGGACCTCGACTTTGCTGATGACATAGTTCTCATCAGCAGTCAGATAAAAACGATGCAGGAAAACACAAATGAACTATCATCAATAGCCAGCAAAATTGGGCTTGAGGTCAATCATGAAAAGACTAAAGTCATGAAAAGTTTAATTCCAACAAGTGACAAAATATACATGGAAAACAAACCAGTAGAAGAGATCGATCACTTTATCTATCTTGGAAGTCACATTGATCGAGAAGGGGATACGAGCAAAGAAATTAGAATCAGACTGGCTAAAGCAGCAATGTCTTTCAGAAGCCTTGAAAAGTTGTGGAAATCAAAACTCATTAGCACAAACACAAAACTTAGGCTATTCAAATCAAATGTACTATCAACCCTTACGTATGCGTGTGAAAGCTGGAAAACAACAAGAGATATAGAAACAAAGTTGAACGCATTCGAAAATAAATGTCTAAGGAAAATACTTGGTATAGAATGGAACGAATTCAAAACAAACGAGGAAATTAGAGAAATCGCCAATCAACCACTAATATCTTCAGTAATAAAGAAAAGACGATGGTCATACGTTGGACATGTGATGAGAAGAGATAATAATCGAATAGCAAAGCAAGCCCTCATATGGGAAACAACAGGTAAAAGAAAAAGAGGAAGACCCAGGGAGACACTGAGAAGAACATTGATGAGAGAGGCAAGAGCAGCAGGAATCGGCTCCCTCAATGAGATAGAACTGCTTGCACAGAACAGAGACAGATGGCGAGATTTGATAAAATATCTTTAAAAGAAAACTGCTAGAACAAAAATTCATATAGGAGAAGGTGTATCTTGGTCTACGCCCTATGGGCCGGTTACGGCTCGAAAGGTCAATAGATAGATAGATAGGGAGGGGGATTATGAGATCTACAGAGGGGAAATTATGAGATTTATAGGGGCGGGGGACATTATGAGATCTATAGGGGGAAATTATGAGATCTATAGGGGGGAGATTATGAGATCTATGAAGGGGAAATTATGAGTTCTATAGCGGGGAGATTATGAGATCTATAGGGGGAGAAAATGAGATCTATAGGGGGGAGATTATGACATATAGAGGGGAGATTATGAGATCTACAGAGGGGAAATTATGAGATCTCTAGGGGTGAGATTGTGAGATCTATAGAGGGGAAATTATGCGATCTATAGGGGAGATTATGAGATCTATAGAGCGGAGATTATGAGATATATAGGGGGAAATTATGAGATCTATAGGGGGAAATTATGATATCTATAGAGGGGTGGAGATTATGAGATCTATAGAGGGGAAATTATGAGATCTATAGGGGGAGATTATGAGATCTATATGTGGGAAATTATGAGATATATAGGGAGAGATTATGAGATCTATGAAAAGGAAATTATGAGATCTATAGAGGGAGGTTATGAGATCTATAGGGGGAGATTATGAGATCTATAGGGGGAGATTATGAGATCTATAGAGGGGAAATTATTAGATCTATAAGGGGAAGATTACGATATCTATAATGGAGAGATTATGATATCTATAGAGGGAAATTATGAGATATATACAGGGGATATTTATGAGATTTATAAGGGGGAAAATATGAGATCTATAAGTAGAAAATTATGAGATCTATAAAAAGGAAATTATGAAATCTGTAAGGGGGAAATTATTAGATCTAAAAAGAAGAAATTATAAGATTTATACTGGGGAAATTATGAGATCTAAAAAGGGGAAATTATTAGATCTATAAAGGGGATATAATTTGACCTATAAAGGGGAGATAATGAGACCTATAAGGGGGAAATTATAAGATCTATAAAGAGGAGGTTATGAGATATATAAAATGGGAATTACGAGATAAGTAAATGAAAAATTATGAGATCTATAAAGGGAGATTATGAGATCTATAAAAGGATATTATGAGATCTATACAGGGGAAATTATGATATCTATAAAGGGGAAACTGTGAGATCTATAAGGAGAAAATTATGAGATCTATAAAGGGTAAATTATTAAATCTATAAAGGGGAAATTATTAAATCCATAAGAAGAAATTATGAGATCTATACAAGGGAAATTATGAGATCTATAAAGAGGAAATTATAATATCTATAAACAGAAGATTTTGAGATTTATACAGGGGAAATTATGATATATATAAAGGGAAATTATTAGCTCTATAAAGGTGAGTTAATTTGATCTATAAAGGGGAACAATGAGATCTATAAAGGGGAAATTATAAGATCTATAAAGATGAGATTATGAGATCTATAAAAGAGAAATTGTGAGATCAGTAAAGGAAAAATTATGAGATCTATGAAGGGAGATTATGAGATCTATAAAGGGAAATTATGAGATCTATAAATGGGAATTTATGGGATCTATAGGGGAAATCGTATAAAAGATCTATAAAATAAAATTATGACATCTCTAAATAGAAAATTATTAGATCTATAAAGAGAAAACTATTAGATCTCTAAAAAGGAAATTACTAGATCTATAAATAAAAAATTATTAGATCTCTAAAGAGGAAATCATTACATCTATAAAGTGGAAATTATTAGATATCTAAAGAGGAAATTATTAGATATCTAAAGAGGAAATTATTAGATTTTGTAAAGATGAAATTATTAGATATCTAAAGAGGATATTATTAGATTTTGTAAAGATGAAATTATTAGATATCTGAAGAGGAAATTATCAGATTTTGTAAAGATGAAATTATTAGATCTCTAAGAAGAAATTATTATATCTATAACAGGAATTCTGAGAACTATAAAAAGAAAATTATCAAAACTAATAAGGTGGGAATTATTAGATGTATAAGATGAATTATTAATCTATAAAGAGGAAATTATTAGATACATATCTTTTAAAATATTAGATCTATAAATAGGTAATGTTTAGACATTATAGAAAGTGAATTGTTTGATTTTCTAAAGCCGAAGTTGTTAGTTCTTATAATGATTAAATTATGAGATGTTATAAAGATTAAAGTATGAGATGTTATAAAGATTAAAGTATGAGATGTTGTAAAGATTAAATTATGAGATGTTATAAAGATTAAATTATGAGATGTTATAAAGATTAAATTATGAGATGTTATAATGATTAAATTATGAGATGTTATAAAGATTAAAGTATGAGATGTTGTAATGATTAAATTATGAGATGTTATAATGATTAAATTATGAGATGTTATAAAGATTAAATTATGAGATGTTATAAAGATTAAATTATGAGATGTTATAAAGATTAAAGTATGAGATGTTATAATGATTAAATTATGAGATGGTATACAGATTAAATTGTGAGATGTTATAAAGATTAAAGTATGAGATGTTGTAATGATTAAATTATGAGATGGTATACAGATTAAATTGTGAGATGTTATAAAGATTAAATTATGAGATGTTATAAAGATTAAATTATGAGACGTTATGAAGATTAAATTATGAGATGTTATAAAGACTAAATTATGAGATGTTATAAAGACTAAAATATGAGATGTTATAAAGACTAAATTATGAGGTGTTATAAAGATTAAAATATGAGATGTTATAAAGACTAAATTATGAGATGTTATAAAGATTAAAATATGAGATGTTATAAAAAGGAAATTATTGGATGTTATAAAGAGGGAATTATTGGATGTTATAAAGAGGAAATTATTGGATGTTATAAAGAGGAAATTATTGGATGTTACTGAAAGAAAATTTTTAGATGTTTGTCAAGCGTAACGTGTTAGATGTTGTAAAGCAAAAATAATTAGATGATGTAAAGAGGAAATGATTATATGATGTAAAGAGGAAATGATTAGATGATGTAAAGAGGAAATGATTAGATGATGTAAAGAGGAAATGATTAGATGATGTAAAGGGGAAATGATTAGACGATGTAAAGAGGAAATGATTAGATGATGTAAAGAGGAAATGATTAGATGATGTAAAGAGGAAATGATTAGATGATGTAAAGGGGAAATGATTAGACGATGTAAAGAGGAAATGATTAGATGATGTAAAGAGGAAATGATTAGATGATGTAAAGAGGAAATGATTAGATGATGTAAAGAGGAAATGATTAGATGATGTAAAGAGGAAATGATTAGATGATGTAAAGAGGAAATGATTAGACGATGTAAAGAGGAAATGATTAGATGATGTAAAGAGGAAATGATTAGGCGATAAGGTAAACATGACTGCATTTTGTGAAGCAGAAACTATTACGTGGCGTAAAGCGAAAATTATTGTATGTTGTAAAGCAAAATGATTAGATGATGTAAAGAGGAAATGATTAGATGATGTTAAGCGGCAATCACAGCCGTTGTGACGGGGATCTCCGGTGAGCCTAGAGTGGAGGCTGCTCAAGGGAGACAAGAAAGCAAGAAGACACTGAGACCTGGTGAAGGATGTACAGACCCCCCCCCCCCCCCAAGAGATAACAGCACCGCCAGGAGATGCTCCGACTTCGATGACGGGACGAAGATTGTAATAGGTCATTGCACGTCCATCGGTGTTTACGCTTCCATGGGAGTCAATCAGCGGGTCAATGAGACGCTAATGGGTTAATAAATGTTCAAGTTAGGGTGAGAGTCAAATTACAGGCTAATAAAGCTTTAAGAGTTAACAAGTGCCCTAGGTTTAAAAATGGCTTTAAGAGTTAATATGTGCTAAAGGTTAAAAAGACATTAAGAGTTAATATGTGCTAAAGGTTAAAAAGACATTAAGAGTTAATATGTGCTAAAGGTTAAAACGACATTAAGAATTAATAAGTGCTGAAGGTTAAAAAGACATTAAGAGTTAATATGTTCTGCAGATTAAAAAGACATTAAGAGTTAATATGTAAAAAGTACAAGTAAAGTGCCCCGTCACGCCAAGTGGCGCATAGAGAATATGGTGTTAGTGACCATAACTTTTATAGACCTTCGGCACATGATTTTTTGGGGTAATGTGGTCGGTATTACGCCCGTGCCGATTTACTTTCCCAGAAAAAAATCCGGTACCCATTTAAGGTTGGGTGAACCCGGAAGCCGTTGGTTGGGATCGAACCCTACCCTTTGTCCTTTGTAGTCCAGTTCACTAACCACAGAGCTATCGCGGCTCCTAGTTAATATGTGCTGAAGGTTAAAATGACATTAAGAGTTAATAAGTGCTAAAGGTTAAAAAGGCATTAAGAGTTAATAAGTGCTAAAGGTTAAAAACAGCGTTTAATGGGTACCGGATTTTTTTCTGGGAAAGTAAAGCGTAACGGGCGTAATACCACCATATTACCCCAAAAATCATGTGCTGAAGGTCTGTAAAATTTATGATCACTAACACCATATTCCCTATACGCCACTTGGCGTGATGGGGGTACTTTTTTTTTACAAAGGTTAAAAATAAATTAAGAGTTAACAAGTGCTAAAGTTTAAATAGACATTAAGAGTTAACATGTGCTAAAGTTTAAATAGACATTAAGAGCTAATAAGTGCTAAAGTTTAAATAGACATTAAGAGCTAATAAGTGTTAAAGGTTAAATAGACATTAAGAGTTAATAAGTGCTAAAGGTTAAAAAGACATTAAGAGTTAATAAGTCATCATCATCATCATCATCGAGTGCCTTATCCGCAACGAAGGTTGGCTACCACGGATCGCCATTCTACTCTGTTTCTTGCTTTGATGGTGCAGGCTGTCATAGATAGATTTGTCCATCTTTTGATGTTACTCGTTAGAATTTCTCTCCATGGCTTTCTTTGGAGTGTTACGTGATGAGGCTCCAATCTCTTTCACGGTGGTCTGCCATATTCGTCGTTCGTGTTCTGAATATGCCTCATGTGTACCACACACTTTGCTGTTTTCGCCTTCTGGGCGGTTGATCATTTTCGATTCATCCGCCCCATCTACCGACACAGACTTTTTTATTTTCGGGTTGAACATACCCGGCGGCGCCATTTTTTTGTCGAACCATGTGCTTGACTATTGAACCGCGAACACACGACACAAAGTAGAATAAATCATATTCAACTTAAGCATCGGTAATCACAGTTTATCCACACGTCCGAAATAAAACATACTCCAAACGGGGAATAGCATATAGTTAATAAGTGCTAAAGGTTAAAAAGACATTAAGAGTTAATAAGTGCTAAAGGTTAAATAGACATTAAGAGTTAATAAGTGCTAAAGGTTAAAAAGACATTAAGAGTTAATAAGTGCTGAAGGTTAAATAGACATTAAGAGTTAATAAGTGCTAAAGTTTAAATAGACATTAAGAGTTAATAAGTGCTAAAGGTTAAATAGACATTAAGAGTTAATAAGTGCTAAAGGTTAAAAAGACATTAAGAGTTAATAAGTGCTAAAGGTTAAATAGACATTAAGAGTTAATAAGTGCTAACGGTTAAATAGACATTAAGAGTTATTAAGTGCTAAAGGTTAAATAGACATTAAGAGTTAATAAGTGCTAAATGTTAAATAAAAGCGTCCGATTGATAGCGTGAGTGTTATGGTTCAATAAGAAAATCAGCTTAACTTATCTAAAACACAACATCACATACACACAACATCACACACACACAACATCACACACACACAACATCACACATACACACAACATCACACACACACACACAACATCACACATACACACAACATCACACATACACAACATCACACACATACAACCTCACACACACACACCATCACACACACAACATCACACACACACAACATCACACACACCATCACACACACACACCATCACACACACACAACATCACACACATACAACATCACACACACACACCATCACACACACAACATCACACACACACCACACAACGTCACACACATACAACATCATACATACACACAACATCACACACACACACAACATCACACACACACAACATCACACACACACAACATCACACATACACACAACATCACACACACACAACATCACACACACACACAACATCACACACATACAACTCATGAATATAATGGATCGATGCAAAATTCTATCATCATCATCATCAAGTACCGGGCCTGCTGACGTAGGTGATCATGTCTCTACACAACTTTCGATCTCGCAGCTATTTATCATTTCTGTTGTTGACCTTCTGCCAAGCCATTCTCTTAAGCTGTCTGGTATTTTTTCTCTTTGCTTCCCTCTATCTCTTCGTCCCTCAATTTTTCCAGTTGTCACAATATATTCCAGTTGTTCCCTTCTCATTACATGGCCAAAAAATGATGATTGTTTCTTCCTAATATTGGAAATTAGCTCTCTTTTTGCTTTGACCTCTCTCAGAACCTCTTCATTACTCTTCTTAGTTGTCCATGGTACTCTCAACATTCTTCTGTAAAACCAAATTTCTACAGACTCCAGTGATTTTCTTGTCTGTTGTTCTATTGTCCATGATTCACATCCATATGTTAAGACTGACTCAATATAACATTTAAGAACTCCTTTTCTTGTTTCTATTCTCAAAAATGGATTGCATAGTATCTTCCTCATTTTTTTGGAAAGCTGCTTTTGCTTGAGCCATTCTGCATCTCACCTCTTTTGTACATCTTCCGTCTGAGGTTAACAAAGTTCCCAAATATTTAAATTCATTTACCTGTTTTAATATTGTTCCACTTGTCTTTATTTTGCACTGAGGTGATGTCTTTTTCTTTGCTGTTACCATTACCTCTGTCTTTTTGCTATTAAGGCTGAGTCCTTTATTTTTGCTTTCTTTCACTATAATGTCCAACATTTCTTGTAACTCATTTTCACTCTTAGAGATTAATACTGTATCATCAGCATACCTTAGGTTATTTATATTATGACCTCCAATTGTTATTCCCGGCATGCCCCTTATGTATCTTAAAATAATCTCACTATACATATTAAACAAATCTGGTGACAGCACACAACTTTGTCTAACTTCTTCTTTATATTCTACCTTTTTAGCTCCCAGTGGAGCATAGGTCTTCAACAAACATTTTCCAAGTCACTCTGTTTTTTGCCATTCTTTTCAGATCATTCCATGTCTTCCCCATCATCTTCATCTCTGCTTCTATCTGTCTTCTCAAAGAATGCCTTGGTCTTCCTCTTTGTCTTTTCCCCATATAATAGGACCGACTTAACATTTGAGTTGAAAATTTTGATTTTTGTATTTAACCTAATTTCTTTGGATTTCCATATGTTTCCCAGTGCAATGAAAGCTCCTCTTGCTTTTGATATCCTTATTTTGGTATCATTTTCTGTTCCTCCCTCTTTATCTATATTACTGCCCAGATATATATAAGATTGTACGTCTAGTAGAGGTATTTCTCCTAGTTTTATTTGGCCAACTATATTAATTCTCATAATGTTGGTCTTATCTCTATTAATCTTCAGTCCTAGCTGTTGTGATCTCTCATCAAGTATGCTCATTTTATCCTGCATCTGTTGATGGCTGTGTGATAGGAGAGCTATGTCATCAGCAAAGTCTTAATCATCAAGTTGTTTGGTCAATGACCACTGAATTCCATTTCTGTTGTTTTGAGTTATGCTCATAATCCAATCTATGGCCAGTAGAAAGAGAAATGGAGACAGAAGGCATCCTTGCCTTACTCCTGTTCTTATTTCAAATGCTTCTGTAAGCTGTCCTTCATGCACCACACTACATTTTGTTCCTTCATACATTGTTTTTATCAGGTTAATAAACTTTATGGGGATTCCGTAATGGCTCAGCAACTTCCAAAGCATTCTTCTGTCTAAACTATCAAATGCCTTTTCGTAATCTATGAATCCAATATAAAGTGGGGATTTTAGTTCTCAACTTTGTTCAATTATTATACGTAGAGTAGTTATTTGATCAGCACATGATCTGTTCTTCCTAAAACCTGCTTGTTCATCTCTCAAATGTTTCTCTATAGCCTCTTTTAGTCTCTCCAGAATGATTCTGCCTAATATTTTTCCTGGCACTGATAGTAGCGTAATTCCCCTATAATTTGTGCACTCCTGTAAACTTCCTTTCTTTGGTAGTTTGATCATATAACCTTCTTTCTAGTCTTTAGGTATTTCTTCCCTCTCCCAAATTTTATCTAGTAGATTATGTAACATCTTGGTAGAGGTGTTAATATCTGCTTTGATGGCTTCCGAAAGAATTTCATCTGGTCATGTGGCTTTACCATTGTTTAATAGTTTAATGGCTTTCATTATTTCTTCTTTACTTGGTTTTCCACAGTTAACGTGTAACTCTTCTTCTGCTGGTAGTATATCTGGAGGATTATTTGAGCCGGGTCTGTTCAAAAGTTCTTCAAAATGCTTTTTCCATCTCTCCATTTGTTCCCTTATATTACTAAGCAGATGTCCTTTCTTATCTTTAATAAAGGCATTTATGTGTTTGTATTTTCAGCTTAATTTCTTTGTGCTGTTGTACAGTTCTTTCATATTTCCTTTATTTGCTGCTTCTTCTGCCTCTTTAACTAGTTCTTGACTATCTATCTATTGTCCTTTCGAGCCGAAGATGGCACATAGGGCAGAACCACAATCTCAAAAACAGAAACCTTGCGTGTCAAAATGGCACATATTGCAGAGATCACTGCTTCTAAAATCTATGACTCTGTTTCCATAACAATACTTTTTACAATGACAGCTTGTCAAGTCATCGATCAACCTCCTTAGTCGCCTCTTACGACATGCCTGGAAGGTCACAGTGTCACTATTCTTTACTTCCTTCATAATGAGGCCCCGGTAACACACAGGAAAGTTCTTGTCTAACACCATGTTTTATTTGTTGAAACATTCCCTATTGGTTTCTAGTTCTTATGGCCCTATTAATTTTAATGGCTGTATAAATCAATAGAAGACCCAATATCAATTGACTCGCTCAGTTAACAAGATCAGTTAACAATGAGTCATGTGTTGCAGTTTCAAATTGATTGATAGAGTCATGTGTTGTAGTTTTAAGCTGAACTATGACATCTCTCCCAACCTGCCCCCACCTTATGGCCACCCCTTGATTGTTTTATTTTTCTCGCCAGCTTTAGCCGAGTGCTCTCCCTGGACACGTTCTGAGTGTGACTCCAACTTGTGATGTCCGTTGTTCTACAAGTTGACAGAACAGAGAGTCTTAGAGTGTGACTCCAACTTGTGATGTCCGTTGTTCTACAAGTTGACAGAACAGAGAGTCTTAGAGTGTGACTCCAACTTGTGATGTCCGTTGTTCTACAAGTTGACAGAACAGAGAGTCTTAGAGTGTGACTCCAACTTGTGATGTCCGTTGTTCTACAAGTTGACAGAACAGAGAGTCTTAGAGTGTGACTCCAACTTGTGATGTCCGTTGTTCTACAAGTTGACAGAACAGAGAGTCTTAGAGTGTGACTCCAACTTGTGATGTCACTTGTTCTACAAGTTGACAGAACAGAGAGTCTTAGAGTGTGACTCCAACTTGTGATGTCCGTTGTTCTACAAGTTGACAGAACAGAGAGTCTTAGAGTGTAACTCCAACTTGTGATGTCACTTGTTCTACAAGTTGACAGAACAGAGAGTCTTAGAGTGTAACTCCAACTTGTGATGTCACTTGTTCTACAAGTTGACAGAACAGAGAGTCTTAGAGTGTGACTCCAAATTGTGATGTCACTTGTTCTACAAGTTGACAGAACAGAGAGTCTTAGAGTGTGACTCCAAATTGTGATGTCACTTGTTCTCTAAGTTGACAGAACAGAGAGTCTTAGAGTGTGACTCCAACTTGTGATGTCACTTGTTCTCTAAGTTGACAGAACAGCCCATGTTATTAAAGAGACCCGCTTCACTTGAGTCACGTGATTATATGACAGTAGGCACAAAGAGGGCGGGTCGGCGACACGGGCAGAGATATTAACTGATGGAGATAAATGACAGGTGTCAGCCTTACTTGGACACACCTCTCACATGTGACTTCAACTCCTGAAGCTCCTATGTAACACAGCCAGTTTCCCTCCCGCCCCGCCCCCTTTTCCAATAACTGTTGAGGTATTCCTACAGAATAATTTATTAGATCAACTCTTATTGGTTGTGACGTCAGCAGTAGGCGGAGCTAAAATAGCTGCATGCATAAATTTTACCACAGCCAACAAGAGATTTACTTAGTCCTGCCGGCTGAGAGGAATGCCTGGAAAACGACCAACTAGCGTGACGTTATCAGCTTTGCGAGCGCTGGTGGCTGGGGGTAGAGTGAGGTCGCCTGTTTATTACTCCTATATTTGAACGCGTCACGCTAGTTGGTGGGTTTACGCGTTTATATTCTGCCCGCGGGCCTTATACATTTACAGTTGGCTGTAGCTGTTACTAGCGGTTACTGTATCTCACGGGCTGAGAGGGTTCCAGGAAACACCCAAAGTTTGTGAAGTCTTTAGTTTGCGAGTAACTCAAATAAAGTTGGCGCTAGATACACAACTGTGTACATGCAGACAAACTCACACAATATACAACTGTGTACATGCAGACAAACTCACACAATACACAAATGTGTACATGCAGACAAACTCACAAAGTACATGCAGACAAACTCACACAATACACAACTGTGTACATGCAGACAAACTCACAAATTCACAATTGTGTACAAGGAGATATGCACAAATATATTATAAAAATAGTCAATAGCCACCGTCACGCCAAGTGGCATTATAGGCAAGATGGTGTTAGTGACTGTCATTTTTGCACACCTTCGGCACATAATTTTTTGAGGTAATGTGGTCGGTATTACGCCCGTGCTACTTTACTTTCTCAGAAAAAAATCTGGTACCCATTTAAGGCTGGGTGACCCCGGAAGTTGTCGATCAGGATAGAACCCTACCTCTTGACCTTTGTAATTCAGTTCACTAACCACCGAGCTATAACGGCTCCACAAAAATATGAAACAATGCATTCAATATCAGGCAAATAGAGTTATAGAACAAATATATGAAACAATGCATTCAATATCAGGCAAGTAGAGCTAGAGAACAAATATATGAAACAATGCATTCAATATCAGGCAAGTAGAGCTATAGACAAATATATGAAACAATGCATTCAATATCAGGCAAGTAGAGCTAGAGGACAAATATATGAAACAATGCATTCAATATCAGGCAAGTAGAGCTATAGAACAAATATATGAAACAATGCATTCAATATCAGGCAAGTAGAGCTAGAGGACAAATATATGAAACAATACATTCAATATCAGGCAAGTAGAGCTAGAGAACAAATATATGAAACAATACATTCAATATCAGGCAAGTAGAGCTAGAGAACAAATATATGAAACAATGCATTCAATATCAGGCAAGTAGAACTAGAGAACAAATATATGAAACAATGCATCAAATGGTGTTAAACAGCTGAACCCAATGAGAAATGAGACAAACTACGACGTTTCGGCAAAATCCTTTATCGGGTACAAAGCAACAAATACAACTACATAAACACACACACAAACAGCAAGTACTTCTATCATAAAATGTCCATGTAAAGGAATCATAAAATGTCCATGTAAAGGAATCATAAAATGTCCATGTAAAGGAATCATAAAATGTCCATGTAACGGGCTCGACTCGTTTAGGTCCGAATGGTTGGATCCGGAAGTGCGTCTATACCGTTTTTTTTTTGTAAACTCACCACATCGCTACCAATCGTGTGTACATCCAAACAAACTCACCACATCGCTACCAATCGTGTGTACATGCAAACAAACTCACCACATCGCTACCAATCGTGTGTACATGCAAACAAACTCACCACATCGCTACCAATCGTGTGTACATGCAAACAAACTCACCACATCGCTACCAATCGTGTGTACATGCAAACAAACTCACCACATCGCTACCAATCGTGTGTACATGCAAACAAACTCACCACATCGCTACCAATCGTGTGTACATGCAAACAAACTCACCACATCGCTACCAATCGTGTGTACACGCAAACAAACTCACCACATCGCTACCAATCGTGTGTACACGCAAACAAACTCACCACATCGCTACCAATCGTGTGTACACGCAAACAAACTCACCACATCGCTACCAATCGTGTGTACATTCAAACAAACTCACCACATCGCTACCAATCGTGTGTACATCCAAACAAACTCACCACATCGCTACCAATCGTGTGTACATCCAAACAAACTCACCACATCGCTACCAATCGTGTGTACATTCAAACAAACTCACCACATCGCTACCAATCGTGTGTACATCCAAACAAACTCACCACATCGCTACCAATCGTGTGTACATCCAAACACTCGCAATGGCTTCCACCGATGAAAGAAAAGCTACCAAAATACAAATTTAGTAAACATATACCGTGTCCCTTCATCAAACAAGCAAACATGTAAGTGTCCCTCCACCACTTCAGTAAACATTTACCGTGTCCCTCCACCACTTCAGTAAACATTTACCGTGTCCTACCACCACTTCAGTAAACATTTACCGTGTCCTACCACCACTTCAGTAAACATTTATTGTGTCCTACCACAACTTCAGTAAACATTTACCGTGTCCTACCACCACTTCAGTAAACATTTACCGTGTCCTACCACCACTTCAGTAAACATTTGCCGTGTCCTACCACCACTTCAGTAAACATTTACCGTGTCCTACCACCACTTCAGTAAACATTTACCGTGTCCTACCACCACTTCAGTAAACATTTGCCGTGTCCTACCACCACTTCAGTAAACATTTACCGTGTCCTACCACCACTTCAGAAAACATTTACCGTGTCCCTCCACCACTTCAGTAAACATTTACCGTGTCCCTCCACCACTTCAGTAAACATTTACCGTGTTCTACCACCACTTCAGTAAACATTTACCGTGTCCTAACACCACTTCAGTAAACATTTATTGTGTCCTACCACCACTTCAGTAAACATTTACCGTGTCCTACCACCACTTCAGTAAACATTTACCGTGTCCTACCACCACTTCAGTAAACATTTGCCGTGTCCTACCACCACTTCAGTAAACATTTACCGTGTCCTACAACCACTTCAGTAAACATTTACCGTGTCCTACCACCACTTCAGTAAATATTTGCCGTGTCCTACCACCACTTCAGTAAACATTTACCGTGTCCTACCACCACTTCAGAAAACATTTACCGTGTCCCTCCACCACTTCAGTAAACTTTAACCGTGTCCCTCCACCACTTCAGTAAACATTTACCGTGTCCCTCCACCACTTCAGTAAACTTTTACCGTGTCCCTCCACCACTTCAGTAAACATTTACCGTGTCCCTCCACCACTTCAGAAAACATTTACCGTGTCCCTCCACCACTTCAGAAAACATTTACCGTGTCCCTCCACCACTTCAGAAAACATTTACCGTGTCCCTCCACCACTTCAGTAAACATTTACCGTGTCCCTCCACTACTTCAGTAAACATTTACCGTGCCCCTCAGCATCTGCCAAGATGGTTTCTCGCAGTGTCTTCAAATAACTAAACACTTGGAGGACAGAGGGTCAACCAGTGACACATCTACACGGTCAACTAGTAACACATCTACACGGTCAACCAGTGACACATCTACACGGTCAACCAGTGACATATCTACACGGTCAACCAGTGACACATCTACACGGTCAACCAGTGACAAATCTACACGGTCAACCAGTGACACATCTACACGGTCAACCAGTGACATATCTACACGGTCAACCAGTGACACATCTACACGGTCAACCAGTGACATATCTACACGGTAAACCAGTGACACATCTACACGGTCAACCAGTGACACATGTACACGGTCAACCAGTGAAACCTCTACACGGTCAACCAGTGACACATCTACACGGTCAACCAGTGACATATCTACACGGTCAACCAGTGACACATCTACACGGTCAACCAGTGACACATGTACACGGTCAACCAGTGAAACATCTACACGGTCAACCAGTGACACATCTACACGGTCAACCAGTGACACATCTACACGGTCAACCAGTGAAACATCTACACGGTCAACCAGTGAAACATCTACACGGTCAACCAGTGACACATCTACACGGTCAACCAGTAACACATCTACACCGTCAACCAGTGACACATCTACAAGGTCAACCAGTAACACATCTACACGGTCAACCAGTGACACATCTACACGGTCAACCAGTGACACATCTAAAGGGTCAACCAGTGACACATCTACACGGTCAACCAGTGACACATCTACACGGTCAACCAGTAACACATCTACACGGTCAACCAGTGACACATGTACACGGTCAACCAGTGACACATCTACACGGTCAACCAGTGAAACATTTACACGGTCAACCAGTGACACATCTACACGGTCAACCAGTGACACATCTACACGGTCAACCAGTAACACATCTACACGGTCAACCAGTGACACATCTACACGGTCAACCAGTGAAACATCTACACGGTCAACCAGTGACACATCTACACGGTCAACCAGTGACACATCTACACGGTCAACCAGTGACACATCTACACCGTCAACCAGTGACACATCTACACGGTCAACCAGTGACACATCTACACGGTCAACCAGTAACACATCTACACCGTCAACCAGTGACACTTCTACACGGTCAACCAGTAACACATCTACATGGTCAACCAGTGACACATCTACACGGTCAACCAGTGACACATCTAAACGGTCAACCAGTGACACATCTACACGGTCAACCAGTGACACATCTACACGGTCAACCAGTGACACATCTACACGGTCAACTAGTGACACATCTACACGGTCAACCAGTGACACATCTACACGCTCAACCAGTGACACATCTACACGGTCAACCAGTGACACATCTACACGGTCAACCAGTGACACATCTACACGGTCAGCCAATGACACATCTACACAGTAAACCAGTGAAACATCTACACGGTCAACCAGTGAAGCATCTACACGGTCAACTAGTGAGAAACATCTACACGGTCAACCAGTGAAACATCTACACGGTCAACCAGTGAAACATCCTCACGGTCAACCAGTGAAACATCTACACGGTCAACCAGTGAAACATCTAAACGGTCAACCAGTAAAACATCTACACGGTCAACCTGTGACACATCTACACGGTCAACCAGTGAAACATCTACACGGTCAACCAGTAAAACATCTACACGGTCAACCAGTGAAACATCTACACGGTCAACCAGTGAAACATCTACATGGTCAACCTGTGAAACATCTACACGGTCAACCAGTGAAACATCTACACGGTCAACCAGTGAAACATCTACACGGTCAACCACTGAAGCATCTACACGGTTCAACCAGTGAAACATCTACACGGTCAATCAGTGAAACATCTACACAGTCAATCAGTGAAAAATCTACACGGTCAACCAGTGAAGCATCTACACGGTCAACCAGTGAAACATCTACACGGTCAACCAGTGAAACATCTACACGGTCAATCAGTGAAACATCAACACGGTCAACCAGTGAAACATCTAAACGGTCAACCAGTGAAACATCTACACGGTCAACCAGTGAAACATCTACACGGTCAACCTGTGACACATCTACACGGTCAACCAGTGAAACATCTACACGGTCAACCAGTGAAACATCTACACGGTCAACCAGTGAAACAACTACATGGTCAACCTGTGAAACATATACACGGTCAACCAGTGAAACATATACACGGTCAACCAGTGAAAAATCTACACGGTCAACCAGTGAAGCATATACACGGTCAACCAGTGAAAAATCTACACGGTCAACCAGTGAAACATATACACGGTCAACCAGTGAAACATATACACGGTCAACCAGTGAAAAATCTACACGGTCAACCAGTGAAGCATCTACACGGTCAACCAGTGAAACATCTACACCGTCAACCAGTGAAACATCTACACGGTCAATCAGTGAAACATCTACACGGTCAATCAGTGAACAATCTACACGGTCAACCAGTGAAGCATCTACACGGTCAACCAGTGAAACATATACACGGTCAACCAGTGAAACATCTACACGGTCAATCAGTGAAACATCTACATGGTCAATCAGTGAAACATCTACACAGTCAATCAGTGAAAAATCTACACGGTCAACCAGTGAAGCATCTACACTGTCAACCAGTGAAACATCTACACGGTCAATCAGTGAAACATCTACACGGTCAATCAGTGAAACATTTACACAGCCAATATGTGAAAAATCTACACGGTCAACCAGTGAAACATCTACACGGTCAACCAGTGAAACATCTACACGGTCAATAAGTGAAACATTTACACGGTCAACCAGTGAAACACCTACGCGGTTAATCAGTGAAACATCTACACGGTCAACCAGTGAAACATCTACACGGTCAACCAGTGACACATCTACACGGTCAACCAGTGAAACATCTACACGGTCAACCAGTGACACATCTACGCGGTCAACCAGTGAAACATTTACACGGTCAACCAGTGACACATCTACACTGTCAACCAGTGAAACATCTAAACGGTTAATCAGTGAAGACATTCACTAGCTGAAGTCAGTGCTCGCTAGGACAGACATTCACTAGCTGAAGTCAGTGCTCGCTAGGACAGACATTCACTAGCTGGAGTCAGTTCTCCCTAGGACAGACATTCACTAGCTGGAGTCAGTTCTCGCTGGGTTGAATCTCACTAGCTGGAGTCAGTTCTCCCTAGGACGGACATTTACTAGCTGGAGTCAGTTCTCCCTAGGACAGACATTCACTAGCTGGAGTCAGTGCTCGCTTGAACAGACATTCACTAGCTGGAGTCACTTCTCCCTAGGATAGACATTCACTAGCTGGAGTCAGTTCTCCCTAGGACAGACATTCACTAGCTGGATTCAGTGCTCGCTAGGTTGAATCTCACTAGCTGGAGTCAGTGCTCACAAGGACAGACACTCACTAGCTGGATACAATGCTCGCTAGGACAGACACTCACTAGCTGGAGTCAGTGCTCGCCAGGACAGACACTCACTAGCTGGAGTCAGTTCTCTCTAGGACAGACACTCACTTGCTGGAGTCAGTTCTCACAAGGACAGACACTCACTTGCTGGATACAGTGCTCGCTAGGACAGACACTCACTAGCTGGAGTCAGTGCTCGCTAGGACAGACACTCACTAGCTGGAGTCAGTGCTCACTAGGACAGACACTCACTAGCTGGAGTCAGTGCTCGCCAGGACAGACACTCACTTGCTGGATACAGTGCTCACTAGGACAGACACTCACTTGCTGGATACAGTGCTCGCTAGGACAGACACTCACTAGCTGGAGTCAGTGCTCGCCAGGACAGACACTCACTTGCTGGATACAGTGCTCGCTAGGACAGACACTCACTTGCTGGTGTCAGTGCTCGCTAGGAGAGACACTCACTTGCTGGATACAGTGCTCGCTAGGACAGACACTTACTTGCTGGATACAGTGCTCGCTAGGACAGACACTCACTTGCTGGAGTCAGTGCTCGCTAGGAGAGACACTCACTTGCTGGATACAGTGCTCGCTAGGACAGACACTCACTTGCTGGATACAGTGCTCGCTAGGAGAGACACTCACTTGCTGGATACAGTGCTCGCTAGGACAGACACTCACTTGCTGGATACAGTGCTCGCTAGGACAGCCACTCACTAGCTGGAGTCAGTGCTCGCCAGGACAGACACTCACTAGCTGGAGTCAGTGCTCGCTAGGACAGACACTCACTTGCTGGATACAGTGCTCGCTAGGACAGACACTCACTTGCTGGATACAGTGCTCGCTAGGACAGACACTCACTTGCTGGATACAGTGCTCGCTAGGACAGACACTCACTTGCTGGATACAGTGCTCGCTAGGACAGACACTCACTAGCTGGAGTCAGTGCTCGCTAGGACAGACACTCACTAGCTGGATACAGTGCTCGCTAGGACAGACACTCACTAGCTGGAGTCAGTGCTCGCTAGGACAGACACTCACTAGCTGGATACAGTGCTCGCTAGGACAGACACTCACTAGCTGGATACAGTGCTCGCTAGGACAGACACTCACTAGCTGGACTCAGTGCTCGCCAGGACAGACACTCACTTGCTGGACTCAGTGCTCGCTAGGACAGACACTCACTAGCTGGATACAATGCTCGCTAGGACAGACACTCACTAGCTGGAGTCAGTGCTCGCCAGGACAGACACTCACTAGCTGGAGTCAGTTCTCTCTAGGACAGACACTCACTTGCTGGAGTCAGTTCTCACAAGGACAGACACTCACTTGCTGGATACAGTGCTCGCTAGGACAGACACTCACTAGCTGGAGTCAGTGCTCGCTAGGACAGACACTCACTAGCTGGAGCCAGTGCTCGCCAGGACAGACACTCACTAGCTGGAGTCAGTGCTCGCCAGGACAGACACTCACTTGCTGGATACAGTGCTCGCTAGGACAGACACTCACTTGCTGGATACAGTGCTCGCTAGGACAGACACTCACTAGCTGGAGTCAGTGCTCGCCAGGACAGACACTCACTTGCTGGATACAGTGCTCGCTAGGACAGACACTCACTTGCTGGAGTCAGTGCTCGCTAGGAGAGACACTCACTTGCTGGATACAGTGCTCGCTAGGACAGACACTCACTTGCTGGATACAGTGCTCGCTAGGACAGACACTCACTAGCTGGATACAGTGCTCGCTAGGACAGACACTCACTTGCTGGATACAGTGCTCGCTAGGACAGACACTCACTTGCTGGATACAGTGCTCGCTAGGAGAGACACTCACTTGCTGGATACAGTGCTCGCTAGGACAGACACTCACTTGCTGGATACAGTGCTCGCTAGGACAGCCACTCACTAGCTGGAGTCAGTGCTCGCCAGGACAGACACTCACTAGCTGGATACAGTGCTCGCTAGGACAGACACTCACTTGCTGGATACAGTGCTCGCTAGGACAGACACTCACTTGCTGGATACAGTGCTCGCTAGGACAGACACTCACTTGCTGGATACAGTGCTCGCTAGGACAGACACTCACTTGCTGGATACAGTGCTCGCTAGGACAGACACTCACTAGCTGGAGTCAGTGCTCGCTAGGACAGACACTCACTAGCTGGATACAGTGCTCGCTAGGACAGACACTCACTAGCTGGAGTCAGTGCTCGCTAGGACAGACACTCACTAGCTGGATACAGTGCTCGCTAGGACAGACACTCACTAGCTGGATACAGTGCTCGCTAGGACAGACACTCACTAGCTGGACTCAGTGCTCGCTAGGACAGACACTCACTTGCTGGACTCAGTGCTCGCTAGGACAGACACTCACTAGCTGGATACAATGCTCGCTAGGACAGACACTCACTAGCTGGAGTCAGTGCTCGCCAGGACAGACACTCACTAGCTGGAGTCAGTTCTCTCTAGGACAGACACTCACTTGCTGGAGTCAGTTCTCACAAGGACAGACACTCACTTGCTGGATACAGTGCTCGCCAGGACAGACACTCACTAGCTGGAGTCAGTGCTCGCCAGGACAGACACTCACTTGCTGGATACAGTGCTCGCTAGGACAGACACTCACTTGCTGGATACAGTGCTCGCTAGGACAGACACTCACTAGCTGGAGTCAGTGCTCGCCAGGACAGACACTCACTTGCTGGATACAGTGCTCGCTAGGACAGACACTCACTAGCTGGACTCAGTGCTCGCTAGGAGAGACACTCACTTGCTGGATACAGTGCTCGCTAGGACAGACACTCACTTGCTGGATACAGTGCTCGCTAGGACAGACACTCACTAGCTGGAGTCAGTGCTCGCCAGGACAGACACTCACTTGCTGGATACAGTGCTCGCTAGGACAGACACTCACTTGCTGGAGTCAGTGCTCGCTAGGAGAGACACTGACTTGCTGGATACAGTGCTCGCCAGGACAGACACTCACTAGCTGGAGTCAGTGCTCGCTAGGACAGACACTCACTTGCTGGATACAGTGCTCGCTAGGACAGACACTCACTTGCTGGATACAGTGCTCGCTAGGA
This sequence comes from Megaustenia siamemsis, assembly GCA_032433765.1. NCBI lineage: Eukaryota > Metazoa > Mollusca > Gastropoda > Stylommatophora > Ariophantidae > Megaustenia > Megaustenia siamemsis. The sequence continues at coordinate 77,431,315 of JAVIAB010000059.1, read as the reverse complement.
CAGACACTCACTTGCTGGATACAGTGCTCGCTAGGACAGACACTCACTTGCTGGATACAGTGCTCGCTAGGACAGACACTCACTAGCTGGAGTCAGTGCTCGCTAGGACAGACACTCACTAGCTGGATACAGTGCTCGCTAGGACAGACACTCACTAGCTGGAGTCAGTGCTCGCTAGGACAGACACTCACTTGCTGGATACAGTGCTCGCTAGGACAGACACTCACTAGCTGGACTCAGTGCTCGCTAGGACAGACACTCACTTGCTGGACTCAGTGCTCGCTAGGACAGACACTCACTAGCTGGAGTCAGTGCTCACTAGGACAGACACTCACTAGCTGGAGTCAGTGCTCGCTAGGACAGACACTCACTAGCTGGATACAGTGCTCGCTAGGACAGACACTCACTAGCTGGACTCAGTGCTCGCTAGGACAGACACTCACTAGCTGGACTCTGTGCTCGCTAGGACAGACACTCACTAGCTGGAGTCAGTGCTCGCTAGGACAGACACTCACTAGCTGGACTCAGTGCTCGCTAGGACAGACACTCACTAGCTGGACTCAGTGCTCGCTAGGACAGACACTCACTAGCTGGACTCAGTGCTCGCTAGGACAGACACTCACTTGCTGGACTCAGTGCTCGCTAGGACAGACACTCACTAGCTGGAGTCAGTGCTCACTAGGACAGACACTCACTAGCTGGAGTCAGTGCTCGCTAGGACAGACACTCACTAGCTGGACTCAGTGCTCGCTAGGACAGACACTCACTAGCTGGAGTCAGTGCTCGCTAGGACAGACACTCACTAGCTGGACTCAGTGCTCGCCAGGACAGACACTCACTAGCTGGACTCAGTTCATTAAGATGACAAGTGCGGTACAAGAGGAACTTCAAGTTAGAGGATAACACCTTGGGACCATGAATTGTGATGATATTGAGTGGAGATATTAGGAATGTGAAGGTCACATGTCTATGTGGTCACGACCCATTACTGTTCACTTCCAGGCATTTGAACCAACAAAATCATCCTCGACTTGTCCAACCCCCTTTGGTCTAGTCACAACTAAGTCGCCCTTTTCAATATGTCAGAAACAAAGTTATTCTAAACTTGTCAGTCATAAGTCATCGACCTCAACAAGTGAACAATAATAAGTCATCGACCTCAACAAGTGAACAATAATAAGTCATCGACCTCAACAAGTGAACAATAAGTCATCATTCTGAACAAGTAAACATTAAGTCATCGACCTGAACAAGTGAACAATAAGTCATCGATCTGAACAAGTGAACAATAAGTCATCGACCTGAACAAGTGAACAATAAGTCATCGATCTGAACAAGTGAACAATAAGTCATCGACCTGAACAAGTGAACAATAAGTCATCGATCTGAACAAGTGAACAATAAGTCATCGACCTCAACAAGTGAACAATAAGTCATCGACCTCAACAAGTGAACAATAAGTCATCGACCTCAACAAGTGAACAATAAGTCATCGACCTGAACAAGTGAACAATAAGTCATCGACCTGAACAAGTGAATAATAATTCATCGACCTGAACAAGTGAATAATAATTCATCGACCTGAACAAGTGAATAATAATTCATCGACCTGAACAAGTGAACAATAAGTCATCATTCTGAACAAGTGAATAATAATTCATCGACCTGAACAAGTGAACAATAAGTCATCGACCTCAACAAGTGAACAATAAGTCATCGACCTCAACAAGTGAACAATAAGTCATCGACCTCAACAAGTGAACAATAAGTTATCATTCTGAACAAGTGAATAATAATTCATCGACCTGAACAAGTGAACAATAAGTCATCATTCTGAACAAGTGAATAATAATTCATCGACCTCAACAAGTGAACAATAAGTCAACATTCTGAACAATAAGTCATCATTCTGAACAAGTGAACAATAAGTCAACGACCTGAACAAGTGAACAATAAGTCATCATCCTGAACCAGTAAAGAGGAAGTCATTCTGAATAAGTAATAAATAAATCACTATCATGAACAGGTAAAAAAAACAAGCAGCAATTAGGAACAAGTAATAAATAAATACCCAGGGAGACACTGAGAAGAACATTGATGAGAGAGGCAAGAGCAGCAGGAATCGGCTCCCTCAATGAGATAGAACTGCTTGCACAGAACAGAGACAGATGGCGAGATTTGATAAAATATCTTTAAAAGAAAACTGCTAGAACACAAATTCATATAGGAGAAGGTGTATCTTGGTCTACGCCCTATGGGCCGGTTACGGCTCGAAAGGTCAATAGATAGATAGAATAAATAAATCACCTTTGTGAACAAGTAATACATAAATCACCTTTGTGAACAAGTTATAAATAAATCACCGCTGTGAACAAATAATAAATAAATCCCCTTTGTGAACAAGATATAAATAAATCACCGCTGTGAACAAATAATAAATAAATCACCTTTGTGAACAAGTAATACATAAATCACCTTTATGGACAAGTTATAAATAAATCACAATAAATAAATGTGTCCATGTGTGTGTGTCCCTGTGTGATTGTGTGTCCCTGTGTGTGTGTGTGCCTGTGTGTGTGTGTGTGTGTGACGTGCTCTGTGCTACAATGAAAATCTGTGAGTCAGCAGTTTGACGTCAGATCCATTGTCTGATATTGAAGAAAGTAATGTACTGGAAAGGCTTTACTATAAATGTTGCAACAGTCTAACTACACACTACACAATAAATGTTGCAACAGTCTAACTAGACGCTACACAATAAATGTTGCAACAGTCTAACTAGACACTACACAATAAATGTTGCAACAGTCTAACTAGACACTACACTATAAATGTTGCAACAGTCTAACTACACACTACACAATAAATGTTATAACAGTCTAACTAGACACTACACAATAAATGTTGCAACAGTCTAACTAGACGCTACACAATAAATGTTGCAACAGTCTAACTAGACACTACACAATAAATGTTGCAACAGTCTAACTACACACTACACAATAAATGTTGCAACAGTCTAACTAGACGCTACACAATAAATGTTGCAACAGTCTAACTAGACACTACACAATAAATGTTATAACAGTCTAACTAGACACTACACTATAAATGTTGCAACAGTCTAACTACACACTACACAATAAATGTTATAACAGTCTAACTAGACACTACACAATAAATGTTGCAACAGTCTAACTAGACGCTACACTATAAATGTTATAACAGTCTAACTAGACGCTACACTATAAATGCTATAACAGTCTAACTAGACGTTACACTATAAATGTCATAACAGTCTAACTAGACGCTACACTATAAATGTTTCAACATTCTAATTAGACGCTACATTATAAATTGTGCAACAGTCTAACTAGACGCTACACTATAAATGTTTCAACATTCTAATTAGACGCTACATTATAAATTGTGCAACAGTCTAACTAGACGCTACACTATAAATGTTGCAACAGTCGAACTAGACCCTACACTATAAATGTTGCAACAGTCTAACTGGACGCTACATTATAAATGTTACAACATTCTAACTAGACGCTACATTATAAATGTTGCAACATTCTAACTAGACGCTACATTATAAATGTTGCAACATTCTAACTAGACGCTACATTATAAATGTTACAATATTCTAACTAGACGCTACATTATAAATGTTACAATATTCTAACTAGACGCTACATTATAAATGTTACAACATTCTAACTAGACGCTACATTATAAATGTTGCAACATTCTAACTAGACGCTACATTATAAATGCTGCAACATTCTAACTAGACGCTACATTATAAATGTTACAATATTCTAACTAGACGCTACATTATAAATGTTACAATATTCTAACTAGACGCTACATTATAAATGTTACAACAGTCTAACTAGCCCATACCGTTGCCTCCCTGGACCATATCGTTACTGACGAGACCATACATTTGACTAACTAGACCATATCACTGCACATTAGACCATACCGTTGCCTCACTAGACCATATCACTGCACATTAGTCCATATAGTTGCCTCACTAGACCATATCGCTACTCACTAAACCAGATCGCTGCCTCATTAGACCATATCGTTCTTTCACTAGACAAGACTGTTGCCTCATTAGACCATATCGTTTCCTCACTAGACCAGATGTTGCCTCATTAGACCATATCGTTCCCTCACTAGACAAGACTGTTGCCTCATTAGACCAGACAGTTGCTTCATTAGACCATATCTTTGTCCTAGTAGACCATACTGTTGCCACACTAGACTGTATCGCTAACTAGACCATGCCGTTGCCTCATTAGACCATACCGCTGCTTCACTAGACCATACCGTTGCATCACTAGACCGTATCGTTGCCTCACTAGACCTTACCGTTGCCTTAGTAGACCATAATTTGAGATCAGCCAATAAAAACAGGGTAGCTATAGAGCAGTAGCCAGCCATGGAGCTGTAGCCAGCCATAGAGCAGTAGCCAGCCATAGAGCAGTAGCCAGCCATGGAGCTGTAGCCAGCCATAGAGCAGTAACCAGCCACAGAGAGTAGTAGCCAGCCATAGAGCAGTAACCAGCCATACAGCAGTACCCAGCCACAGAGAGTAGTAGCTAGCCATAGAGCAGTAACCAGCCATACAGCAGTAACCAGCCATAGAGCAGTAGCCAGCCAGAGAGTGTCATTGCGTATGTGTGCTATTTGTCATTGTGTATGTGTGCTATTTGTCATTGTGTAACACGACTTCCGGTGGTTGCAGTTCTGCGGCTGTCGTGTGTGTGTGTGTGTTAGCATTAGAAGTGGTTCTGTAACTATAATGATGTTGCTGTGACGGTGCTGTAGTTGTGTGACTATAATGATGTTGCTGTGACGGTGCTGTAGTTGTATGACTATAATGATGTTGCTGTGACGGTGCTGTAGTTGTGTGACTATAATGATGTTGCTGTGACGGTGTTGTAGTTATGTGACTATAATGATGTTGCTGTGACGGTGCTGTAGTTGTGTGACTATAATGATGTTGCTGTGACGGTGCTGTAGTTGTGTGACTATAACGATGTTGCTGTGACGGTGCTGTAGTTGTATGACTATGATGTTGCTGTGACGGTGCTGTAGTTGTGTGACTATAATGATGTTGCTGTGACGGTGTTGTAGTTATGTGACTATAATGATGTTGCTGTGACGGTGCTGTAGTTGTGTGACTATAATGATGTTGCTGTGACGGTGCTGTAGTTATGTGACTATAATGATGTTGCTGTGACGGTGCTGTAGTTGTGTGACTATAATGATGTTGCTGTGACGGTGCTGTAGTTGTATGACTATAATGATGTTGCTGTGACGGTGCTGTAGTTGTGTGACTATAATGATGTTGCTGTGACGGTGCTGTAGTTGTATGACTATGATGTTGCTGTGACGGTGCTGTAGTTATGTGACTATAATGATGTTGCTGTGACGGTGCTGTAGTTGTGTGACTATAATGATGTTGCTGTGACGGTGCTGTAGTTGTGTGACTATAATGATGTTGCTGTGACGGTGCTGTAGTTGTGTGACTATAATGATGTTGCTGTGACGGTGCTGTAGTTGTGTGACTATAATGATGTTGCTGTGACGGTGCTGTAGTTATGTGACTATAATGATGTTGCTGTGACGGTGCTGTAGTTGTGTGACTATAATGATGTTGCTGTGACGGTGCTGTAGTTGTGTGACTATAATGATGTTGCTGTGACGGTGCTGTAGTTATGTGACTATAATGATGTTGCTGTGACGGTGCTGTAGTTGTGTGACTATAATGATGTTGCTGTGACGGTGTTGTAGTTATGTGACTATAATGATGTTGCTGTGACGGTGCTGTAGTTGTGTGACTATAATGATGTTGCTGTGACGGTGCTGTAGTTATGTGACTATAATGATGTTGCTGTGACGGTGTTGTACTTACCCTGTGCTGATCCTGTAACATTCCGTAGCCTGTAAAGTTGTACTCATCTTTAAAATCCTCCTCGCCCATCACGTGACCTGTGTGCCTCAGATCTGGCCCTAACTTTGCCATGGTGTTCATGTTGCTATCCGGTCCAGCACAATCCAATCTGTCGGGGCCGAGCGGGGGCCCGCCGTAGTCAAGTCTATCATGCGGGCCGAATCTGTCGTGCGGGCCGAGGTCCACAAGCCTATCATGACTTATGTACACCAGTCCGTGATCGACGTACTCTAGCCGGTCCGGGCCCATCGGCCCATGGTCAAGTCTGTCCGACGGCTCGAGCGACCGGTTGTAGTCGGGCCTATCATGACCAACGTTATGTCCGGTACAATCCAACCTCTCGTGCCTCATCGAGGCCCCACAATCCACGTGTCTGCCTCTCGGTGACATCGGGCCCCCGCAGTCAACATGCCGCCCCTTGGGTGACATCGGGCCCCCGCAGTCAACATGTCTGCCCCTAGGGGACATTGGTATATCGGGAGAGAGCAGTGTCGTGAACGTGTGCGGCCCGCGACCTATGGACGGGCCAGGCCCCTGCGGGCCGGGGGGTAGGGGGCTGAGAGTAGGAATAATTGTAACAGCGTGGGGCACCCGCCCGTACAGGAAGTGATGGAGGCGCGTGTCTCGGCTAGACAACCGGACGTGACACAGCAGAAGGTCAGCACTCGATCATAAAGCGTGGAGAAGAACCGGCCACCTCACACTATGATCTGTGACGAAGTGACTGACCCCCAACTGATAGAGCCCGACCTACCGTTGGTGCATCACATCGAAACAATCACACAAATCCGTCTTGAGGACTCCGTAACAAACCGAGGGCGGGACTGACGACGTCCAGATCCGCGTGCCTGTATCCTGGCACTTGCTGCTACCGGTCCACGTGTGGTAAATCCTGGCTCTCAATACTTCATAGAACAACTAACGCGACGCACTAAATCATAGAACAAATGACATGACACTAGATATTTCATAGAACAAATGACGCGACACTAGATATTTCTCACTTGACGTTTACTAAACTAACATCCGTTGAAAAACGAAGTTGATCAGATGAACTCCGGGAGATAAACAATCAACCTATCAACTTTGTGGTTAATTCACGAATCTTTGTAATCGGCTCGACAACAGAACTATCACTCACTGTAGCGACTTGCAACCATAAGCTGAATATTTCGGTAAATTCTTGGCGCTAAAATCTGGTCGTAAACACAAGGTCTCGCATGAGCGAGAACTAGCGACAGGTTAAACACAACACACGACTGCCCAGCTAGCGGCCAGGGCTACAGTTGACCGCTGTCCATGTTGCTGTGATGTAGATTCATGCTCTGACGTAGAGCTATAAGATGGCGGAAGAACACGCTGGCTGTTAGAAGAGCTGACACGGTGTTTGTGTCAATGTCGTGATTGGTATCCGTGGCCAGCCGTGTGAGACTGAGCTATTCTGGGAGTCTGCTTTCACTTTTCCCCCGACTCGCAACGGCCTCGACGTCTAGCACTCGACAAGTTAACGAGTGGGGCGGCGCCTATCGTTACGTGGACATAAATGCCCGCCTCCTTGGGGCCTCTCGAGCCGCTGACAGCAAAACCAATCAGTTTTGGTCCTTAGTTCCGCCCGTTTTTTGTGATTGGTTGAAGTAGGAAAACATAGAACAGAACGGCAGAGACCTCATGACGTGAGCCCCTGTAGCCAATGAGGTGACACTTTTACTCGTGGGCGCGAGCATGACAGCTTCTGTCAGAGATTCGTTTCTGACAGCCATAACGAGACACGCTACGAGGGCTTCCAGTGAGAATCCTGGGAGAGGATACCGCTCGTTCACAAATAGAGGAGAGAAGGTAGTGATAGATTGAGAGATGTGGAGGACGAGTGATAGGTACAGAGATGTGGAGGACTAGTGATAGGTACAGAGATGTGGAGGACGAGTGATAGGTACAGAGATGTGGAGGACGAGTGATAGGTACAGAGATGTGGAGGACGAGTGTTAGGTACAGAGAAGTGGAGGACGAGTGATAGGTACAGAGATGTGGAGGACTAGTGATAGGTACAGAGATGTGGAGGACGAGTGTTAGGTACAGAGAAGTGGAGGACGAGTGTTAGGTACAGAGATGTGGAGGACGAGTGTTAGGTACAGAGAAGTGGAGGACGAGTGTTAGGTACAGAGAAGTGGAGGACGAGTGTTAGGTACAGAGATGTGGAGGACGAGTGTTAGGTACAGAGAAGTGGAGGACGAGTGTTAGGTACAGAGAAGTGGAGGACGAGTGTTAGGTACAGAGAAGTGGAGGACGAGTGTTAGGTACAGAGAAGTGGAGGACGAGTGTTAGGTACAGAGAAGTGGAGGACGAGTGTTAGGTACAGAGAAGTGGAGGACGAGTGTTAGGTACAGAGAAGTGGAGGACGAGTGTTAGGTACAGAGAAGTGGAGGACGAGTGGTAGGTACAGAGATGTGGAGGACGAGTGATAGGTACAGAGATGTGGAGGACGAGTGATAGGTACAGAGAAGTGGAGGACGAGTGATAGGTACAGAGATGTGGAGGACGAGTGATAGGTACAGAGAAGTGGAGGACGAGTGATAGGTACAGAGAAGTGGAGGACGAGTGTTAGGTACAGAGATGTGGAGGACGAGTGATAGGTACAGAGAAGTGGAGGACTAGTGATAGGTACAGAGATGTGGAGGACGAGTGATAGGTACAGAGAAGTGGAGGACGAGTGTTAGGTACAGAGAAGTGGAGGACGAGTGATAGGTACAGAGATGTGGAGGACGAGTGTTAGGTACAGAGAAGTGGAGGACGAGTGATAGGTACAGAGATGTGGAGGACTAGTGATAGGTACAGAGATGTGGAGGACGAGTGATAGGTACAGAGATGTGGAGGACTAGTGATAGGTACAGAGATGTGGAGGACGAGTGATAGGTACAGAGATGTGGAGGACTAGTGATAGGTACAGAGATGTGGAGGACGAGTGATAGGTACAGAGAAGGTAGTAATAGATGTGGAGGACGAGTGATAGGTACAGAGAAGGTATTGATAGATGTGGAGGACGAATGATAGGTACAGAGAAGGTAGTGATAGATGTGGAGGACGAGTGATAGGTACAGAGAAGGTAGTGATAGATGTGGAGGACGAGTGATAGGTACAGAGAAGGTAGTGATAGATGTGGAGGACGAATGATAGGTACAGAGATGTGGAGGACGAGTGATAGGTACAGAGAAGTGGAGGACGAGTGATAGGTACAGAGATGTGAAGGACGAGTGATAGGTACAGAGAAGGTAGTAATAGATGTGGAGGACGAGTGATATGTACAGAGAAGGTAGTGATAGATGTGGAGGACGAATGATAGGTACAGAGAAGGTATTGATAGATGTGGAGGACGAATGATAGGTACAGAGAAGGTAGTGATAGATGTGGAGGACGAGTGATAGGTACAGAGAAGGTAGTGATAGATGTGGAGGACGAGTGACAGGTACAGAGAAGGTAGTGATAGATGTGGAGGACGAGTGATAGGTACAGAGAAGGTAGTGATAGATGTGGAGGACGAGTGATATGTACAGAGAAGTCTAGGACGTGATAGGTACAGAGAAGTCTAGGACGAGTGATAGGTACAGAGAAGGTAGTGATAGATGTGGAGGACGAGTGATAGGTACAGAGAAGTCTAGGACGAGTGATAGGTACAGAGAAGTGGAGGACGAGTGATAGGTACAGAGAAGTGGAGGACGAGTGATAGGTACAGAGAAGTCTAGGACGAGTGATAGGTACAGAGAAGTGGAGGACGAGTGATAGGTACAAAGATGTTTAGGACGAGTGATAGGTACAGAGATGGTAAGGACGAGTGATAGGTACAGAGAAGTTAGTGAGAGATGTGGAGAACGAGTGATAGGTACAGAGAAGTTAGTGAGAGATGTGGAGAACGAGTGATAGGTACAGAGAAGTTAGTGAGAGAATGAGAGATGTGGAGAACGAGTGACAGGTACAGAGAAGTTAGTGAGAGAATGAGAGATGTGGAGAACGAGTGATAGGTACAGAGAAGTTAGTGAGAGAATGAGAGATGTGGAGAACGAGTGATAGGTACAGAGAAGTTAGTGAGAGAATGAGAGATGTGGAGAACTAGTGATAGGTACAGAGAAGTTAGTGAGAGAATGAGAGATGTGGAGAACGAGTGATAGGTACAGAGAAGTTAGTGAGAGAATGAGAGATGTGGAGAACGAGTGATAGGTACAGAGAAGTTAGTGAGAGAATGAGAGATGTGGAGAACGAGTGATAGGTACAGAGAAGTTAGTGAGAGAATGAGAGATGTGGAGAACGAGTGATAGGTACAGAGAAGTTAGTGAGAGAATGAGAGATGTGGAGAACGAGTGATAGGTACAGAGAAGTTAGTGAGAGAATGAGAGATGTGGAGGACGAGTGATAGGTACAGAGAAGTTAGTGAGAGAATGAGAGATGTGGAGGACTAGTGATAGGTACAGAGAAGTTAGTGAGAGAATGAGAGATGTGGAGGACGAGTGGGTCTTCTTCTTCATTTCAGCTCCCTCAGGAGTATAGGTCTCCAACAAACACTGTCTGCTCGGGGCCCGCGGTAGTCTAGTTGAGAAAAGCACCCGACAGGGCTACCCACGTTCGGACAACCCGTGTTTGTGATTTACAACTAATTCCTGTCCTGCTGGAAGCAGTTTGTGAGTTGTTCTCGTGGTTGGACACACAAAAATCAAATATCCCCGCAGTCGACCCAGCCGCTGGCAGAAATGGGTCCCAGGGTGGTACTCTGGGAAGGTGAGGAATGCCGCCTCGCATCGTGAGTTTCAATGATTGAAGCGGCGCTGTCTCATACTTTACCTTTTCTTTGAGCTCCCTGTGGAGCATAGGTCTCCAACAAACACTTTGAGCTCCATGTGGAGCATAGGTCTCCAACAAACACTTTGAGCTCCATGTGGAGCATAGGTCTCCAACAAACACTTTTAGCGCCCTGTGGAGCTTAGGTCTTCACCAAACACTTTCAGCTCCCTGTGGAGCGTAGGTCTCCAACAAACACTTTGAGCTCCATGTGGAGCATAGGTCTTCAGCAAACACTTTCAACTCTCTGTGGAGCATAGGTCTTCAACATACACTTTGAGCTCCATGTGGAGCATAGGTCTTCAACATACACTTTGAGCTCCATGTGGAGCATAGGTCTTCAACAAACACTTTTAACTCACTGTGGAGCGCAAGTCTCCAACAAATACCTGTAGCTCACTGTGGAGCAAAGGTCTTCATCAAACACTTTCAACTCCCTGTGGAGCAAAGGTCTTCATCAAACACTTTTCCAGGCCGTCCTGTTTTTGCCATTCTTTTAACATCATTCCATGTCTTGCCCATCATCTTCATCTCTGCTTCCACCTGTCTTCTCCAAGAATATTCTGGGCTTCCTCTTTGTCTCATCCCCTGGGGATTCCAAAATAGCGCCTATTGTGTAATACTCTCAGTTGAATTCCGCAGTGTGTGTTCTATCCAGCGCCATCGGCTTCGCTGTATCTCTGTATCCACTGGTATTTGACTGGTATATTTCCATAATTCTATGTTAGTGGTTTTGTCCTTCCATTTCTAAACTTTTATTCTGCGGAAGCTTTCATTAATAAAGGTCGGTAACTTCAGGTTATTTGTTTTGTTCTCCATGTTTCACAACCATATAATATGACGGATTTAACATTGAGTTGAATATTTTTTTTTTTCATTTATAACCTAATTTCTTAGGATCACCGGGTATTTCCCAGTGCAGCAAATGCTCCTCTAGCTTTTGATTTCCTTATTTTGCTATCATTCTCAGTTCCTCTTTGTCTATATTACTGCCCAGATATATGTAAGATTGTACGTCTAGTAGAGGTATTTCTCCTATTGTTATTTGATATTTTATGCCAACTGCATTAATTCTCATAATTTTGGTCTTATCTCTATTTATTATCATTCCCAGCTGGTGTGATCTCTCATCAAGTATGCTCATTTCATCTGTTTGTCGAGGGTTAGGTCAAGAGAAAAGTTAGTGGGAGATGTGGAGTACTAGTGCTTGTTAAAGAGAAAAGTTAGTGGGAGATGTGGAGTACTAGTGCTTGTTAAAGAGAAAAGTTAGTGGGAGATGTGGAGTACTAGTGCTTGTTAAAGAGAAAAGTTAGTGGGAGATGTGGAGTACTAGTGCTTGTTAAAGAGAAAAGTTAGTGGGAGATGTGGAGTACTAGTGCTTGTTAAAGAGAAAAGTTAGTGGGAGATGTGGAGTACTAGTGCTTGTTAAAGAGAAAAGTTAGTGGGAGATGTGGAGTACTAGTGCTTGTTAAAGAGAAAAGTTAGTGGGAGATGTGGAGTACTAGTGCTTGTTAAAGAGAAAAGTTAGTGGGAGATGTGGAGTACTAGTGCTTGTTAAAGAGAAAAGTTAGTGGGAGATGTGGAGTACTAGTGCTTGTTAAAGAGAAAAGTTAGTGGGAGATGTGGAGTACTAGTGCTTGTTAAAGAGAAAAGTTAGTGGGAGATGTGGAGTACTAGTGCTTGTTAAAGAGAAAAGTTAGTGGGAGATGTGGAGTACTAGTGCTTGTTAAAGAGAAAAGTTAGTGGGAGATGTGGAGTACTAGTGCTTGTTAAAGAGAAAAGTTAGTGGGAGATGTGGAGTACTAGTGCTTGTTAAAGAGAAAAGTTAGTGGGAGATGTGGAGTACTAGTGCTTGTTAAAGAGAAAAGTTAGTGGGAGATGTGGAGTACTAGTGCTTGTTAAAGAGAAAAGTTAGTGGGAGATGTGGAGTACTAGTGCTTGTTAAAGAGAAAAGTTAGTGGGAGATGTGGAGTACTAGTGCTTGTTAAAGAGAAAAGTTAGTGGGAGAATAGGAGATGTGAACTAGTGGTTGTTAAAGAGAAAAGTTAGTGGGAGAATAGGAAATGTGGAGAACTAGTGGTTGTTAACGAGAAAAGTTAGTGGGAGAATAGGAAATGTGGAAAACTAGTGGTTGTTAAAGAGAAAAGTTAGTGGGAGATGTGGAGAACTAGTGCTTGTTAAAGAGAAAAGCTAATGGGAGAATGGAAGATGCGGAGAACTAGTGCTTGTTAAAGAGAAAAGTTAGTGGGGAATGGGAGATGTGGAGAACTAGTGCTTGTTAAAGAGGAAAGTTAGTGGGAGAATGGGAGATGTGGAGAACTAGTGGTTGTTAAAGAGGAAAGTTAGTGGGAGAATATGAAATGTGGAGAACTAGTGCTTGTTAAAGAGAAAAGTTAGTGGGAGAATAGGAGATGTGGAGAACTAGTGCTTGTTAAAGAGAAAAGTTAGTGGGAGAAAAGGAAATGTGGAGAACTAGTGCTTGTTAAAGAGGAAAGTTAGTGGGAGAATAGGAGATGTGGAGAACTAGTGCTTGTTAAAGAGAAAAGTTAGTGGGAGAATAGGAGATGTGAAGAAATAGTGGTTGTTAAAGAGGAAAGTTAGTGGGAGATGTGGAGAACTAGTGCTTGTTAAAGAGAAAAGTTAGTGGGAGAATGGGAGATGTGGAGAACTAGTGGTTGTTAAAGAGGAAAGTTAGTGGGAGAATAGGAGATGTGGAGAACTAGTGGTTGTTAAAGAGGAAAGTTAGTGGGAGATGTGGAGAACTAGTGCTTGTTAAAGAGAAAAGTTAGTGGGAGAATTGGAGATGTGGAGAACTAGTGCTTGTTAAAGAGAAAAGTTAGTGGGAGAAAAGGAAATGTGGAGAACTAGTGCTTGTTAAAGAGGAAAGTTAGTGGGAGAATAGGAGATGTGGAGAACTAGTGCTTGTTAAAGAGAAAAGTTAGTGGGAGAATAGGAGATGTGGAGAACTAGTGGTTGTTAAAGAGGAAAGTTAGTGGGAGATGTGGAGAACTAGTGCTTGTTAAAGAGAAAAGTTAGTGGGAGAATGGGAGATGTGGAGAACTAGTGGTTGTTAAAGAGGAAAGTTAGTGGGAGAATAGGAGATGTGGAGAACTAGTGCTTGTTAAAGAGAAAAGTTAGTGGGAGAATAGGAGATGTGGAGAACTAGTGGTTGTTAAAGAGGAAAGTTAGTGGGAGATGTGGAGAACTAGTGCTTGTTAAAGAGAAAAGTTAGTGGGAGAATGGGAGATGTGGAGAACTAGTGCTTGTTAAAGAGAAAAGTTAGTGGGAGAATGGGAGATGTGGAGAACTAGTGGTTGTTAAAGAGGAAAGTAAGTGGGAGAATGGGAGATGTGGAGAACTAGTGCTTGTTAAAGAGAAAAGTTAGTGGGAGAATGGGAGATGTGGAGAACTAGTGCTTATTAAAGAGAAAAGTTAGTGGGAGAATGGGAGATGTGGAGAACTAGTGCTTGTTAAAGAGAAAAGTTAGTGGGAGAATGGGAGATGTGGAGAACTAGTGGTTGTTAAAGAGAAAAGTTAGTGGGAGAATGGGAGATGTGGAGAACCAGTGCTTGTTAAAGAGAAAAGTTAGTGGGAGAATGGGAGATGTGGAGAACTAGTGGTTGTTAAAGAGGAAAGTAAGTGGGAGAATGGGAGATGTGGAGAACCAGTGCTTGTTAAAGAGAAAAGTTAGTGGGAGAATGGGAGATGTGGAGAACTAGTGCTTGTTAAAGAGAAAAGTTAGTGGGAGAATGGGAGATGTGGAGAACTAGTGCTTGTTAAAGAGAAAAGTTAGTGGGAGAATGGGAGATGTGGAGAACTAGTGCTTGTTAAAGAGAAAAGTTAGTGGGAGAATGGGAGATGTGGATGCCGCCTGGTTGATCAAGAGAAAAGACTTAATATTTCATCAGCCATCAGCACATGATTTTTAGGGTAATGTGGTCGGTATTACGCCCGTGCAGCTTTACTTTCCCAGAACAAAATCCGGTATCCATTTATTGCTGGGTGAACCCGAAAACCGTCGGTTGGGATTGAACCCCACCTCTTGTCTTTTGTAGTCCAGTTACTAACCACTGAGCTACCGCGGCCCCCTTATGTGTTTGTGTACACACCCTTTATTCTATCATCTCTTGTTATATCCCCCCACTATATCATGTCTACTATCCTCATATCCAACCATATATCATGTCTTCTATCCTCATATCCAACCATATATCATGTCTTCTATCCTCATATCCAACCATATATCATGTCTTCTATCCTCATATCCAACCCTATATCATGTATTCTATCCTCATATACAACCATACACCATGTCTTCTATTCTCATATCCAACCCTATATCATGTCTTCTATCCTCATAACCAACCCTATATCATGTCTTCTATCCTCATATACAACCCTATATCATGTATTCTATCCTCACATACAACCATACACCATGTCTTCTATCCTCATATCCAACCCTATATCATGCCTTCTATCCTCTCATACAACCCTATATCATGCCTTCTATCCTCTCATACAACCCTATATCATGTCTTCTATCCTCTGTCACGTATACCCTGATCTTGGCGCCAGCGTACATGATACGAGTGATTTCTGACGTGACTAATCAACATGTACAACAATCAACAACATATATCTGATGTGACTAATCAACATGTACAACAATCAACAACAAATAACTGACGTGACTAATCAACATGTACAACAATCAACAACAGATTTCTGACGTGGCTCAGCAATCTTGTTGTTCTCGCTGCACCCTATACCACTGGTATTCTTCGGTACAGCAATATGTGTTGATGTTTGAAGTTCTGTGCAATATATCACCAAGGTTTGAGACCATGTGCAATATATCACCAAGGGTTGAGACCATGTGCAATATATCATTAAAGTTTGAGGCCATGTGCAATACATTCTGTGCTGTCATTGAACAAGTTTGTAATTATTTCAATGCTCAAATCACCTAGTGATATTATCATCATATTGTCTTTGTTTATGTTGCCCACCAACATATTCAGTTCCATGGTTACGGTTAGTCGAAGGCCCCGCCCCCGTATCACTGCAAGCGAATTAAAATCCACAATTGCTCAACTTCCCATGCCAGTGGAATCATCCGAATTAAAAATCATCTCATTGAAGGATAAAAAAAAAAAGAAAAACAGTTGCAGTCCCCATCATAGCAGCTACAGCACACGCCAGAAGATATAAAGTCAAGCGGCACCGAAAGTGAACGCAGCTGAGTTGTCCTTCTTCATACAATATCATCATTTATCGTAAGCAATCGGAATATCGAAACACAATCCGGTTGAAACACACAGCTCACGGTGCACACTAAACTCACTTCTAAGCCTCTGTTCTACAGGTTATTTGACAAATTTACGTTTTTTTTTTCAAATGTGAACGTTTTGAGTGGGACTTCAGTCTGTAATGGTTGTGTCGACTGACAACTACAGGTCAGCTCATCTCTCGCTAGCAGCTCTCATCTTTCCTGAGCATTGATTCCATGGATGTGACCATCGATTTGGTGAGCTTTGACTTGGAGGCATCTCCTGGTTTTTACAATGGTTTCTTTAAAGTTTTATATCGGTCACGTGGAGTTTTTACAATGGTTTCTTTAAAGTTTTATATCGGTCACGTGGAGTTTTTACAATGGTTTCCTTGAAGTTTTATATCGGTCACGTGGAGTTTTTACAATGGTTTCCTTGAAGTTTTATATCGGTCACGTGGAGTTTTTACAATGGTTTCCTTGAAGTTTTATATCGGTCACGTGGAGTTTTACAATGGATTGCTTGAAGTTTTACATCGGTCACGTGTAGTTTTTACAATTTTTTCGTTGAAATTTTACACCGGTCACGTGGAGCTTTTTTTACAATGGTTTCGTTGAAGTTTTACATCGGTCACGTGGAGTTTTTTTTAACAATGGTTTCGTTGAAGTTTTACATCATTCACGTGGAGTTTTTTTACAATGGTTTCGTTGAAGTTTTACATCGGTCACGTGGAGTTTTTTACAATGGTTTCGTTGAAGTTTTACATCGGTCACGTGGAGGTTTTTTACAATGGTTTCGTTGAAGTTTTACATCGGTCACGTTGAGTTTTTTACAGCAGCCTCGTCACAAAATGACAACGATCACGTTGAAGCTATAGAAATGTCACGTTGAACTTTTCCTGTGGCCACGTTGGAAAGATGAAACATCCAAACTGAAAGTGAAACGTGACCAACAACAAGAGCAGCCGTTAGAGACAATTATTGCCCTGTCAGACAAAGAATAATGTAAGAACTAATGTCCTGGTAGAGAGAATAATGTAAGAACTAATGTCCTGGTAGAGAGAATAATGTAAGAACTAATGTCCTGGTAGAGAGAATAATGTAAGAACTAATGTCCTGGTAGAGAGAATAATGTAAGAACTAATGTCCTGGTAGAGAGAATAATGTAAGAACAAATGTCCTGGTAGAGAGAATACTTTAAGAACTAATGTCCTGGTAGAGAGAATAATGTAAGAACTAATGTCCTGGTAGAGAGGATAATGTAAGAACTAATGTCCTGGTAGAGAGAATACTTTAAGAACTAATGTCCTGTTAGAGAGGATAATATGAGAAGAAATGTCCTGGTAGAGAGAATACTTTAAGAACGAATGTCCTGTCAGAGAGAATAATGTAAGAACTAATGTCCTGTCAGAGAGAATAATGTAAGAACTAATGTCCTGTCAGAGAGAATAATGTAAGAACTAATGTCCTGTCAGAGAGAATAATGTAAGAACTAATGTCCTGTCAGAGAGAATAATGTAAGAACGAATGTCCTGTCAGAAATGATACTGTAAAAACTAGTGTCCTGTTAGAGAGAACTTTGTTAGGACTAATGTCCTGGTAGAGAGAACTCTGGAAGAATTCCGTTGCCCGCCCTATGCTGCACAAATCGACGTGCCCAGTGACCTCACTTATGATAACTTAACGTCAGAGAGAACTCTGCCCTCAGACAGGCACGCGCGCCATCCAATCATATTCACACATTTGAAGTGGACGTCACGTGACGCGTCAAGGATTGAACCCGCGAGCTCCAGTATTCTCCGACCTCCCTTGTCCATTGTCCTCTCCAGCTGGTGGCTGCGACTTGTCTCCGGCCAAGATCTCTCAGAACAGCCTCGTCAAAGACGGATCGCAATTTGAGACAGCGGTCGGCAAGATATGGCTCGCGCTGCACACCCAAGATACGGTCCACACTTTCTCTCTCTCTCACACACACACGATATGACACGTACTACACACACACCCAAGATACGGCCCACACTTTCTCTCTCTCTCACACACACACACACGATATGACACGTACTACACACACACACAAGATACGGCCTACACTTTCTCTCTCTCTCACACACACACGATATGTCACGTACTACACACACACACAAGATACGGCCCACACTTTCTCTCTCTCTCACACACACAAGATACGGCCCACACTTTCTCTCTCTCTCACACACACGATATGACACGTACTACACACACACACACACACAAGATACGACCCGCAGTTTCTCTCTCTCACACATTCTCTTTCTCATACACATTCTCTCTCACACACGCATTCTCTTTCACACACACACATTATCTCTCACACACACATTCTCTCTCACATATTATTTCTCTAAGACACGTTCTCTCTCATACACACATTCTCTGTTTCACACACATTCTCTCTCTCACACACACAAGATAAGGCCCACACTACACACACACACAAGATATGGCCCGCAGTTTCTCTCTCTCTCTCTCACCCAAGATAAGGGCCACACTACACACACACACACACAAGATATGGCCCGCAGTTTCTCTCTCTCTCTCTCTCACCCAAGATAAGGCCCACACTACACACACACACAAGATATGGCCGCAGTTTCTCTCTCACACAAGATATGGCCCGCAGTTTCTCTCTCTCTCTCTCTTTCTCTCACACAAGATAAGGCCCGGACTACACACACACACACAAGAAATGGCCCGCAGTTTCTCTCTCTCCCAAGATAAGGCCCACACTACACACACACACACAAGATATGGCCCGCAGTTTCTCTCACACAAAATATGGCCCGCAGTTTCTCTCTCACACAAGATAAGGCCCGCAGTTTCTCTCTCTCTCTCACCCAAGATAAGGCCTGGACTACACACATAAACAAACTATGCCCGCACTTTCTCTCTCACACACACTTTTTCTCTCTCATACACATTCTCTCTCTCACATTCCCTATCACACACACATTTTCTCTCTCACACATTCTCTCTCATACACATTCTCTCTCATACACATTCTCTTTCACTCACGCATTCTCTCACACACACATTCTCTCTCTCACACATTCTCTCTCTCATACACATTCTCTCTCACATACGTATTCTCTCTAACACACACATTATCTCTCACACACACACATTCTCTCTCACACACATTCTTTCTCTCAGACACATTCTCACTCACACACACACATCCTCTGTCTCACACACATATTCTCTCTCACACATTCTCTTTCTCATAAACATTCTCTCTCATACACGCATTCTCTCTCACACATACATTATCTCTCACACACACACATTCTCTCTCACATCTTCTTTCTCTAAGACACGCTGTCTCTCATACACACATTCTCTGTCTCACACACATTCTCTCTCACACACACACAAGAATAGGCCCACACTACACACACTCACACAAGATATGGCCCGCAGTTTACACACACAAGATACGGCCCGCAGTTTCTATCTCACATAAGATAAGGCCTGCAGTTTCTCTCTCTCTCACACACAAACAATATACGGCCCGCAGTTTCTCTCTCTCTCACACACAAACAATATACGGCTGCAGTTTCTCTCTCTCTCACACACAAACAATATACGGCCCGCAGTTTCTCTCTCTCTCTCTCTCACACACACAATATACGGCCCGCAGTTTCTCTCTCTCTCACACACAAACAATATACGGCTGCAGTTTCTCTCTCTCTCACACACAAACAATATACGGCTGCAGTTTCTCTCTCTCTCATACACAAACAATATACGGCCCGCAGTTTCTCTCTCTCTCTCTCTCTCATACACAAACAATATACGGCTGCAGTTTCTCTCTCTCTCACACACAAACAATATACGGCTGCAGTTTCTCTCTCTCTCTCTCATACACAAACAATATACGGCCCGCAGTTTCTCTCTCTCTCATACACAAACAATATACGGCTGCAGTTTCTCTCTCTCTCATACACAAACAATATACGGCCCGCAGTTTCTCTCTCTCTCTCATACACAAACAATATACGGCCCGCAGTTTCTCTCTCTCTCACACACAAACAATATACGGCCCGCAGTTTCTCTCTCTCTCACACACAAACAATATACGGCTGCAGTTTCTCTCTCTCTCACACACAAACAATATACGGCCCGCAGTTTCTCTCTCTCTCTCTCTCTCACACACAAACAATATCCTGCTGCAGTTTCTCTCTCTCTCATACACAAACAATATACGGCTGCAGTTTCTCTCTCTCTCATACACAAACAATATACGGCTGCAGTTTCTCTTTCTCTCATACACAAACAATATACGGCCCGCAGTTTCTCTCTCTCTCACACACAAACAATATACGGCTGCAGTTTCTCTCTCTCTCATACACAAACAATATACGGCCCGCAGTTTCTCTCTCTCTCTCTCATACACAAACAATATACGGCCCGCAGTTTCTCTCTCTCTCTCTCATACACAAACAATATACGGCCCGCAGTTTCTCTCTCTCTCTCTCACACACACACAATATACGGCCCGCAGTTTCTCTCTCTCTCTCTCTCTCACACACACAAGATAAGGCCCGCAGTTTCTCTCTCTCTCACACACACAAGATAAGGCCCGCAGTTTCTCTCTCTCTCACACACAACAGGATAAGGCCCGGACTACACACATAAACAAACTATGCCCGCACTTTCTCTCTCACACACACTTTTTCTCTCTCTCACATTCTCTCTCATACACATTATCTCTCACACACTTTCTCTCTCATACACATTCTCTCTCTCATTCTCTATCACACACATTTTCTCTCTCACACATTCTCTCTCATACACATTATCTCTCATACATTTTCTCTCTCATACACATTCTCTCTCATACACACATTCTCTCTCATACACATTCTCTCTCACACACGCATTCTCACACACACACACACATTCTCTCTCATACACATTCTCTCTCTCATACACATTCTCTCTAACATACGTATTCTCTCTAACACACACATTATCTCTCTCTCACACACATTCTTTCTCTCAGACACATTCGCACTCACACACACATTCTGTCTCACACACATTCTCTCTCTCTCACAAATTCTCTCGCTCACACACATTCTCTGACTCAAACACATTCTCTCTTACACACATTCTTTCTCTCACACACATTCTCTCTCACGCAAATTCTCTCTCATACACATATTAGCTTTCTCATATACATTCTCTCTCACACATTCTCTCTCACACATTCTCTCTCAAACAGATCCTATTTGACACACAGTTTCTCTCTCATACACAATTTCTCTCTCTCTCGCATATTCTCTCTAACATATTCTCTCTCACACAAATTTTCTCTCATACACACATTCTTTCTCACACATTCTCTCTCACACACATATTCTCTTTCTCACACATTGTCTCTCACACACATTACCTCTTATAAACATTCTTTCCCACACACAGGCCTTCTCTCTCTCACACACAGACTTTCTTTCGAATACACACATTCCCTCCCACACAAATACATTCCCTCCACATACACAGACTTTCTCTCACACACACACATTCCCTCCCACACAAATACATTCCCTCCACATACACAGACGTTCTCTCTCACACACACATTCCCTCCCACACAAATACATTCCCTCCACATACACAGACGTTCTCTCTCACACACACATTCCCTCCCACACAAATACATTCCCTCCACATACACAGACTTTCTCACACACACACACATTCCCTCCCACACAAATACATTCCCTCCACATACACAGACTTTCTCTCTCACACACACATTCCCTCCCACACAAATACATTCCCTCCACATACACAGACTTTCACACACACACACACACATTCCCTCCCACACAAATACATTCCCTCCACATACACAGACTTTCTCACACACATACTTCTCATATGCGCATAAACTTTCTCTCACACCGCGGACTTTCTCTCACACATACATTTTTTCCCACACCCACATACACGTAAAATACAAAGAAAAAACACACACACTCATGCATACACATATCTAAACATACAGACATATTCGGATAGACACGTAGATATACACACACACAAACACACACACATAGATGTGACCCGGAAGTTCGTGACTGGGAAGGAAGTGACATCATCATGTGCCGGCTCGTATATGTTCCGCTTTTGACGGAAGTTCACGGAAAGTATTACAATAGCTTTCCTCAACATTTTGACTGCTCTCATTTTCTCTTTGTCCAAACTCAACACATTTCTAATCGATACATCAACAATCTACACCGCACATCAACTTTCTCTACTCCATCTCAACATTCGATAACACACATCAACATTTTCTACCCTACATCAACATTCTCCAAAGAAACATTGTAGAAGAGAATTGCGCACCAAAGGAGGTAGAGGCAAAATTGGTGCAACACAGTGCGCATAAAGAGAGAAGTGACGTGGTAAAGAGATGACGTAGAAAAATAGGATGACGTAGTTTGCTGGACGGTTGGAAATGAGAGGAGAATATAATTCAGTTCGAGATCGGCAGCCGCTGAGAGCAGTTGGAAAATTGAGAGTCATGTAAAGCAAGAACGACAGTAGAAGCCTATAAGCAGAGAACAGTTGGGATACAAGCCCAAGAGGACAGCTTGAGATAAAAGGAGGAAAAAGCAGAGAGGTCTAATCAGCAGATGAGTATAAAACAAATGCCAGCAACAACAGACAATTAAGGAACTGGTCTAACAGAAGTAACGGAACCGGCAACAGCCATAGATAGAGTAGGGAGGGCCGTTCAATGGGGAACGGTCCAACTTAAGTTAGTTGACAACCAGCAATAGATAGAGTAGGGAGGGTCGTTTGATGGGGAACGGTCCAACATAAGCGAATGACAAAAGCATGAAATGGAAGCTCAAGGAGATAGCTTGAGATAAAAAAAAGTGGAACAAGCAAAGAACGGCTGAACAGTTAGTAATAGCAGCAATTAGAATTCTGACAAGGAGAGGCCAGCAGGCAACAGCAATAGATAGAGCAGGGAGGGCCGTTCGATGGGGAACGGTCCAAAATAAGTTAGTGTGGAACATAAATAGGAAGATTAGAATAGAATAAATAATAATATAATAGAGAATGAAAGGAGAGAAATTGAATATATAAACAACAATTGTCATGACAGAAGATGTGAGAAAAGAAGAAATAGAGGCAACCGATCAATGGTCAATGTGTTATCGATGTGTTATTAATTGTTGTTATGTATAACACGCAGAAAGTCTCTCAAGTTGGTCGTAAGGGACGAACGGAACGAGCTGTTGAGAAAGAAAGGCAAACACAAAAATGTTCAGTCTCTCACCAAGTTCAGTCTCTCAATAAAGTAACGAGAGTGTATACACGCACAAGTGTTAGTAGCAGGCACACGCAAAGGTGGTCTCAAAAGGTGACAAAAAACGTACGTCATACATCATACATCGTACATTATAAAACGATTAAAAGAAGGGTCACAACATCAATATTCTCTAAAACACATCAACATTCTCTACCCCACATCAACATTCTATACCCCACATCAACATTCTCTACCCCACATCAACATTCTATACCCCACATCAACATTCTCTAACGAAACATCAACAATCTCTAACACACATCAATATTCTCTACCCCACATCATCAATCTCTAACGAAACATGAACAATCTCTAACACACATCAACATTCTCTACCGAAACATCAACATTCTCTACCATACATCAACATTCTCTACCCCACATCAACATTCTCTACCCCACATCAACATTCTCTACCCCACATCAACATTTTCTATCCCAAATCAAAATTCTTTACCACACATTAACCTTCTCTACCAAAACATCAACATTCTCTAAGCAACATCGATATTCTCTACCCAACATCGACATTCTCTACCATACATCAACATTCTCTACCAAAACATCAACATTCTCTAAGCAACATCGATATTCTCTACCCAACATCAACATTCTCTACCATACATCAACATTCTCTACCAAAACATCAACATTCTCTAAGCAACATCGATATTCTCTACCCAACATCAATATTCATTATCCCACATCAACATTTTCTACCCCAAATCAACATTCTCTATCACACATAAACATTTTTTACCCCACACCAATATTCTCTACCACACATCAACATTATCTAACAAAACATCAACATTCTCTACCACACATCAACATTCTCTACCCCACATCAACATTCTCTACCCCACATCAACATTCTCTACCCCACATCAACATTCTCTATCCCACATCAATATTTTCTACCCCAAATCAAAATTCTTTACCACACATTAACCTTCTCTACCAAAACATCAACATTCTCTAAGCAACATCGATATTCTCTACCCAACATCGACATTCTCTACCATACATCAACATTCTCTACCAAAACATCAACATTCTCTAAGCAACATCGATATTTTCTACCCAACATCAACATTCATTATCCCACATCAATATTTTCTACCCCAAATCAACATTCTCTATCACACATAAACATTTTTTACCCCACACCAATACTCTCTACCACACATCAACATTATCTAACAAAACATCAACATTCTCTACCATACATCAACATTCTCTACCAAAACATCAACATTCTCTAAGCAACATCGATATTCTCTACCCAACATCAACATTCATTATCCCACATCAACATTTTCTACCCCAAATCAACATTCTCTACCCCACATCAACATTCTCTACCCCTCATCAACATTCTCTACACAAAATCAACATTCTCTACACCACATCAACATTCTCTACACCACATCAACATTCTCTACCCCACATCAACATTCTCTACACCACATCAACATTCTCTACACCACATCAACATTCTCTATCACACATAAACATTTTTACCCCACACCAATATTCTCTACCACACATCAACATTATCTACCAAAACATCAACATTCTCTACCACACATCAACATTCTCTACCAAAACATCAACATTCTCTACCACACATCAACATTATCTACCAAAACATCAACATTCTCTACCACACATCAACATTATCTAACAAAACATCAACATTCTCTACCACACATCAACATTCTCTACCAAAACATCAACATTCTCTACCACACATAACATTATCTACCAAAACATCAACATTCTTTACCACACATCAACATTCTCTACGCAAAATCAACATTCTCTACTGAAACATAAACATTTTCTACCCCACATCAACATTCTCTACCCCACATCAACATTCTCTACTCTACAACAACATTTTCTACCATACATCAACATTCTTAACCCCACATCAACATTCTCTACACCACATCAACATTTTCTAATCAACATCAACATTCTCTACCCCACATCAACATTCTCTACCCCACATCAACATACTCTACTCCACATCAACATTCTCTACTCCACATCAACATTCTCTACCCCACATCAACATTCTCTACTCCATATAAACATTCTCTACTCCACATCAACATTCTCTACTCCACATCAACATTCTCTACTCCACATCAACATTCTCTACCCCACATCAACATTCTCTACTCCACATCAACATTCTCTACCCCACATCAACATTCTCTACTCCACATCAACATTCTCTACTCCACATCAACATTCTCTACTCCACATCAACATTCTCTACTCCACATCAACATTCTCTACTCCACATCAACATTCTCTCTCAACCCCACATCAACATTCTCTACTCCACATCAACATTCTCTACCCCACATCAACATTCTCTACCCCACATCAACATTCTCTACTCCACATCAACATTTTCTACCCCACATCAACATTTTCTACCCCACATCAACATTTTCTACCCCACATCAACATTCTCTACTCCACATCAACATTCTCTACCCCACATCAACATTCTCTAATCCACATCAACATTTTCTACCCCACATCAACATTCTCTACCCCACATCAACATTCTCTACACCACATCAACATTCTCTACCACACAGCTCAGCTCTCCCTCCCACATCACAACTTTCTGTCCCACATCACTACTCTCTGTCCCACATCACTACTCTCTGTCCCACATCACTACTCTCTGTCCAACATCACTACTCTCTGTCCCACACCACTACTCTCTGTTCCACATCATAACTTCATTCCCCACATCACTACTCTCTGTCCCACTTCACTACTCTCTGTCCCACATCACTACTCTCTGTCCCATATCCCTACTTTCTGTCCCACTTCACTACTCCTTGTCCCACATCACTACTCTCTGTCCCATATTTCTACACTCTGAATTGCACAGTTGGAATAAAAATCTACAACATTCTTCAAGATTTGAATAACTTTATATGTAGTGATTCTGTTGTTTGTGGTGTTGTATAGATAGATCTGTCACTAAACACTCACATTGTGGTGTTGTATAGATAGATCTGTCACTAAACACTCGGTTATGGTGTTGTATAGATAGATCTGTCACTAAACACTCGGTTGTGGTGCTGTATAGATAGATCTGTCACTAAACACTCGGTTGTGGTGTTGTATAGACAAATCTGTCACTAAACACTCGGTTGTGGTGTTCTATAGATAGATCTGTCACTAAACACTCGGTTGTGGTGTTGTATAGATAGATCTGTCACTAAACACACGGTTGTGGTGTTGTATAGATAGATATGTCACTAAACACTCGGTTGTGGTGTTGTATAGATAGATCTGTCACTAAACACTCGGTTGTGGTGTTGTATAGATAGATCTGTCAGTGAACACTCGGTTGTGGTGTTGTATAGATAGATCTGTCACTAAACACTCGGTTGTGGTGTTGTATAGATAGATCTGTCACTAAACACTCGGTTGTGGTGTTGCATAGATAAACTTGTCCCTAAACACTCGGTTCTGGCGTTGAGTTGATGAATCTGTTAGGAAACACTCGGTTGTGGTGTTTAATGGATGAATCTGTCAGGAAACACTCGGCTGTGGTGTTGAGTAGATGAATTCGTAAGGAAACACTCCGTTGTGGTGTTGAGTAGATCAAACAGTCACGAAGCACGTGGTTCCGGTATTGACAAAGTCTCCACAGACAAAACTTTCACTTTCAGCTCTCTGCCAACATCTAACGAGCCTGTGACCGAGGGCCAAGCTCACCCCTCGTGACCTAACAAGCAGAGGCTGGCGGTCCCCCGCAACAGCGGCCCGCCAGAGAGCACGTCCGACATGTCTAGCTCCCCGAGGAACAAAAGTCAGTCCCGGCCCACAACGGCCCACAACGTTACCCGGAATACAGTGCCACTTCCTGTCCTTCCCGCCCAAAGTCGCCCCCTGCATGAGGGACACAAATACCGAGAACTGAACTCTCGTGTCTTCTCCTTGACTTTCGCTCTCATTCTTTGTTCTTCCATGCCTAACACTTTCTCGCATTTCATCCTTCCATCTCTGCCTCTCCGTGACTGTCATTCACAGTCCTTCTCTCATCAAAGTTATACATTCTATCTGATTCACTCCATACTTCACTATAACTTTAATCTGCTTTCCGCTCTAGCTTTCTAACTTACGCACATTCTAATCTCATTCACTCTGTCACTCTCTATTTCTCCATTATGCATAATCTTCCTCACTCACTCTGTCACTCTCTGTTTCTCCATTATGCATAATCTTCCTCACTCACTCTGTCACTCTCTGTTTCTCCATTATGCATAATCTTCCTCACTCACTCTGTCACTCTCTGTTTCTCCATTATGCATAACCTTCCTCGCTCACTCTGTCACTCTCTGTTTCTCCATTATGCATAATCTTCCTCACTCACTCTGTCACTCTCTGTTTCTCCATTATGCATAACCTTCCTCACTCACTCTGTCACTCTCTGTTTCTCCATTATGCATAATCTTCCTCACTCACTCTACCCTTCTTTTTTCTTTCACTCTGTGGACATCGTTTTCTCCCCCCCTCCCCACCCACTGCCTCTCTTGGTTTCTATCCTCTCAGTGACTCTTGCTATTTCTTTCTATCACACTTATATCGCTTTCTGTTTCTGTCTTTCCCACTCTATTTCTTTCTATCACACTTGTATCACTTTCTTCTTCTATCTTTCCACTCTATTTCTTTCTATCACACTTGTATCACTTTCTGTTTCTTTCTTTCCCACACTCTATTTCTTTCTATCACCACTTGTATCACTTTCTGCTTCTATCTTTCCCACACTCTAGTTATTTCCATAATTCGTTGTTCCTATCTCTGCCTCACTCCCTGTCTATATCTCTGCCTCACTCCCTGTCTATATCTCTCCCTCACTCCCTGTCTATATCTCTGCCTCACTCCCTGTCTATATCTCTCCCTCACTCTCTGTCTATATTCTTCATTCAGGAAACTGAGAGTTATTGTTTTTCGCTGTAGACTATTTTGTTCCTCTTTGTCAACTATTCCTTTCACTTCTGTCCGTATCTGAACTGATAATCCTGATTCATCTGTCCAGGGAGTCTGTTCTGGTATGGGCAGTAGGGGTTTAACAACTCTTGGCATGTCTGGTGTTTGTCTACTAATACGCTTGGCTTGGTGGATAAAACTGCTTCTCTTAAGTCGTCCCAATGCAAGATTTTGGAATCGGTCCTTCATTGGATGTCTCGGCATGCATGACCATTTTTCTGCCTGTATCAGCACCTTTGTGTCCCTCCGTTCTCTCAGTGCTGGTATTCTCCACAATTTCTCCATCTCTAATATTGGTGTTGATTTCATTGCTCCTGAATGATCAGCCACAAGACCCATGTGTACACAGATGGATCCGTGTGTACACAGATGGATCAGCACATAATGCAGTAAAAATGGGGGAGCAGGTGCATATATAGAGTACCCAAATAACACTGGGGATATGAATAAAATAGCAACAGGGAAATATTGTCACAATTATGATGCAGAAATACAAGCAATAAAGTTGACAATAGAAAAACTGCTGAACAGTAATCTTAGCCCACAGCCTGTAGTGTTTTTGACAGATGCAAGATCAGTACTCCAGGCACTACAATCCAGAAAATTACCACATCTGCAGATCTTATTGACTGAACTCTGCAAGCACCACAGGGTTGCCCTGCAGTGGATCCCGTCTCACTGTGGAATACCAGGAAATGAGAAAGCAGATCAGTTGGCAAAGGAATGTTCAACAGGCACACAACTAGATACACCAGTTATATACCATCATAAGAAACAGATAAGTTAATCAGAGGACCACACGCCCCAAATCAGGATGCCTTTCATAATATGAATAGATATGAACAAGTTATCATTATACGCCTCAGAACATGACACAATCGACTTCATAGTCACATGTATACAAATTCAAGATCGGCAAATCAACTACTTGTACATGTAGACAGGCGCCCCAGACTGCTGAACACATACTTCAAGACTGTACTGAATATAGTAGACTGAGGAAAATCCATTGGCTCATAGATACAACACTACAGACAAAACTATATGGGCAACAGCAAGAATTACATACTGTGAAATTTATACAGCAAACGACATTGCAGATATAGACAATACTTCAAGCGAACGAAAGATAGGTTGATCTGTCTATATCTGTCCCTCACTCTCAGTCTATATCTCTTCCTCACTCTCTGTCTATATCTCTCCCTCACTCCCTGTCTATATCCCTCCCTCACTCCCTGTCTATATCCCTCCCTCACTCCCTGTCTATATCCCTCCCTCACTCCCTGTCTATATCCCTCCCTCACTCCCTGTCTATATCCCTCCCTCACTCCCTGTCTATATCCCTCCCTCACTCCCTGTCTATATCCCTCCCTCACTCCCTGTTTCTGTCGTGATCTCATTGTCATTCTTTCTTTCACCAAATATTTTACAGAGACAGAGAGACAGACAGAGATGCAGATAGACAGACAGACAGAGATGTAGACAGACAGACAGAGACGCAGACAGAGAAGTAGACAAACTTACCACATAAGATACAGAGACAGACAGAGACAAACTTACCACATAAGATACAGAGACAGACAGAGACAAACTTACCACATAAGATACAGAGACAGACAGAGACAAACTTACCACATAAGATACAGAGACAGACAGAGACAAACTTACCACATAAGATACAGAGACAGACAGAGACAAACTTACCACATAAGATACAGAGACAGACAGAGACAAACTTACCACATAAGATACAGAGACAGACAGAGACAAACTTACCACATAAGATACAGAGACAGACAGAGACAAACTTACCACATAAGATACAGAGACAGACAGAGACAAACTTACCACATAAGATACAGAGACAGACAGAGACAAACTTACCACATAAGATACAGAGACAGACAGAGACAAACTTACCACATAAGATACAGAGACAGACAGAGACAAACTTACCACATAAGATACAGAGACAGACAGAGACAAACTTACCACATAAGATACAGAGACAGACAGAGACAAACTTACCACATAAGATACAGAGACAGACAGAGACAAACTTACCACATAAGATACAGAGACAGACAGAGACAAACTTACCACATAAGATACAGAGACAGACAGAGACAAACTTACCACATAAGATACAGAGACAGACAGAGACAAACTTACCACATAAGATACAGAGACAGACAGAGACAAACTTACCACATAAGATACAGAGACAGACAGAGACAAACTTACCACATAAGATACAGAGACAGACAGAGACAAACTTACCACATAAGATACAGAGACAGACAGAGACAAACTTACCACATAAGATACAGAGACAGACAGAGACAAACTTACCACATAAGATACAGAGACAGACAGAGACAAACTTACCACATAAGATACAGAGACAGACAGAGACAAACTTACCACATAAGATACAGAGACAGACAGAGACAAACTTACCACATAAGATACAGAGACAGACAGAGACAAACTTACCACATAAAATACAGAGACAGAGAGACAGACAGAGATGTAGACAGAAAGACAGACAGAGAAGTAGACAGAAAGACAGACAGAGAGGTACTCAGAAAGACAGACAGCGAGACAGAGAAGCAGACAAACATACAAGAGATAGAGAGACAGACAGACACACAACAGACTGACAGACACACACGTGACAGAGAGATTGACAGAAAAGCAATAGACAGATAGACAACCACATCAGATATAGAGACAGACATACATACAAGAGATAGAGAGACAGACATGAGATTGGGAAACTGCAGACATACAACAGATAGTGAGATACAGATATACAGAAGATAGGGAGAGATACACAGCAGATAGGGAGACAGATCTTCCTCACTAGTACTGGTACCTCCACATACACACACACACACACACACATACACACACACACACACACATACACACACGCACACACTAAACTTATGAAACACGTCAGAGACCACGTGATCTCATTGCGCACGATCCATGTCCTGTTCACTTCCGGATTGTTGTAATGTCGTCCTGTAGCGGACCAATATCGTCATCCCAGGTCCCAGAAGGCCAAACTGCCATTGTGTGTATATGTGTTTGTATCACCGTACAGTGTGTGAGTGCCTGTAGTGGAGTGTGGTTGTGTTCTGCCGTCATGATGTTGCAAACAGCGGTGTAGCGTGGCGGCTCGGCAATCCACATGTAGACACTGGATCTCTGAAAGAAGGAAAGTAACAACAGTAAATGACCCACGGCAGTAGACGACCCACCGCAGTAGACGAACCACCGCAGTAGATGACCCACCGCAGTAGATGACCCACCGCAGTAGATGACCCACCGCAGTAGATGACCCACCACCACACAGAAAAGTAAAGATGTTACATACGTGACTCCTTTACGGGACTACACATATACAAATACGCGCATACACACAGACATACATACACGCATGCACAAATATACACATACACACATATACACACATATGCACATATATACATACAACCGTACATACACACATACATACATACATACATTTATGCATACATTACATACTTACATTACATAAAATGCATACATTACATACATTTATACACACACATACATACATACATACATATATACCTACAACCGCACATACATACATACATACATACATACATACATACATACATACATACATACATACATACATACATACATACATACATACATACATACATACATACATACATACATACATACATACATACATAAACTGACCAACAACCAACATGTACGATACTAGACCAACAACCGACATGTATGATACTAGACCAACAACCGACATGTATGATACTAGACCAACAACCGACATGTATGATACTAGACCAACAACCGACATGTATATACTAGACCAACAACCGACATGTACGATACTAGACCAACAACCGACATGTATGATACTAGACCAACAACCGACATGTATGATACTAGACCAACAACCGACATGGGTGATACTAGACCAACAACCAACATGTATGATACAACACCAACAACCATCATGAATGATACTAGACCAATAACCAACATGAATGATACTAGACCAACAACCAACATGAATGATACTAGTCCAACAACCGACATGGGTGATACTAGACCAACAACCAACATGAATGATACTAGACCAACAACCAACATGGGTGATACTAGACCAACAACTAACATAAATGATACTAGACCAACAACCAACATGGGTGATACTAGACCAACAACCGACATGGGTTATCATAGTCCAACAACCGACATGTATGATACTAGACCAACAACCGACATGTATGATACTAGACCAACAACCGACATGGGTGATACTAGACAAACAACCGACATGGGTGATACTAGTCCAACAACCGACATGGGTGATACTAGACCAACAACCGACATGGGTGATACTAGAACAACAACCAATTATGATACTAGAACCACAACCAACATGGGTGATACTAGAACAACAACCAATTATGATACTAGAACAACAACCAATTATGATACTAGAACAACAATCAACATGGGTGATACTAAAACAACAACCAATTATGATACTAGAACAACAACCAACATGGGTGATACTAGAACAACAACCAATTATGATACTAGAACAACAACCAACATGGGTGATACTAAAACACCAACCAATTATGATACTAGAACAACAACCAACATGGGTGATACTAGAACAACAACCAATTATGATACTAGAAAAACAACCAACATGGGTGATACTAGAACAACAACCAATTAAGATACTAGACTAACAACCAACATGAATGATACTAGACCAACAACCATCATGAATGATACTAGACCAACAACCAACATGGGTGATACTAGACCAACAACCAACATGAATGATACTAGATCAACAACCAACATGAATGATACTAGACCAACAACCAACAAGGTGATACTAGACTAACAACCAACATGGGTCATACTAGACCAACAACCAACATGAAACATATTAGATCAACAACCAACATGAATGATACTAGATCAACAACCAACATGAATGATACTAGAACAACAACCAACATGTATGATACTAGATCAACAACCAACATGAATGATACTAAAACAACAAACAACATGTATGATACTAGACCAACAACCAACAAGGGTGATACTAGACCAACAACCAACAATGGTGATACTAGACCAAAAACCAACATGAATGATCCTAAACCAACAACCAACATGAGTGATACTAGACCAACAACCAACATTAATGATACTAGACCAACAACCAACATGAATGATACTAGACCAACAACCAACATGAGTGATACTAGACCAACAACCAACATGGGTGAAACTAGACCATCAACCAACATGAATGATCCTAAAGCAACAACCCACATGTATGATACTAAACCAACAACCCACATGTATGATACTAGACCAACAACCAACATGAGTGATACTAAACCAACAACCAACATGAATGCTCCTAAACCAACAGCCCACATGTATGATACTAGACCAACAACCAACATGAGTGATACTAGACCAACAACCAACATGTATGATACTAGACAAACAACCAACATGTATGATACTAGACCATCAACCAAAATGTATGATACTAGACAAACAACCCACATGTATGATACTAGACCAACAACCAACATGTATGATACTAGACCAACAACCAACATGAATGATACTAGACCAACAACCAACATGAATGATACTGGACCAGCAACCAACATGAATGATACTAGACCAACAACCAACATGAATGATACTAGACCAACAACCTACATGAATGATACTAGACCAACAACCAACATGAGTGATACTAAACCAACAACCAACATGAATGCTCCTAAACCAACAACCAACATGAATGATACTAGACCAACAACCAACATGAATGATACTAGACCAACAACCAACATGTATGATACTAGACCAACAACCAACATGAATGATACTACACCAACAACCATCATGAATGATACTAGACCAATAACCAACATGAATGATACTAGACCAACAACCAACATGAATGATACTAGACCAACAACCAACATGGGTCATACTAGACCAACATCCAACATGGGTGATACTAGACCAACAACCAACATGAATGATACTAGACCAACAACCATCATGAATGATACTAGACCAACAACCAACATGGGTGATACTAGACCAACAACCAACATGGGTGATACTAGACCAACAACCAACATGGGTGATACTAGATCAACAACCAACATGAATGATACTAGACCAACAACCAACATGGGTGATACTAGACCAACAAATAACATAAATGATACTAGACCAACAACCAACATGAATGATACTAGACCAACAACCAACATGGGTAATACTAGACCAACAACCAACATGGGTGATACTAGACCAACAACCAACATGTATGATACAACACCAACAACCATCATGAATGATACTAGACCAATAACCAACATGAATGATACTAGACCAACAACCAACATGAATGATACTAGACCAACAACCGACATGGGTGATACTAGACCAACAACCAACATGAATGATACTAGACCAACAACCAACATGGGTGATACTAGACCAACAACTAACATAAATGATACTAGACCAACAACCAACATGGGTGATACTAGACCAACAACCGACATGTATGATACTAGACCAACAACCGACATGTATGATACTAGACCAACAACCGACATGTATATACTAGACCAACAACCGACATGTACGATACTAGACCAACATCCGACATGTATGATACTAGACCAACAACCGACATGTATGATACTAGACCAACAACCGACATGGGTGATACTAGACCAACAACCAACATGTATGATACAACACCAACAACCATCATGAATGATACTAGACCAATAACCAACATGAATGATACTAACCAACAACCAACATGAATGATACTAGACCAACAACCGACATGGGTGATACTAGACCAACAACCAACATGAATGATACTAGACCAACAACCAACATGGGTGATACTAGACCAACAACTAACATAAATGATACTAGACCAAAAACCAACATGGGTGATACTAGACCAACAACCAACATGGGTGATACTAGACCAACAACCAACATGAATGATACTAGACCAACAACCATCATGAATGATACTAGACCAACAACCGACATGGGTGATACTAGACCAACAACCGACATGGGTGATACTAGTCCAACAACCGACATGTATGATACTAGACCAACAACCGACATGTGGGATACTAGACCAACAACCGACATGGGTGATACTAGTCCAACAACCGACATGGGTGATACTAGACCAACAACCGACATGGGTGATCATAGTCCAACAACCGACATGGGTGATACTAGTCCAACAACCGCCATGGGTGATACTAGTCCAACAACCGACATGGGTGATACTAGACCAACAACCGACATGGGTTATCATAGTCCAACAACCGACATGTATGATACTAGACCAACAACCGACATGTATGATACTAGACCAACAACCGACATGGGTGATACTAGACAAACAACCGACATGGGTGATACTAGTCCAACAACCGACATGGGTGATAC
Organism: Megaustenia siamemsis; assembly: GCA_032433765.1. Lineage (NCBI taxonomy): Eukaryota > Metazoa > Mollusca > Gastropoda > Stylommatophora > Ariophantidae > Megaustenia > Megaustenia siamemsis. The sequence continues at coordinate 77,395,252 of JAVIAB010000059.1, read as the reverse complement.
TAGACCAACAACCGACATGGGTGATACTAGAACAACAACCAATTATGATACTAGAACCACAACCAACATGGGTGATACTAGAACAACAACCAATTATGATACTAGAACAACAACCAATTATGATACTAGAACAACAATCAACATGGGTGATACTAAAACAACAACCAATTATGATACTAGAACAACAACCAACATGGGTGATACTAGAACAACAACCAATTATGATACTAGAACAACAATCAACATGGGTGATACTAAAACAACAACCAATTATGATACTAGAACAACAACCAACATGGGTGATACTAGAACAACAACCAATTATGATACTAGTCCAACAACCAACACGGGTGATACTAAAACAACAACCAATTATGATACTAGAAAAAACAACCAACATGGGTGATACTAGAACAACAACCAATTATGATACTAGACTAACAACCAACATGAATGATACTAGACCAACAACCATCATGAATGATACTAGACCAACAACCAACATGGGTGATACTAGACCAACAACCAACATGAATGATACTAGATCAACAACCAACATGAATGATACTAGACCAACAACCAACAAGGTGATACTAGACAAACAACCAACATGGGTCATACTAGAACAACAACCAACATGAAACATATTAGATCAACAACCAACATGAATGATACTAGATCAACAACCAACATGAATGATACTAGAACAACAACCAACATGTATGATACTAGATCAACAACCAACATGAATGATACTAAAACAACAACCAACATGTATGATACTAGACCAACAACCAACAAGGGTGATACTAGACCAACAACCAACAATGGTGATACTAGACCAAAAACCAACATGAATGATCCTAAACCAACAACCAACATGAGTGATACTAGACCAACAACCAACATTAATGATACTAGACCAACAACCAACATGAATGATACTAGACCAACAACCAACATGAGTGATACTAGACCAACAACCAACATGTATGATACTAGACCATCAACCAACATGAATGATCCTAAAGCAACAACCCACATGTATGATACTAAACCAACAACCCACATGTATGATACTAGACCAACAACCAACATGAGTGATACTAAACCAACAACCAACATGAATGCTCCTAAACCAACAGCCCACATGTATGATACTAGACCAACAACCAACATGAGTGATACTAGACCATCAACCAACATGTATGATACTAGACAAACAACCAACATGTATGATACTAGACCATCAACCAACATGTATGAAACTAGACAAACAACCCACATGTATGATACTAGACCAACAACCAACATGTATGATACTAGACCAACAACCAACATGAATGATACTAGACCAACAACCAACATGAATGATACTGGACCAGCAACCAACATGAATGATACTAGACCAACAACCAACATGAATGATACTAGACCAACAACCTACATGAATGATACTAGACCAACAACCAACATGAGTGATACTAAACCAACAACCAACATGAATGCTCCTAAACCAACAACCAACATGAATGATACTAGACCAACAACCAACATGAATGATACTAGACCAACAACCAACATAAATGATACTAGACCAACAACAAACATGAATGATACTACACCAACAACCATCATGAATGATACTAGACCAATAACCAACATGAATGATACTAGACCAACAACCAACATGAATGATACTAGACCAACAACCAACATGGGTCATACTAGACCAACATCCAACATGGGTGATACTAGACCAACAACCAACATGAATGATACTAGACGAACAACCATCATGAATGATACTAGACCAACAACCAACATGGGTGATACTAGACCCACAACCAACATGGGTGATACTAGACCAACAACCAACATGGGTGATACTAGACCAACAACCAACATGAATGATACTAGACCAACAACCAACATGGGTGATACTAGACCAACAACCAACATGAATGATACTAGACCAACAACCAACATGAATGATACTAGACCAACAACCAACATGGGTGATACTAGACCAACAACCAACATGGGTGATACTAGACCAACAACCAACATGTATGATACAACACCAACAACCATCATGAATTATACTAGACCAATAACCAACATGAATGATACTAGACCAACAACCAACATGAATGATACTAGACCAACAACCGACATGGGTGATACTAGACCAACAACCAACATGAATGATACTAGACCAACAACCAACATGGGTGATACTAGACCAACAACTAACATAAATGATACTAGACCAACAACCAACATGGGTGATACTAGACCAACAACCAACATGGGTGATACTAGACCAACAACCAACATGAATGATACTAGACCAACAACCATCATGAATGATACTAGACCAACAACCAACATGGCTGATACTAGACCAACAACCAACATGAATGATACTAGCCCAACAACCAACATGAATGATACTAGACCAACAACCAACATGAATGATACTAGACCAACAACCAACATGGGTCATACTAGACCAACATCCAACATGGGTGATACTAGACCAACAACCAACATGAATGATACTAGACCAACAACCATCATGAATGATACTAGACCAACAACCAACATGGGTGATACTAGACCAACAACCAACATGGGTGATACTAGACCAACAACCAACATGGGTGATACTAGATCAACAACCAACATGAATGATACTAGACCAACAACCAACATGGGTGATACTAGACCAACAAATAACATAAATGATACTAGACCAACAACCAACATGAATGATACTAGACCAACAACCAACATGGGTAATACTAGACCAACAACCAACATGGGTGATACTAGACCAACAACTAACATGAATGATACTAGACCAATAACCAACATGAACGATACTAGACCAACAACCAACATGGGTGATACTAGACCAACAATCAACATGAATGATACTAGACCAATAACCAACATGAATGATACTAGACCAACAACCAACATGAATGATACTAGACGAATAACCAACATGAATGATACTATACCAACAACCAACATGTATGATACTAGACCAATAACTAACATGAATGATACTAGACCAACAACCAACATGTATGATACTAGACCAACAACCAACATGAATGATACTAGACCAACAACCAACATGAATGATACTAGACCGACAACCAACATGAATGATACTAGACCAACAACCAACATGTATGATACTAGACCAACAACCAACATGAATGATACTAGACCAACAACCAACATGAATGATACTAGGCCAACAACCAAACAAATGATACTAGACCAATAACCAACATGAATGATACTAGACCAACAACCAACATGAATTATACTAGACCAACAACTAACATAAATGATACTAGACCAACAATCAACATAAATGATACTAGACTAACAACCAACATGAATGATACTAGACCAACAACGAACATGAATGATACTAGACCAACAACCAACATGTATGATACTAGACCAACAACCAACATGAATGATACTAGACCAACAACCAACATGAATGATACTAGACCAACAACCAACATAAATGATACTAGACCAATAACCAACATGAATGATACTAGACCAACAACCAACATAAATGATACTAGACCAATAACCAACATGAATGATACTAGACCAACAACCAACATAAATGATACTAGACCATCAACCAACATAAATGATACTAGACCAACAACCAACTTAAATGATACTAGACCATCAACCAACATAAATGATACTAGACCAACAACCAACTTAAATGATACTAGACCATCAACCAACTACTGTGACACAATATCAAGAAAGCGGAGCTCCCACCTCGTGCTGGTTTCATCTATTGAGGAACCAACAAATAATTGGTGAGCCTCTCGTCCGGACGTAGAAGAGCAAAGAGCTCATGTCTGGGGTGAGTGCCCCAACTTGTCCGGCCTGAGTGCCTGTCACCGGACACCGTCACGAGTCAGCACAGAAAGTCCAACATTATCCTAGCTCTGTATTCATTACCCGTGTCTATCTCGACACACCAACAGTGCCGCGCCGCTCGCTTCTAGTCTCACTTCTATCTATCTGCCCTGCCCCCCAACTGTCCGTCAGTGCCCTCCATGACCAGGGGCGACTCATGTCCAAGCTTTAGAGCGGGTAAGTCCGTGCAATAATGACTGGCCATCACGTGTCCGCCCTGGGCACGCGCAGATATCGCGCGTGGTTGAGCCACCGTTTAGAAGCTAAATGGTTTCCTTTAATAACAAAACCTCTAGGTTGCCATTGTTGTCGGCCATGTTCTTTATTTGTTGATGCACGTGGCCTTGGTGGAGGGAACGTGGCGGATATCGAAGGGAGGGAGGTGGGAATGGAAGGAGGAAGAAAGGAAGGATGGGAGGGAGGGAAGGAAGGAAGGGATGGAGGGAAGGAAGAAATGAAGGAAGAAAAGAAGGTGGTGAGATAGGAAGGAAAGAAGTGAGTGAGGGAAGGAAGGAGGGAGGTGGAAAGGAAGGAGAAAGAAAGGAAAGAAGGGAGGAAGGGAGCGAGGGAGGGATGAAGGTAGGGAGGGATGAAGGAAGGAAGGGAGGGAAGGAGGAAGGAAGGGAGGGAGGAAGGGAGGGAGGGATGGAGGAAAGCAGGGATGTAGGAAGGGAAGGATGAAGGAAGGAAGGAAGGATGGGAAGGAGGGAGGGAGGCAGGGATGAAGGAAGGGAGAGAGGGAGGGAGGGATGAAGGAAGGAAGAAAGAAAGGAAGGATGGGAGGGAAAGAAATAAGGAAGGAAGGAAGGTGGGGAGATAGGAAGGAAGGGAGGGAGGGAGGGAGGGAGGAAAGGAAGGAGGAGGGAGAAATAGAGGAAGGCAGAAAGACAGAGGGAGGGACAAAGGAAATTATAGAAGAAAAAAGAAGAAAACGGTCACATACATCTTGTTCTATATTCATTGATCACTTCCGGTTACACTTTCTCTCACTCTCTCCTTATTTGAAACAACACTTTCTCTCACTCTCTCCTTATTTGAAACAACACTTTCTCTCACTCTCTCCTTATTTGAAACAACACTTTCATGCGATCTTTCTCTGAACATGTTTCTCTGTATCTCCAATCTCTTCCACGTGCTTCCTCTCTTACTCCCTCCATTTTTTATGCTCCAAAACTGCTGACACAAGCCAACGTAAATTAACCAAATTGTGTACACAGTCATTAGTGTAGTGAATTGAACAAAATGTGTACACAATCATTAGTCTAGTGAATTGAACAAAATGTGTACACAGTCATTAGTCTAGTGAATGAAAAAAGATGTGTACACAGTCACTAGTCTAGTGAATGAAAAAAGATGGTTACACAGTCATTAGTCTGGTGAATGAAACAAGATGTGTACACAGTCATTAGTCTGGTGAATGAAACAAGATCTGTACACAGTCATTAGTCTAGTGAATGAAACAAGATGTGTACACAGTCATTAGTCTAGTGAATGAAGCAAGTTGTGTACACAGTCGTTAGTCTAGTGAATGAAACACGTTGTGTACACAGTCATTATTCTGGTGAATGAAACAAGATGTGTAAACAGTCATTAGTCTAGTGAATGAAACAAGATGGTTACACAGTCATTAGTCTAGTGAATGAAACAAGATGTGTAAACAGTCATTAGTCTAGAGACTATAAAACAAGTTGAGAGAATGAAATAAGATGGTTACACAGTCATTAGTCTAGTGAATGAAACAAGATCGTTACACAGTCATTAGTCTAGTGAATGAAACTAGATGGTTACACAGTCATTAGTCTAGTGAATGAAACTAGATGGTTACACAATCATTAGTCTAGTGAATGAAACAAGATGGTTACACAGTCATTAGTCTAGTGAATGAAACAAGTTGAGAGAATGAAACAAGATGTTTACACAGTCCTTAGTCTAGTGAATGAAGCAAGTTGAGAGAATGAAACAAGATGGTTACACAGTCATTAGTCTAGTGAATGAAACAAGATGTGTACACAGTCCTTAGTCTAGTGAATGAAACAAGTTGAGAGAATGAAACAAGATGGCTACACAGTCATTAGTCTAGTGAATGAAACAAGATGGTTACACAGTCATTAGTCTAGAGACTATGAAACAAGTTGAGAGAATGAAACAAGATGGTTACACAGTCATTAGTCTAGTGAATGAAACAAGATGTGTAAACAGTCATTAGTCTAGAGACTATGAAACAAGTTGAGAGAATGAAACAAGATGGTTACACAGTCATTAGTCTAGTGAATGAAACAAGATCGTTACACAGTCATTAGTCTAGTGAATGAAACTAGATGGTTACACAGTCATTAGTCTAGTGAATGAAACTAGATGGTTACACAGTCATTAGTCTAGTGAATGAAACAAGATGTGTAAACAGTCATTAGTCTAGTGAATGAAACAAGATGGTTACACAGTCATTAGTCTAGTGAATGAAACTAGATGGTTACACAGTCATTAGTCTAGTGAATGAAACAAGATGTGTAAACAGTCATTAGTCTAGTGAAAGAAACAAGATGTGTAAACTGTCATTAGTCTAGAGACTATGAAACAAGTTGAGAGAATGAAACAAGATGGCTACACAGTCATTAGTCTAGTGAATGAAACAAGATGGTTACACAGTCATTAGTCTAGAGACTATGAAATAAGTTGAGAGAATGAAACAAGATGGTTACACAGTCATTAGTCTAGTGAATGAAACAAGATGTGTAAACAGTCATTAGTCTAGTGAAAGAAACAAGATGTGTAAACAGTCATTAGTCTAGAGACTATGAAACAAGTTGAGAGAATGAAACAAGATGGTTACACAGTCATTAGTCTAGTGAATGAAACAAGATCGTTACACAGTCATTAGTCTAGTGAATGAAACTAGATGGTTACACAATCATTAGTCTAGTGAATGAAACAAGATGGTTACACAGTCATTAGTCTAGTGAATGAAACTAGATGGTTACACAGTCATTAGTCTAGTGAATGAAACAAGATGGTTACACAGTCATTAGTCTAGAGACTATGAAACAAGTTGAGAGAATGAAACAAGATGGTTACACAGTCATTAGTCTAGTGAATGAAACAAGATGTGTAAACAGTCATTAGTCTAGTGAAAGAAACAAGATGTGTAAACAGTCATTAGTCGAGAGACTATGAAACAAGTTGAGAGAATGAAACAAGATGGTTACACAGTCATTAGTCTAGTGAATGAAACAATATCGTTACACAGTCATTAGTCTAGTGAATGAAACAAGATGTGTACACAGTCCTTAGTCTAGTGAATGAAACAAGTTGAGAGAATGAAACAAGATGGCTACACAGTCATTAGTCTAGTGAATGAAACAAGATGGTTACACAGTCATTAGTCTAGAGACTATGAAACAAGTTGAGAGAATGAAACAAGATGGTTACACAGTCATTAGTCTAGTGAATGAAACAAGATGTGTAAACAGTCATTAGTCTAGTGAAAGAAACAAGATGTGTAAACAGTCATTAGTCTAGAGACTATGAAACAAGTTGAGAGAATGAAACAAGATGGTTACACAGTCATTAGTCTAGTGAATGAAACAAGATCGTTACACAGTCATTTGTCTAGTGAATGAAACTAGATGGTTACACAATCATTAGTCTAGTGAATGAAACATTAGTCTAGTGAATGAAACTAGATGGTTACACAGTCATTAGTCTAGTGAATGAAACAAGATGGTTACACAGTCATTAGTCTAGTGAATGAAACAAGATGTGTACATAGTCCTTAGTCTAGTGAATGAAACAAGTTGAGAGAATGAAACAAGATGGTTACTCGGTCATTAGTCTAGTGAATGAAACAAGTTGAGAGAATGAAACAAGATAGTTACACAGTCATTAGTCTAGTGAATGAAACAAGTTGAGAGAATGAAACAAGATGGTTACACAGTCATTAGTCTAGTGAATGAAACAAGATGTGTACACAGTCCTTAGTCTAGTGAATGAAACCAGTTGAGAGAATGAAACAAGATGGTTACACAGTCATTAGTCTAGTGAATGAAACAAGATGTGTACACAGTCCTTAGTCTAGTGAATGAAACAAGTTGAGAGAATGAAACAAGATGGTTACACAGTCATTAGTCTAGTGAATGAAACAAGTTGAGAGAATGAAACAAGATGGTTACACAGTCATTAGTCTAGTGAATGAAACAAGTTGAGAGAATGAAACAAGATGGTTACACAGTCATTAGTCTAGTGAATGAAACAAGATGTGTACACAGTCCTTAGTCTAGTGAATGAAACAAGTTGAGAGAATGAAACAAGATGGTTACACAGTCATTAGTCTAGTGAATGAAACAAGATGTGTACACAGTCATTAGTCTAGAGACTATGAAACAAGTTGAGTACATAATCATTAGTCTAGTGAATGAAACTAGATGGTTACACAGTCATTAATCTAGAGACTATGAAACAAGTTGTGTACATAATCATTAGTCTAGTGAATGAAACAAGATGTGTACAAAAGTCATTAGTCTAGTGAATGAAACAAGATGTGTACACAGTCATTAGTCTAGAGACTATGAAACAAGTTGTGTACATAATCATTAGTCGAGTGAATGAAACAAGTTGTGTACATAATCATTAGTCTAGTGAATGAAACAAGATGTGTACATAATCATTAGTCTAGTGAATGAAACAAGATGTGTACATTATCATTAGTCTAGTGAATGAAACAAGATGTGTACATAATCATTAGTCTAGTGAATGAAACAAGATGTGTACATAATCATTAGTCTAGTGAATTAAACAAGATGTGTACATAATCATTAGTCTAGTTAATGAAACAAGATGTGTACATAATCATTAGTCTAGTGAATGAAACAAGATGTGTACATAATCATTAGTCTAGTGAATGAAACAAGTTGTGTACATAATCATTAGTCTAGTGAATGAAACAAGTTGTGTACATAATCATTAGTCTAGTGAATGAAACAAGTTGTGTACATAATCATTAGTCTAGTGAATGAAACAAGATGTGTACATAATCATTAGTCTAGTGAATGAAGCAAGATGTGTACATAATCATTAGTCTAGTGAATGAAACAAGATGTGTACATAATCATTAGTCTGGTGAATGAAACAAGATGTGTACATAATCATTAGTCTGGTGAATGAAACAAGATGTGTACATAATCATTAGTCTAGTGAATGAAGCAAGATGTGTACATAATCATTAGTCTAGTGAATGAAGCAAGATGTGTACATAATCATTAGTCTAGTGAATGAAACAAGATGTGTACATAATCATTAGTCTAGTGAATGAAGCAAGATGTGTACATAATCATTAGTCTAGTGAAGGAAACAAGATGTGTACATAATCATTAGTCTAGTGAATGAAGCAAGATGTGTACATAATCATTAGTCTAGTGAATGAAGCAAGATGTGTACATAATCATTAGTCTAGTGAATGAAACAAGATGTGTACATAATCATTAGTCTGGTGAAACATCGTCACTGCCTACTCGTGCCTACACGGCTGCTTGTCTTCCGTTGACACGTCCACCAACCGCTGCTATCACAGCTATTATCTTTTTTCTACTCTTGGATTCTCCAGTGTTCACAGCCGTCTAATATAATGTTCACAGCTGTCTAATATTATTTTCACAGCTCTCTTGTGTTTAGAGCTGTCTAATGTAGTGCTCACGGCTGTCTGCTGTTGTTTTTACGGCTGGTTACTATAATGTCTACATCCATCTACTATAGTGTTTACAGCTGTTTACTATAATGTCTACATCCATCTACTATAGTGTTTACAGCTGTTTACTATAATGTCTACATCCATTTACAATAGTGTTTACAGTTGTTTACTATAATGTCTACATCCATCTACTATAGTGTTTACAGCTGTTTACTATAATGTCTACATCCATCTACTATAGTGTTTACAGCTGTTTACTATAATGTCTACATCCATTTACTATATGTTTACAGCTGTTTACTATAATGTCTACATCCATCTACTATAGTGTTTACAGCTGTTTACTATAATGTTCGCAGCTGTTTAATATAATTTTCACAATTGTCTACTATAATGTTCACATCTGTCTACTATAGTGTTCACACATGTCTACTATAGTGTTCACAGATGTCTACTATAGTGTTCACAGATATCTACTATAGTGTTCACAGTCTACTATAGTGTACTCAGCTGACTACTATAATGTTCAGTGTCTATATGTTCACATCTGTCTACTATATGTTCACATCTGTCTATTATATGTTCATATCTGTCTCTTTATGTGTACACCTCTGTCTACTATATGTTCACAGCTGAATACTATATGATCACATCTGTCTACTATATGTTCACAGCTGAATACTATATGTTCACATCTGTCTACTATATGCTCACAGCTGAATACTATATGTTCACATCTGTCTACTATATGCTCACAGCTGAATACTATATGTTCACATCTGTCTACTATATGTTCACATCTGTCTTCTATAAGTTCACATCTGTCTATTATATGTTCATATCTGTCTACTATATGTTCACAGCTGAATACTATATGTTCACATCTGTCTACTGTATGTTCACAGCTGATTACTATATGTTCACATCTGTCTACTATATGTTCACAGCTGAATACTATAACTTTTGCTGCTGTGTTCTATAGTGATCACAGAAGCCTACTGTCGTGTTCACAGCTGGTTACTATAATGTTCACATCTGCCTAATGTAGTGTTCACGGCTGCCTACTGTAGTGTTCATGACAGCACGCTGCTTCCCCTGTCGTCTGGCTACCCCTAGCACATCTGTTGCGCTGACTGCCAGTAAGTCTGTCTGTCTGATCAAGTATGCCTGGGAAACACGCGTAATCCCAGCCAGGATTACCTCAAATCCTGCTCTGAATCCCGGCTGCCGTGTCGGACTGAGAACTTGAGCTGTCTCCGGGATCTCGCGGTCTTGTGGGGCTCACGTGCAACACTGGCCTGGCAACTTGTGCGCTCACGTCTTGGTTAGGTTTGAGTCAGCTTTATCAGACAGAATCTCTTTTCATTTTATCGAAAAAAGTCTGCATTACAGACAGAAACTTTTATAATTTTTCTAAAGAAATTCTGTATTATGAGACAGAATCTCATATAACTTCTCTGATCAAAGTCTGCATTATCAGACATAATCTTTTATAACTTCTCTGATCAAAGTCTGTATTATCAGACAGAATCTCTTATAACTTCTGTAAAGAAAGTCTGCATTATCAGACAGAATCTTTTATAACTTCTCTGATCAAAGTCTGCATTATCAGACAGAATCTTTTATAACTTCTCTGATCAAAGTCTGCATTATCAGACATAATCTTTTATAACTTCTCTGATCAAAGTCTGCATTATCAGACAGAATCTTTTATAACTTCTCTGATCAAAGTCTGCATTATCAGACAGAATCTTTTATAACTTCTCTGATCAAAGTCTGCATTATCAGACAGAATCTTTTATAACTTCTCTGATCAAAGTCTGCTTTATCAGACAGAATCTTTTATAACTTCTCTGATCAAAGTCTGCTTTATCAGACAGAATCTCTTATAACTTCTCTGAACAAAGTCTGCTTTATCAGTCAGAATCTCTTATAACTTCTCTGAACAAAGTCTGCTTTATCAGTCAGAATCTCATATAACTTCTCTGAACAAAGTCTGCTTTATCAGTCAGAATCTCGTATAACTTCTCTGAACAAAGTCTGCTTTATCAGTCAGAATCTCTTATAACTTCTCTGAACAAAGTCTGCTTTGTGATACAGAAATGATGTTGATTGCACTATAGAATATGTGCTTAATGAACTAGAATGTTCGGGCTATGCTCTACAAATGTCTGATATGCTATAGCAGGATAGCTATCTGTCACAGACGTTGTCTGGTTTATGCTATCAGCAAGTTCTACTAGACAAGACTATGTTCCAGGAAAGATCTATTTGATGCCGAAGTCTCTAGATTTAATGACAGGATGTCCAGATAGATGTCTCGTTCGTGGGGCAGAAAGTCTAAGTTGTAAGAAAGATTGTCTAGTTTGTAAGAAAGATTGTCTAGTTTGTAAGAAAGATTGTCTAGTTTGTAAGAATGATTGTCTAGTTTGTAAGAAAGATTGTCTAGTTTGAAAGAAAGATTGTCTAGTTTGTGAGAAAAATTGTCTAGTTTGTGAGAAAAAATGTCTAATTTGTGAGAAAGATTGTCTAGTTTGTGAGAAAAGATTGTCTAGTTTGTGAGAAAGATTGTCTAGTTTGTGAGAAAGATTGTCTAGTTTGTGAGAAAGATTGTCTAGTTTGTGAGACAAAATGTCAAGTTTGTGAGAAAGATTGTCTAGTTTGTGAGGAAAAATGTCTAGTTTGTGAGAAAGATTTTCTAGTATGTGAGAAAAGATTGTCTAGTTTGTGAGAAAGATTGTCTAGTTTGTGAGAAAGATTGTCTAGTTTGTGAGAAAGATTGTCTAGTTTGTGAGAAAGATTGTCTAGTTTGTGAGAAAGATTTTCTAGTATGTGAGAAAAGATTGTCTAGTTTGTGAGAAAGATTGTCTAGTTTGTGAGAAAGATTGTCTAGTTTGTGAGAAAGATTGTCTAGTTTGAGAGACAAAATGTCAAATTCGTGAGAAAGATTGTCTAGTTTGTAAGAAAGATTGTCTAGTTTGTAAGAAAGATTGTCTAGTTTGTGAGAAAGATTTTCTAGTTTGTGAGACAAAATGTCAAGTTTGTGAGAAAGATTGTCCAGCTTGTGAGAAAAATGTCTAGTTTGTGAGAAAGATTGTCTAGTTTGTGAGACAAAATGTCAAGTTTGTGAGAAAAATTGTCTAGTTTGTGAGAAAGAATGTCTAGTTTGTGAGAAAGATTGTCTAGTATGTGAGAAAGTATGTCTAGTTTGTTGTGAGAAAGATTGTCTAGTTTGTAAGAAAGATTGTCTAGTTTGACAGACAAAATGTCAAGTTCGTGAGAAAGATTGTCTAGTTTGTAAGAAAGATTGTCTAGTTTGTGAGAAGGATTGTCTTGTTTGTAAGAAAGATTGTCTAGTTTGTAAGAAAGATTGTCTAGTTTGTGAGAAAAATTGTCTAGTTTGTGAGAAAAAATGTCTAGTTTGTGAGAAAAAATGTCCAGTTTGTGAGACAAAATGTCTAGTTTGTGAGAAAGATTGTCTAGTTTGTGAGATAAAATGTCAAGTTTGTGAGAAAGATTGTCTAGTTTGTGAGAAAGAATGTCTAGCTTGTGAGAACGATTGTCTAGTATGTGAGAAAAGATTGTCTAGTTTGTGAGAAAGATTGTCTAGTTTGTAAGAAAGATTGTCTAGTTTGTGAGAAAGATTGTCTAGTTTGTAAGAAAGATTGTCTACTTTGTGAGAAAGATTGTCTAATTTGTGAGAAAGATTGTCTAGTTTGTGAGAAAGATTGTCTAGTTTGAGAGACAAAATGTCAAGTTCGTGAGAAAAATTGTCTAGTTTGTGAGACAAAATGTCAAGTTTATGATATAGAATGTCTAGTTTGTGAGAGAATGTTTAGTTTGAGGTAGAATGTTAAGTTTGATAAACAGAATATCTAGTTTGTGAGAAAGAATGTCTAGTTTGTGAGACAGAATATTTAGTTTGTGAGACAGAATGTTTATTTTGTGAGACAGAATTCTGTTTTGTGAGAGATTGTCTAGTTTGTGAGAGACGGTCTAGTGTGTGAGACAGAATGTTTAGTTTGTGAGACAGAATGTCTGCTTTGTGAGAGAATGTCTGTTTTGTGAGAGAACGTCTAGTTTGTGAGACAGAATATTTAGTTTGTGAGACAGAATGTTTATTTTGTGAGACAGAATGTCTGTTTTGTGAGAGATTATCTAGTTTGTGAGAGACGGTCTAGTGTGTGAGACAGAATGTCTAGTTTGTGAGAGAACGTCTAGTTTGTGAGACAGAATAGCTAGTTTGTGAGAGAACGTCTAGTTTGTGAGACAGAATATTTAGTTTGTGAGACAGAATGTTTAGTTTGTGAGACAGAATGTCTGTTTTAGGAGAGAATGTCTAGTTTCAGAGACAATGTCAAGTTTGTGAGACAGAATGTATGTTTTGTGAGAGAATGTCTAGTTTGAGAGACTATGTCGAGTTTGTGAGAATTCAAGCCCATCTCATTGTCATCTCTGTTCCCCACATCTACCTCACCGACATCAACTATCCGTTCCCCACATCTACCTCACCAACATGAACTCTCCGTTCCCTACATCTACCTCACCAACATGAACTCTCCGTTCCCTACATCTACCTCACCAACATGAACTCTCCGTTCCCCACATTTACCTCACCGACATGAACTCCCCGTTCCCCACATTTACCTCACCGACATGAACTCTCCGTTCCCCACATTTACCTCACCGACATCAACTCTCCGTTCCCCACATCTGCCTCACCTACATCAACTCTCCGTTCCCCACATCTGCCTCACCAACATGAACTCCGTTCCCCACATTTACCTCACCGACACCAACTCTCTGTTCCCCACATCTGCCCCACCGACACCAACTCTCTGTTCCCCACATCTGCCCCACCGACACCAACTCTCTGTTCCCCACATCTGCCTCACCGACACCAATTGTCTGTTCCCCACATCTACCTCACCGACATAAAATATCAGTCCCTCACATCCACCTCACATACATCAACTCTCCGTTCCCCACATCTACCTCACCGACATCAACTCTCCGTTCCCCACATCTACCTCACCGACATCATCTCGCCGTTCCTCACATCTTGCATTCATCCATGGAACCACAAATCAAGAAGAACACATGTTTGTCGTGGGCCACGTTAATCCGACAAGATGCGCCCATTCATTACCACAATTATTATTAGTTGGAGGCGAGTGTCCTGAGAGAACCCGCAGTTGTCCAATTGGAGGGCTCTCTCGGACAGTTCCCCCGGAACTCATCGATCCAGGCTCTCGACGGCGCCTCGACGACCATACATGCCACAGTCTAAGGCGACACTGCTCAATTCTCAACCAGGGCTCGAGAGATGGCAGCCACTTTTGGGGGAATTCTTCGGCTCCGCTTGTCATCATTGCTTCCCCCCCCCTCCCTCCCGTCCCAACCACTGGAATACTTCCATGGTTCCGTGTGAGAAAAGGAAAGACTGATAACTGGCGGAGGGTGTGATAATGTAGGGAGAAAGGGAAGAACTGATAACTGGCGGAGGGTGTGATAATGTAGGGAGAAAGGGAAGAACTGATAACTGGTAGAGCGTGCTATAATGTAAGGAGAAAGGAAATGATTGATAACTGGTAGAGGGTGCTATAATGTAGGGAGAAAGGGAAGAACTGATAACTGGTAGAGCGTGCTATAATGTAAGGAGAAAGGAAATGATTGATAACTGGTAGAGGGTGCTATAATGTAAGGAGAAAGGAAATGATTGATAACTGGTAGAGGGTGCTATAATGTAAGGAGAAAGGAAATGATTGATAACTGGTAGAGGGTGTGATAATGTAGGAGAAAGGGAATGACTGATAACTGGTAAAGGGTGCGATAATGTAAGGAGAAAGGAAATGATTGATAACTGGTAAAGGGTGTGATAATGTAAGGAGAAAGGGAAGGACTGATAACAGGTAAAGGGTGTGATATTGTAGGGAGAAAGGAAATGATTGATAACTGGTAGAGGGTGTAATAATGTAGGGAGAAAGGGAAGGACTGATAACTGGTAAAGGGTGCGATAATGTAAGGAGAAAGGGAAGGACTGATAACTGGTAGAGGGTGTGATAATGTAGGGAGAAAGGGAAGGACTGATAACTGGTAAAGGGTGTGATAATGTAGGGAGAAAGGGAAGGACTGATAACTAGTAAAGGGTGTGATAATGTAGGGAGAAAGGGAAGGACTGATAACTGGTAAATGGTGCGATAATGTAAGGAGAAAGGGAAGGACTGATAACTGGTAAAGGGTGTGATAATGTAGTGAGAAAGGGTGGGCTGATAACTGGTTAAGGGTGTGATAATGTGGTGAGAAAGGGGTGGGCTGATAACTGGTAAAGGGTGTGATAATGAAGGAAGCTCAAATATAAAATATCTAAAACGTAAAATGCAATGATGGACCGTGAATAGAGAACATGTCAACACACACACAATGGTATTAAGTAGCAATAGAGAACATGTCAACACACACACAATGGTATTAAGTAGCAATAGAGAACATGTCAACACACACAATGGTATTAAGTAGCAATAGAGCACATGTAAATACAAACACAATTATATCAAGTAAAGCACATGTCAACACACACACAATGGTATTAAGTAGCAGTAAAGAACATGTCAACACACAATGGTATAAAGTAGCAATAGAGAACATGTCAACACACAATGGTAAAGTAGCAATAGAGAACATGTCAACACACAATGGTATAAAGTAGCTATAGAGAACATGTCAACACACAATGGTATAAAGTAGCTATAGAGAACATGTCAACATACAATGGTATAAAGTAGCTATAGAGAGCATGTTAACACACAATGGTATTAAGTAGCTATAGAGAACATGCAAACACACAATGGTATAAAGTAGCAATAGAGAATATGTCAACACACAATGGTATAAAATAGCAATAGAGAACATGTTAACACACAATGGTATAAAGTAGCAATGGAGAATATGTCAACACACAATGGTATAAAGTAGCTATACAAAACATGTATACACACTATGGTATAAAGTAGCAATAGAGAATATGTCAACGCACAATGGTATAAAGTAGCAATAGAGAACATGTCAACACACAATGGTATAAAGTAGCTATAGAGAACATGTCAACACACAATGGTATAAAGTAGCTATAGAGAACATGAAAACTTACAATGGTATAAAGTAGCTATAGAGAACATGTCAACAAACAATGGTATAAAGTAGCTATAGAGAGCATGTTAACACACAATGGTATAAAGTAGCTATAGAGAACATGCAAACACACAATGGTATAAAGTAGCAATAGAGAATATGTCAACACACAATGGTATAAAGTAGCAATAGAGAATATGTCAACACACAATGGTATAAAATAGCAATAGAGAACATGTTAACACACAATGGTATAAAGTAGCAATAGAGAATATGTCAACACACAATGGTATAAAGTAGCTATACAAAACATGTATACACACAATGGTATAAAGTAGCAATAGAGAATATGTCAACGCACAATGGTATAAAGTAGCAATAGAGAATATGTCAACACACAATGGTATAAAGTAGCTATACAAAACATGTATACACACAATGGTATAAAGTAGCAATAGAGAATATGTCAACGCACAATGGTATAAAGTAGCAATAGAGAATATGTCAACGCACAATGGTATAAAGTAGCAATACATAACATGATGCCTTATCTCCCTTATTTCTCTTACCTCCCTCCAACTCTGTAAACACTCTCTCACTTCTCTTATCTAAAATATTTCTCTTATCCCTCTCTAACTATGTAAACACTCTCTCACTTCTCTTATCTCCCTTATTTCTTTTATCTCTCCCCAACTCTTTAAACATTTTCTCACTTCTCTTATCTCCCTTATTTCTCTTATCTCTCCCCAACTCTTTAAACATTTTCTCACTTCTCTTATCTCCCTTATTTCTCTTATCTCCCTTATTTCTCTTATCTCTCCCCAACTCTTTAAACATTTTCTCACTTCTCTTATCTCCCTTATTTCTCTTATCTCCCTTATTTCTCTTATCTCTCCCCAACTCTTTAAACATTTTCTCACTTCTCTTATCTCCCTTATTTCTCTTATCTCCCTTATTTCTCTTATCTCTCCCCAACTCTTTAAACATTTTCTCACTTCTCTTATCTCCCTTATTTCTCTTATCTCTCCCCAACTCTTTAAACATTTTCTCACTTCTCTTATCTCCCTTATATCTCTTATCTCCCTTATTTCTCTTATCTCTCCCCAACTCTTTAAACATTTTCTCACTTCTCTTATCTCCCTTATTTCTCTTATCTCTCCCCAACTCTTTAAACATTTTCTCACTTCTTTTATCTCCCTTATTTCTCTTATCTCTCCCCAACTCTTTAAACATTTTCTCACTTCTCTTATCTCCCTTATTTCTCTTATCTCCCTTATTTCTCTTATCTCTCCCCAACTCTTTAAACATTTTCTCACTTCTCTTATCTCCCTTATTTCTCTTATCTCCCTTATTTCTCTTATCTCTCCCCAACTCTTTAAACATTTTCTCACTTCTTTTATCTCCCTTATTTCTCTTATCTCTCCCCAACTCTTTAAACATTTTCTCACTTCTTTTATCTCCCTTATTTCTCTTATCTCTCCCCAACTCTTTAAACATTTTCTCACTTCTCTTATCTCCCTTATTTCTCTTATCTCCCTTATTTCTCTTATCTCTCCCCAACTCTTTAAACATTTTCTCACTTCTTTTATCTCCCTTATTTCTCTTATCTCTCCCCAACTCTTTAAACATTTTCTCACTTCTTTTATCTCCCTTATTTCTCTTATCTCCCTTATTTCTCTTATCTCTCCCCAACTCTTTAAACATTTTCTCACTTCTCTTATCTCCCTTATTTCTCTTATCTCCCTTATTTCTCTTATCTCCCTTATTTCTCTTATCTCCCTTATTTCTCTTATCTCTCCCCAACTCTTTAAACATTTTCTCACTTCTCTTATTATCATAATGGTCATCGTATTGGTTCCCTAAACCGGCCGTACGCAAATCTTACGGTCTGCTGTTTGATGTGCGACATCATCGTATTGGTTCCCTAAACCGGCCGTACGCAAATCTTACGGTCTGCTGTTTGATGTGCGACATCATCGTATTGGTTCCCTAAACCGGCCGTACGCAAATCTTACGGTCTGCTGTTTGATGTGCGACATCATCGTATTGGTTCCCTAAACCGGCCGTACGCAAATCTTACGGTCTGCTGTTTGATGTGCGACATCATCGTATTGGTTCCCTAAACCGGCCGTACGCAAATCTTACGGTCTGCTGTTTGATGTGCGACATCATCGTATTGGTTCCCTAAACCGGCCGTACGCAAATCTTACGGTCTGCTGTTTGATGTGCGACATCATCGTATTGGTTCCCTTAACCCTGCCGTACGCAAATCTTATGGTCTGCTGTTTGATGTGCGACATCATCGTATTGGTTCCCTAAACCGGCCGTACGCAAATCTTACGGTCTGCTGTTTGATGTGCGACGTCATCGTACTGGTTCCCTTAACCCTGCCGTACGCAAATCTTACGGTCTGCTGTTTGATGTGCGACATCATCGTATTGGTTCCCTAAACCGGCCGTGCGCAAATCTTACGGTCTGCTGTTTGATGTGCGACATCATCGTATTGGTTCCCTAAACCGGCCGTACGCAAATCTTACGGTCTGCTGTTTGATGTGCGACATCATCGTATTGGTTCCCTTAACCCTGCCGTACGCAAATCTTATGGTCTGCTGTTTGATGTGCGACATCATCGTATTGGTTCCCTAAACCGGCCGTGCGCAAATCTTACGGTCTGCTGTTTGATGTGCGACGTCATCGTATTGGTTCCCTAAACCGGCCGTACGCAAATCTTACGGTCTGCTGTTTGATGTGCGACGTCATCGTAATGGTTCCCTAAACCGGCCGTACGCAAATCTTACGGTCTGCTGTTTGATGTGCTACGGGGAAAATTTGACCACTGACTGTGTGTCTCTATATTCAGAATTGGAGTCATCAACGATGGCCTAACATCATCAGGTGCTATGACGATCATCATTTTCAAGAGGACGTGACTTACCGGTATATGGGGATAGGCGGCGGGAACAGTTGGAGGCTGTGCATGAAGGGTGTTCCTTGTTGCAGTTTCCTCATATTACAAGTCGCATGTCTAGGTTAGTCACCTCTAGTGACTCGGGCAGATGGTGCTCGTAAACCTGGGAGGGCCGACCATCTAAGGGCAGAATCCCCCTACAGAAATATCATCTGCCTTGCAGGGAGATTGGGGAGAATCAAAGGCTAAGGAAAGCAAACCTGAACAAAATGCTGGTTGAAATCGGATGCGCTGGGCCACTGGCGCAGAACACAGTGCAACGTTTTAACAGGTATTCAATCGGAGTGGATCTAACAGGCTTAAACAGACAGCTGTCTTCGTGCGAGAGTCTGGAGTCCTACTCTGATTGAGTCCTGATCGCAGAGAGAGAGAGAGAGAGAGAGAAAGAGAGAGTTCTCTTATCTCCCTTATTTCTCTTATCTCGTTCCAACACTGTAAACACTCTCTCACTTCTCTTATCTCCTTCCAACACTGTAAACACTCTCTCACTTCTCTTATCTCCTTCCAACACTGTAAACACTCTCTCACTTCTCTTATCTCCTTCCAACACTGTAAACACTCTCTCACTTCTCTTATCTCCTTCCAACACTGTAAACACTCATCTGAATATAAATATTGTCTTCCCGCGTCTTCCTTTATTCTCTCTCTCCCCTCTTCCACACAAATGTGCCTTGCACTCCCTCACACTAGCGTGCCTGCCTCGCTCCCCGAGAGTGCGGCCCGTCCGGCAAGGCCGAGGAGCCGTCTGCTGTCATGGCGGCCCCGACACGAGGGAGACAACAATTAGAGATCTCTGGTCGCACCTGGGTCTGGTCTCTGAGAGGGCAGCACAGGAAGTGAGTTCCGAGTGCGCGAGGATGTGACACGTCCCAGGAGGCCGCTCTCTCTCTCGCAGGGAGGAAGAGGTTCTGCCTGCAGACATAGCCTTCTCCCTGTCCTGGTGAGGCTGTAGTCCAAGTCTTCCTTCTCCCTGTCCTGGTGAGGCTGTAGTCCAAGTCTTCTTTCTCCCTGTCCTGGTGAGGCTGTAGTCCAAGTCTTCCTTCTCCCTGTCCTGGTGAGGCTGTAGTCCAAGTCTTCTTTCTCCCTGTCCTTGTGAGGCTGTAGTCCAAGTCTTCTTTCTCCCTGTCCTGGTGAGGCTGTAGTCCAAGTCTTCTTTCTCCCTGTCCTGGTGAGGCTGTAGTTCAAGTGTTCTTTCTCCCTGTCCTGGTGAGGCTGTAGTCCAAGTCTTCTTTCTCCCTGTCCTGGTGAGGCTGTAGTCCAAGTCTTCTTTCTCCCTGTCCTGGTGAGGCTGTAGTCCAAGTCTTCTTTCTCCCTGTCCTGGTGAGGCTGTAGTCCAAGTCTTCCTTCTCCCTGTCCTGGTGAGGTTGTGGTCAAACTGTTCTCCCTGTCCTGGTGAGGCTGTAGTCCAAGTCTTCTTTCTCCCTGTCCTGGTGAGGCTGTAGTCCAAGTCTTCTTTCTCCCTGTCCTGGTGAGGCTGTAGTCCAAGTCTTCTTTCTCCCTGTCCTGGTGAGGCTGTAGTCCAAGTCTTCCTTCTCCCGGTCCTGGTGAGGTTGTGGTCAAACTGTTCTCTCTGTCCTGGTGAGGCTGTAGTCCAAGTCTTCTTTCTCCCTGTCCTGGTGAGGCTGTAGTCCAAGTCTTCTTTCTCCCTGTCCTGGTGAGGCTGTAGTCCAAGTCTTCTTTCTCCCTGTCCTGGTGAGGCTGTAGTCCAAGTCTTCTTTCTCCCTGTCCTGGTGAGGTTGTGGTCAAACTGTTCTCTCTGTCATGGTGAGGCTGTAGTTCAAGTCTTCTTTCTCCCTGTCCTGGTGAGGCTGTAGTCCAAGTCTTCTTTCTCCCTGTCCTGGTGAGGCTGTAGTCCAAGTCTTCTTTCTCCCTGTCCTGGTGAGGCTGTAGTCCAAGTCTTCCTTCTCCCTGTCCTGGTGAGGTTGTGGTCAAACTGTTCTCTCTGTCCTGGTGAGGCTGTAGTCCAAGTCTTCTTTCTCCCTGTCCTGGTGAGGCTGTAGTCCAAGTCTTCTTTCTCCCTGTCCTGGTGAGGCTGTAGTCCAAGTCTTCTTTCTCCCTGTCCTGGTGAGGCTGTAGTCCAAGTCTTCTTTCTCCCTGTCCTGGTGAGGCTGTAGTCCAAGTCTTCCTTCTCCCTGTCCTGGTGAGGTTGTGGTCAAACTGTTCTCCCTGTCCTGGTGAGGCTGTAGTCCAAGTCTTCCTTCTCCCTGTCCTGGTGAGGCTGTAGTCCAAGTCTTCTTTCTCCCTGTCCTGGTGAGGCTGTAGTTCAAGTCTTCCTTCTCCCTGTCCTGGTGAGGCTGTAGTCCAAGTCTTCTTTCTCCCTGTCCTGGTGAGGTTGTGGTCAAACTGTTCTCTCTGTCATGGTGAGGCTGTAGTTCAAGTCTTCTTTCTCCCTGTCCTGGTGAGGCTGTAGTCCAAGTCTTCTTTCTCCCTGTCCTGGTGAGGCTGTAGTCCAAGTCTTCTTTCTCCCTGTCCTGGTGAGGCTGTAGTCCAAGTCTTCCTTCTCCCTGTCCTGGTGAGGTTGTGGTCAAACTGTTCTCTCTGTCCTGGTGAGGCTGTAGTCCAAGTCTTCTTTCTCCCTGTCCTGGTGAGGTTGTGGTCAAACTGTTCTCTCTGTCCTGGTGAGGCTGTAGTTCAAGTCTTCTTTCTCCCTGTCCTGGTGAGGCTGTAGTTCAAGTCTTCTTTCTCCCTGTCCTGGTGAGGCTGTAGTTCAAGTGTTCTTTCTCCCTGTCCTGGTGAGGTTGTGGTTCCAGTGTTCTCCCTGTCCTGGTGAGGCTGTAGTTCAAGTCTTCTTTCTCCCTGTCCTGGTGAGGCTGTAGTTCAAGTCTTCTTTCTCCCTGTCCTGGTGAGGCTGTAGTTCAAGTGTTCTTTCTCCCTGTCCTGGTGAGGTTGTGGTTCCAGTGTTCTCCCTGTCCTGGTGAGGCTGTAGTTCAAGTCTTCTTTCTCCCTGTCCTGGTGAGGTTGTAGTCCAAGTGTTCTTTCTCCCTGGCCTGGTGAGGCTGTAGTTCAAGTCTTCTTTCTCCCTGTCCTGGTGAGGCTGTAGTTCAAGTCTCCTTTCTCCTTGGCCTGGTGAGGCTGTAGTCCAAGCCTTCTTTCTCCCTGTCCTGGTGAGGCTGTAGTTCAAGTCTTCTTTCTCCCTGTCCTGGTGAGGCTGAAGTTTCAGTGTTCTCCCTGTCCTGGTGAGGTTGTAGCCCAAGTGTTCTCCCTGTCCTGGTGAGGCTGTAGTCCAAGCCTTCTTTCTCCCTGTCCTGGTGAGGCTGTAGTTCAAGTCTCCTTTCTCCCTGTCCTGGTGAGGCTGTAGTTCAAGTCTCCTTTCTCCTTGGCCTGGTGAGGCTGTAGTCCAAGCCTTCTTTCTCCCTGTCATGGAGAGGATGTGGTCGAAGTGTTCTCCCTGTCCTTGTGAGGCTGTGGTCCAAGTGTTCTCCCTGTCCTGGTGAGGCTGTGGTCCAAGTGTTCTCCCTGTCGTGGAGAGGATGTGGTCCAAGTGTTCTCCCTGTCCTTGTGAGGCTGTGGTCCAAGTGTTCTCCCTGTCATGGTGAGGCTGTGGTCCAACTGTTCTCCCTGTCCTGGTGAGGCTGTGGTCCAAGTGTTCTCCCTGTCATGGTGAGGCTGTGGTCCAAGTGTTCTCCCTGTCCTGGTGAGGCTGTAGTTCAAGTCTTCTTTCTCCTTGGCCTGGTGGGGCTGTGGTCCAAGCCTTCTTTCTCCCTGTCATGGAGAGTCTGTGGTCCAAGTGTTCTCCCTGTCCTTGTGAGGATGTAGTCCAAGGGTTCTCCCTGTCCTGGTGAGGCTGTGGTCCAACTGTTCTCCCTGTCCTGGTGAGGCTGTTGTCCAAGTGTTCTCCCTATCCTGGTGAAGCTGTAGTCCAAGTGTTCTCCCTATCCTGGTGAAGCTATAGTCCAAGTGTTCTCCCTATCCTGGTGAAGCTGTGGTCCAAGTGTTATCCCTGTCTTGGTGAGGCTGTGGTCCAAGTGTTCTCCCTATCCTGGTGAAGCTGTAGTCCAAGTGTTCTCCCTATCCTGGTGAAGCTGTAGTCCAAGTGTTCTCCCTGTCTTGGTGAGGCTGTGGTCCAAGTGTTCTCCCTGTCCTGGTGAGGCTGTGGTCCAACTGTTCTCCCTGTCCTGGTGAGGCTGTGGTCCAAGTGTTCTCCCTATCCTGGTGAAGCTGTAGTCCAAGTGTTCTCCCTATCCTGGTGAAGCTGTAGTCCAAGTGTTCTCCCTATCCTGGTGAAGCTGTAGTCCAAGTGTTCTCCCTATCCTGGTGAAGCTGTAGTCCAAGTGTTCTCCCTGTCTTGGTGAGGCTGTGGTCCAAGTGTTCTCCCTATCCTGGTGAAGCTGTAGTCCAAGTGTTCTCCCTGTCTTGGTGAGGCTGTGGTCCAAGTGTTCTCCCTGTCTTGGTGAGGCTGTGGTCCAAGTGTTCTCCCTATCCTGGTGAAGCTGTAGTCCAAGTGTTCTCCCTGTCTTGGTGAAGCTGTAGTCCAAGTGTTCTCCCTATCCTGGTGAAGCTGTAGTCCAAGTGTTCTCCCTGTCTTGGTGAGGCTGTAGTCCAAGTGTTCTCCCTATCCTGGTGAGGCTGTGGTCCAAGTGTTCTCCCTGTCTTGGTGAGGCTGTGGTCCAAGTGTTCTCCCTATCCTGGTGAGGCTGTAGTCCAAGTGTTCTCCCTGTCTTGGTGAGGCTGTAGTCCAAGTGTTCTCCCTATCCTGGTGAGGCTGTAGTCCAAGTGTTCTCCCTGTCTTGGTGAGGCTGTGGTCCAAGTGTTCTCACTGTCTTGGTGAGGCTGTAGTCCAAGTGTTCTCCCTATCCTGGTGAGGCTGTGGTCCAAGTGTTCTCCCTGTCTTGGTGAGGCTGTAGTCCAAGTGTTCTCCCTATCCTGGTGAGGCTGTAGTCCAAGTGTTCTCTTGCCTTTTCTTCTACAATGTCCCTATGTTACTGCTATAATGTCCCTTATGTTACTGTTATAATGTCTCTTTTGTTACTG
Organism: Megaustenia siamemsis; assembly: GCA_032433765.1. NCBI lineage: Eukaryota > Metazoa > Mollusca > Gastropoda > Stylommatophora > Ariophantidae > Megaustenia > Megaustenia siamemsis. The sequence continues at coordinate 77,370,527 of JAVIAB010000059.1, read as the reverse complement.
CTATAATGTCCCTTATGTTACTGCTATAATGTCCCTTATGTTACTGTTATAATGTCCCTTATTTTCCACTTATAATGTCTCTTTTTTACTTTTATAATGTCCCTTATGTTACTGTTATAATGTCCCTTATGTTACTGCTATAATGTCCCTTATGTTACTGTTATAATGTCCCTTATGTTACTGCTATAATGTCTCTTATGTTACTGTTATAATGTCCCTTATGTTACTGTTATAATGTTCCTTATGTTACTGCTGTAATGCCCCTTCTGTTACTGCTATAATGTCCCTTATGTTACTGCTATAATTCCCCTTCTGTTACTTGCTATAATGCCTCTTATGTTAATGTTATAATGTCCCTTATGTTACTGCTATAATGTCCCTTATGTTACTGCTATAATGCCCCTTCTGTTACTTGCTATAATGTCCCTTATGTTACTGCTATAATGTCCCTTATGTTACTGCTATAATGTCCCTTATGTTACTGCTATAATGTCCCTTCTATTTTTGCTATCATTTCATCTAATCTCCTGCTACCCAACAATACACTTCCCCACCTGTTATTGCAACAACCTACTCTGATATCGCCCCCCCTCCCCAAAACCTGTATTTACTCACCAAGCCACAATTACCACACTTATCATTATCGCGAGAACTGTTTCCTGTTATTGCAGCAACGACCGAGCCAGGAGCGAGTGTTGGACAGCTCCGAGAGCAGGTGTTCTGGGAAATTGCCCCGGTTTGGATGCAAATCTCTGACGAGGGCTCATGTGAGGTCCAGACTAGAAGAGAGATAGAATGGAAGTGGGGCTGTAGAGCAATGGAGATCTTCCTAAAAATAAGTTGCATTGTGGTTTGCACCAAGTGGTGCCTATGGTCTTCGTTGACAAGTCTACAAGACAGCAGTTGTTGGTAGTAGTTGGGCTGTTCATATGTCTTGATAAGTGTTGTCGTGGGGTGGGAGGGCTGACTGGATAAGTGTTGTCGTGGGGTGGGAGGGCTGACTGGATAAGTGTTGTCGTGGGGTGAGAGGGCTGACTGGATAAGTGTTGTCATGGCGTGAGAGGGCTGACTGGATAAGTGTTGTCATGGGGTGAGAGGGCTGACTGGATAAGTATTGTCGTGGGGTGAGAGGGCTGACTGGATAAGTGTTGTCATGGGGTGAGAGGGCTGACTGGATAAGTGTTGTCGTGGGGTGAGAGAGCTGACTGGATAAGTGTTGTCGTGGGGTGAGAGGGCTGACTGGATAAGTGTTGTCGTGGGGTGAGAGAGCTGACTGGATAAGTGTTGTCGTGGGGTGAGAGAGCTGACTGGATAAGTGTTGTCGTGGGGTGAGAGGGCTGACTGGATAAGTATTGTCGTGGGGTGATAAGGCTGACTGGATAAGTGTTGTCATGGGGTGAGAGGGCTGACTGGATAAGTATTGTCGTGGGGTGAGAGGGCTGACTGGATAAGTGTTGTCATGGGGTGAGAGGGCTGACTGGATAAGTGTTGTCATGGGGTGAGAGGGCTGACTGGATAAGTGTTGTCATGGGGTGATAAGGCTGACTGGATAAGTATTGTCGTGGGGTGAGAGGGCTGACTGGATAAGTGTTGTCGTGGGGTGAGAGAGCTGACTGGATAAGTGTTGTCGTGGGGTGAGAGGGCTGACTGGATAAGTGTTGTCGTGGGGTGAGAGGGCTGACTGGATAAGTGTTGTCATGGGGTGGTAGGGCTGACTGCATAAGTATTGTCGTGGGTGAGAGGGCTGACTGGAAAAGTGTTGTCTTGGAGAGAGAGGGCTGACTGGATAAGTGTTGTCTTGGAGAGAGAGGGCTGACTGGATAAGTGTTGTCTTGGAGAGAGAGGGCTGACTGGATAAGTGTTGTCTTGCAGAGAGAGGGCTGACTGGATAAGTTTGTCTTGGAGAGAGAGAGGGCTGACTGGATAAGTGTTGTCTTGGAGAGAGAGGGCTGACTGGATAAGTGTTGTCTTGGAGAGAGAGGGCTGACTGGATAAGTGTTGTCTTGGAGAGAGAGGGCTGACTGGATAAGTGTTGTCTTGGAGAGAGAGGGATAACAGGATAAGTGTTGTCTTGGAGAGAGAGAGGGATAACAGGATAAGTGCTGACTTGGAGAGAGAGAGGGATAACAGGATATGTGTTGTCTTGGAGAGAGAGGGCTGACTAGATAAGTGTTGTCTTGGAGAGAGAGGGAGTGTTATAGAAAACAGCATGTGAAGCAGTGACGTATTCTCTATGCTTCCGCAGCTACCGCCGGTAGCCTCAACATAATCAACGAAATACAAAAGATCATGAACAGCCTACTAAAAGTAATCCTGGAGGGGAAACTACAAGGTAAATGAGGCAGAGGCAGACCAAGACTAACATGGACGGGTAACATCAAAAGATGGACTAATCAGCCTATGACAACCTGCACCGTCAAAGCAAGCGACAGGGCAGTATGGCGCTCCATGGTAGCCAACCTTCGTTGCGGAGATGGCACTGGATGATGATGATGAAAAGGAAATGATAATTTACTATATTTTTTGGTATAATTATATTACACATTTCTTAGGCCAATTCAATAAATTAAATCAAGGTTTTCCTCTGGCCACTATAACGTTTGTGAATGAAACCGAAACTCCATTGAAACCTCTAGTAGCCAGCGGTACATTTTTCCTCTATCCGGATCTAGTATTAACGACCTTGACATTCAAAAATTCCCGTCAAAATAATATACCGGTTGTTACCGCTAGATGAATGCGGTTTCATGGGTTAATTTTAGCTCTAGCCAATCAGAATCGTCACAAAGTGAAAGAGAAACTATGTCTGATTACCGGAACTTCCTTAGCTATTTATAACTATGTTATGCACATCAGCATCTGTAGAAAGAACTTTTTCTGCTCTCAAGAGAATCAAATCTTATTGTCGCTCAACTCAGACACAAGAACACTTATCTGTTTTGGCAATAATGTCCATTAAGAAATCATTCCTTTAGAAACTTAGAACCCAACCCAACAGTACTTTCAATGACAAAATTATCGATACATTTTCGTCCCAAACAAGACGGACAGAGTTTACATATAAATAAGTAAGTAATTTAAAATGTAGTGATGTCATTAGCAAATATTACTTTATGTTAGCCTACTGAATATTATGTATGTCTTTATTTATTATGTCAGCGGTAGCCCAGACCCCCAAACCAGTATACGCCACTGCATGTGAAGAGAATAATGGGCTGTAATTGAGGGGATGGAAAGACACAAGTGGAGATCACAAGCCAAAAATGTGTGAGACAAATAGAAGAGAGAAAACTGTTAACGGAAATAAAATGAGGAGACAGGGAGAATGTCAGTGATGGAGATATGTGTAATGAGGAGATAGGGAGAATGTCAGTGATTGAGATAGACGGAATGAAGAGATAGGGAGAATGTCAGGGATGGAGATAGATGGAATGAGGAGATTGGAAGAATGTTAGTGATGGAGGTAGATGGAATGAGGAGATAGGGAGAATGTCAGTGATGGAGATAAACGAAATGATTTGATAGGGACAATGTCAGTGCTGGAGAGAGATGGAATGATTTGATAGGGACAATGTCAGTGATGGAGATAGATGGAATGATTTGATAGGGACAATGTCAGTGCTGGAGAGAGATGGAATGATTTGATAGGGACAATGTCAGTGCTGGAGAGAGATGGAATGATTTGATAGGGAGAATGTCAGTGCTGGAGAGAGATGGAATGATTTGATAGGGAGAATGTCAGTGATGGAGATAGATGGAATGATTTGATAGGGAGAATGTCAGTGATGGAGATAGATGGAATGATTTGATAGGGAAAATGTCAGTGCTGGAGATAGATGGAATGATTTGATAGGGAGAATGTCAGTGCTGGAGATAGAAGGAATGAGGAGATTTGAAGATTGCCCACATGCTCTCTATAAACGGTCACAGAGAGACTCACAACATTAGTGTCAAGCTCTAAAGTGGCCACTGCTACAGGAGGAAGCTGCTAGTCCGTCCGTTGCTGTCCAGGAGAGTAGATCAAGCAATGACGTGACGACCTGTCTACCTGGACCCCACGGAAACACAACTTTCCTGTAAAGAGGTCTCTGGTGGTCGACACGCCAGCCACCCAAGCAGGAACATGTCGCGCCTCCGTTCTAGTGACGTCATCAACGTGAAGGTGTCGCGCCTCCGTTCTAGTGACGTCATCAACGTGAAGATGTCGCGCCTCCGTTCTAGTGACGTCATCAACGTGAAGGTGTCGCGCCTCCGTTCTAGTGACGTCATCAACGTGAAAGGTCGCGCCTCCTTTCTAGTGACGTCATCAACGTGAAGACGTCGTGCGTAGATTCTAGTGACGTCATCAACGTGAAGACGTCGTGCGTAGATTCTAGTGACGTCATCAACGTGAAGTCCCCACGTGTTATTTCCCCGTGACGTCAACAACATAACAGAACACTTGAACTGACTAAAGGATCGAGTCCACATTTTCTTGACTGTAAGGCCAAAGCTCTATCATTGGGTGACGTCGAACCGCACATAGAAGAGCTGCTCGAAACCCAGGAGAGCGTGTCCATCTGGACATGACTCTACCAGCTTTGATTCACACGTTTATTTCATCAGTCCAAGTGCGGCAAGAGGCAGGCGTCACGTGACATGTCACAGACGGCTAGTGTGTGTGCCCTCCCGCCACCTTCAGTGCGTGACGGAACAGTTCCAGGTTTTCTGTCTTTTGATTGGTCATTGCCAGAGCCACGTGGTGGTGTTGTGGAGACAGAGATTGCTTGTCGATGTTGACAGCTGGTGGCGCGAGTGTAGACAAGTTAATTGTTGCCATGGACTGCTGCGTCCACGTCTAGAACATCAACTCGTTTGTGGCAGACATTCTCTGGCAGTGATCGCCTGAGATCGAATCCTCGCCAGGCAGGTAACAATGAACACCCATCAGACAGGTGGACAAAGGTAGACACAGAGAGTCCACGACGACCATTAGAGTTCTAGACCTGAGGGCGGTGTGTTTGAGCATTTCCACATTTCAATATAATTTCTACGTCAATAAAACAACCATTTCTTTTCTTTGAAACTTTCTATCATCTTTCGTCTTCACACGAAGAGAGAGAGAGAGAGAGAGAGAGAGAGCGCGCAGGTGAGCGACAATTATCAGAGACATTTCCCAATGTCGTGGTACCTTTAGTGCAGGTGACGTGACGAGCAATAGATGCCCTCGGGGCAGTGCCAATTAGACGTGACGTTTGGGTTTCCAATACTAGATCTAGAGCACGGGTAGGCAGATGAGTGGCAGCTCTGTTCATGTACGTGAGTGGGGCACATCTCGGGCCTACATTCATCAAATGTCTCTTACATCGTGTGTGTGTGTGTGATGTTGATGAGACACCACGTGTCTCGCTACAGGAGAACTGGATCGAAGGTGATGATCCGTGAGTGTCTGAAGTTGAGAGATAAGGAGAACACTTTTGGCAAATAATAACATAAACATTTGAATAAATAAGATGTTGAATAAATAAGATGTTGAATAAATAAGATGTTGAATAAATAAGATGTTGAATAAATAAGATGTTGAATAAATAAAAATTTGAATAAATAAGATGTTGAATAAGTAAGATGTTGAATAAATAACATGTTGAATAAATAAGATGTTGAATAAATAACATGTTGAATAAATAAGATGTTGATAATTGTCCGGACAATTCCATCATGAGGTCAGCCTGTACGATAAAACTAAGTCAAATAGAATCATTCAATTCAAATGTCACATTAGAGAAATGTCACGTTAGAGACAGCCAAATGTCACATTGGAGAAATGCCACGATAGAGACAGCCAAATGTCACATGGAGAAATGCCACGATAGAGATAGCCAAATGTCACATTAGATAAAACTGAATGAGAAATCAGAGACAATCAAATGTCACATTGGAGAAAACAGTAAAAAAACAGAGATAAAATGAAATGTTAGGTGAGAGAAAGAGAGTGTGGGGAACTAGATGCGAACTCGGTCAACGGGGAAATAGAAGATGTGTACACGGTCAACAGTGATGTGTACATGATTAGCTGCAATGTGTACACGATTACCAGTGATGTGTGTAAGGCCAGTAGTTTTATGTAAAAAAAAAAAAAAAAGATTTACGGAAGGCCATAACACTATCCTCTATTGGACGGCCAGAACATTATCCTCTATTGGACGGCCAGAACATTATCCTCTATTGGACGGTCAAAACATCCTCTATTGGACGGCCAGAGCACTATCCTTTATTGGACGGCCAGAACATTAAACCTCTATTGGACGGTCAAAACATCCTCTATTGGACGGCCAGAGCACTATCCTTTATTGGACGGCCAGAACATTATCCTCTATTGGACGGCCACAACACTATCATCCACTGGACGGCCACAACACTATCATCCATTGGACGGCCACAAAACTATCATCCACTGGACGGCCACAACACTATCATCCACTGGACGGCCAGAGCAATATTCTCCATTAGACAGTCAGAATAATATATCCCAATGGACGGTCAGATCATTATCCCCCATTGGACGGCCGTAACACTATCATTCACTGGACGGCTAGAACACAGTTCCCCCCCCCCCACTGGACGGCTAGAACATTATCCTCCATTCTTAGATCTCATCCCTCCATGCTCTTCTCTTTGTTTATTCTTCCACAAATTATCTCCAGCTATAAAACATTTCCTTATCTTATCTCCATTTATAAACCTCATCCTCCCTCTACCTCCTCTATAAACCTCATCCTCCCTCTACCTCCTCTATAAACCTCATCCTCCCTCTACCTCCTCTATAAACCTCCTCCTCCCTCTACCTCCTCTATAAACCTCATCCTCCCTCTACCTCCTCTATAACCCTATCCTCCCTCTACCGCCTCTATAAACCCTATCCTCCTTCTACCTCCTCTATAAACCCTATCCTCCCTCTACCTCCTCTATAAACCCTATCCTCCCCCTACCTCCTCTATAAACACTATCCTCCCTCACCCTCCTCTATAAACCTCATCCTCCCTCTAACTCCTCTATAAACCCTATCCTCCCTCTACCTCCTCTATAAACCTCATCCTCCCTCTACCTCCTCTATAAACCTCATCCTCCCTCTACCGCCTCTATAAACCCTATCCTCCTTCTACCTCCTCTATAAACACTATCCTCCCTCTACCTCCTCTATAAACCCTATCCTCCCCCTACCTCCTCTATAAACCCTATCCTCCCTCACCCTCCTCTATAAACCTCATCCTCCCTCTAACTCCTCTATAAACCCTATCCTCCCTCTACCTCCTCTATAAACCTCATCCTCCCTCTACCTCCTCTATAAACCTCATCCACCTTCTACCTCCTCTATAAACCCTATCCTCCCTCTACCTCCTCTATAAACCTCATCCTCCCTCTACCTCCTCTATAAACCCTATCCTCCCTCTACCACCTCTATAAACCTCATCCTCCCTCTACCGCCTCTATAAACCCTATCCTCCCTCTACCTCCTCTATAAACCCTATCCTTCCTCTACCTCCTCTATAAACCCTATCCTCCTTCTACCTCCTCTATAAACCCCATCCTCCCTCTACCTCCTCTATAAACCCTATCCTCCCTCTACCTCCTCAATAAACCCTATCCTCCCTCTACCTCCTCTATAAACCTCATCCTCCCTCTACCTCCTCTATAAACCCCATCCTCCCTCTACCTCCTCTATAAACCATATCTTCCCTCTACCTCCTCCATAAACCCCATCCTCCCTCTACCTCCTCTATAAACCCTATCCTCCTTCTACCTCCTCAATAAACACTATCCTCCCTCTACCTCCTCTATAAACCTCATCCTCCCTCTACCTCCTCTATAAATCTCATCCTCCCTCTACCTCCTCTATAAACCTCATCCTCCCTCTACCTCCTCTATAAACCTCATCCTCCCTCTACCTCCTCTATAAACCTCATCCTCCCTCTACCTCCTCTATAAACCCCATCCTCCCTCTACCTCCTCTATAAACCCCATCCTCCCACTACCTCCTCTATAAACCCTATCCTCCTTCTACCTCCTCTATAAACCCTATCCTCCTTCAACCTCCTCTATAAACCCTATCCTCCCTCTACCTCCTCTATAAACCCTATCCTCCCTCTACCTCCTCTATAAACCCTATCCTCCCTCTACCTCCTCTATAAACCCTATCCTCCTTCTACCTCCTCTATAAACCTCATCCTCCCTCTACCTCCTCTATAAACCCCATCCTCCCTCTACCTCCTCTATAAACCCTATCCTCCCTCTACCTCCTCTATAAACCCTATCCTTCTTCTACCTCCTCTATAAACCCTATCCTCCCTCTACCTCCTCTATAAACCCTATCCTCCCTCTACCTCCTCTATAAAACCTATCCTCCTTCTACCTCCTCTATAAACCTCATCCTCCCTCTACCTCCTCTATAAACCCTATCCTGCTTCTACCTCCTCTATAAACCACATCCTCCCTCTACCTCCTCTATAAAGCCTATCCTCCCTCTACCTCCTCTATAAACCCTATCCTCCCCCTACCTCCTCTATAAACCTCATCCTCCCTCTACCTCCTCTATAAACCCTATCCTCCCTCTACCTCCTCTATAAACCCTATCCTCCCCCTACCTCCTCTATAAACCCCATCCTCCCTCTACCTCCTCTATAAACCCTATCCTCCTTCTACCTCCTCAATAAACCCTATCCTACTTCTACCTCCTCTATAAACCCTATCCTCCCTCTACCTCCTCTATAAACCTCATCCTCCCTCTACCTCCTCTATAAACCCTATCCTCCCTCTACCTCCTCTATAAACCCTATCCTCCATCTACCTCCTCTATAAACCTCATCCTCCCTCTACCTCCTCTATAAACCCTATCCTCCCTCTACCTCCTCTATAAACCCTATCCTCCCTCTACCTCCTCTATAAACCTCATCCTCCCTCTACCTCCTCTATAAACCCTATCCTCCCTCTACCTCCTCTATAAACCCTATCCTCCCTCTACCTCCTCTATAAACCCTATCCTCCCTCTACCTCCTCTATAAACCCTATCCTCCCTCTACCTCCTCTATAAACCTCATCCTCCCTGTACCTCCTCTATAAACCTCATCCTCCTTCTACCTCCTCTATAAACCTCATCCTCCTTCTACCTCCTCTATAAACCTCATCCTCCCTCTACCTCCTCTATAAACCTCATCCTCCCTCTACCTCCTCTATAAACCCTATCCTCCTTTTACCTCCTCTATAAACCCTATCCTCCTTCTACCTCCTCTATAAACCTCATCCTCCCTCTACCTCCTCTATAAACCCTATCCTTCTACCTCCTCTATAAACCCTATCCTCCCTCTACCTCCTCTATAAACCCTATCCTCCTTCTATCTCCTCTATAAACCCTATCCTCCCTCTACCTCCTCTATAAACCTCATCCTCCCTCTACCTACTCTATAAACCCTATCCTCCCTCTACCTCCTCTATAAACCCTATCCTCCCTCTACCTCATCTATAAACCTCATCCTCCCACTACCTCCTCTATAAACACTATCCACCCTTTACCTTCTTTATAAACCCTATCCTCCCTCTACCTCCTCTATAAACCTCATCCTCCCTCTACCTCCTCTATAAACCCTATCTTCCTTCTACCTCCTCTATAAACCCTATCCTCCTTCTACCTCCTCTATAAACCTCATCCTCCCTCTACCTCCTCTATAAACCTCATCCTCCCTCTACCTCCTCTATAAACCCTATCCTCCTTCTACCTCCTCTATAAACCCTATCCTCCTTCTACCTCCTCTAAAAACCCTATCCTCCCTCTACCGCCTCTATAAACCCTATCCTCCTTCTACCTCCTCTATAAACCTCATCCTCCCTCTACCTCCTCTATAAACCCTATCCTCCCTCTACCGCCTCTATAAACCCTATCCTCCCTCTACCGCCTCTATAAACCCTATCCTCCTTCTACCTCCTCTATAAACCTCAAACTCCCTCTACCTCCTCTATAAACCCTATCCTCCTTCTACCTCCTCTATAAACCTCATCCTCCCTCTACCGCCTCTATAAACCCTATCCTCCCTCGACCTCCTCTATAAACCTCATCCTCCCTCTACCTCCTCTATAAACCTCATTCTCCCTCTACCTCCTCTATAAACCTCATCCTCCCTCTACCTCCTCTATAAACCCTATCCTCCTTCTACCTCCTCTATAAACCCTATCCTCCCTCTACCTCCTCTATAAACGCTATCCTCCCTCTACCTCCTCTATAAACCCTATCCTCCCTCTACCTCCTCTATAAACCCTATCCTCCCTCTACCTCCTCTATAAACCCTATCCTCCCTCCACCTCCTCTATAAACCCTATCCTCCCTCTACCTCCTCTATAAACCCTATCCTCCCTCTACCTCCTCTATAAACCTCTTTCTCCCTCTACCTCCTCTATAAACCTCATCCTCCCTCTACCTCCTCTATAAACCCTATCCTCCCTCTACCTCCTCTATAAACCCTATCCTCCCTCTACCTCCTCTATAAACGCTATCCTCCCTCTACCTCCTCTATAAACCCTATCCTCCCTCTACCTCCTCTATAAACCCTATCCTCCCTCTACCTCCTCTATAAACCCTATCCTCCCTCTACCTCCTCTATAAACCCTATCCTCCCTCTAACTCCTCTATAAACCCTATCCTCCCTCTACCTCCCCTATAAACCTTATCCTCCCTCTACCTCCTCTATAAACCTCATCCTCCCTCGACCTCCTCTATAAACCCTATCCTCCCTCGACCTCCTCTATAAACCCTATCCTCCTTCTACCTCCTCTATAAACCTCATCCTCCCTCGACCTCCTCTATAAACCTCAGCCTCCCTCTACCTCCTCTATAAACCCTATCCTCTCTCTACCTCCTCTATAAACCTCATCCTCCCTCTACCTCCTCTATAAACCTCATCCTCCCTCTACCTCCTCTATAAACCCTATCCTCCCTCTACCTCCTCTATAAACCCTATCCTCCCTCTACCTCCTCTATAAACCTCATTCTCCCTCTACCTCCTCTATAAACCTCATCCTCCCTCTACCTCCTCTATAAACCCTATCCTCCCTCTACCTCCTCTATAAACCCTATCCTCCCTCTACCTCCTCTATAAACCCTATCCTCCCTCTACCTCCTCTATAAACCCTATCCTCCCTCTACCTCCTCTATAAACCCTATCCTCCCTCTACCTCCTCTATAAACCCTATCCTCCCTCTACCTCCTCTATAAACCCTATCCTCCCTCTAACTCCTCTATAAACCCTATCCTCCCTCTACCTCCTCTATAAACCCTATCCTCCCTCTACCTCCTCTATAAACCTCATTCTCCCTCTACCTCCTCTATAAACCTCATCCTCCCTCTACCTCCTCTATAAACCCTATCCTCCCTCTACCTCCTCTATAAACCCTATCCTCCCTCTACCTCCTCTATAAACGCTATCCTCCCTCTACCTCCTCTATAAACCCTATCCTCCCTCTACCTCCTCTATAAACCCTATCCTCCCTCTACCTCCTCTATAAACACTATCCTCCCTCTACCTCCTCTATAAACCCTATCCTCCCTCTAACTCCTCTATAAACCCTATCCTCCCTCTACCTCCTCTATAAACCCTATCCTCCCTCTACCTCCTCTATAAACCTCATCCTCCCTCTACCTCCTCTATAAACCTCATCCTCCCTCTACCTCCTCTATAAACCCTATCCTCCCTCGACCTCCTCTATAAACCCTATCCTCCTTCTACCTCCTCTATAAACCTCATCCTCCCTCGACCTCCTCTATAAACCTCAGCCTCCCTCTACCTCCTCTATAAACCCTATCCTCTCTCTACCTCCTCTATAAACCTCATCCTCCCTCTACCTCCTCTATAAACCTCAGCCTCCCTCTACCTCCTCTATAAACCTCATCCTCCCTCTACCTCCTCTATAAACCCCATCCTCCCTCTACCTCCTCTATAAACCCTATCCTCCCTCTACCTCCTCTATAAACCCTATCCTTCTTCTACCTCCTCTATAAACCCTATCCTCCCTCTACCTCCTCTATAAACCCTATCCTCCCTCTACCTCCTCTATAAAACCTATCCTCCTTCTACCTCCTCTATAAACCTCATCCTCCCTCTACCTCCTCTATAAACCCTATCCTCCCTCTACCTCCTCTATAAACCACATCCTCCCTCTACCTCCTCTATAAAGCCTATCCTCCCTCTACCTCCCCTATAAACCTTATCCTCCCTCTACCTCCTCTATAAACCTCATCCTCCCTCGACCTCCTCTATAAACCCTATCCTCCCTCGACCTCCTCTATAAACCCTATCCTCCTTCTACCTCCTCTATAAACCTCATCCTCCCTCGACCTCCTCTATAAACCTCAGCCTCCCTCTACCTCCTCTATAAACCCTATCCTCTCTCTACCTCCTCTATAAACCTCATCCTCCCTCTACCTCCTCTATAAACCTCATCCTCCCTCTACCTCCTCTATAAACCCTATCCTCCCTCTACCTCCTCTATAAACCCTATCCTCCCTCTACCTCCTCTATAAACCTCATTCTCCCTCTACCTCCTCTATAAACCTCATCCTCCCTCTACCTCCTCTATAAACCCTATCCTCCCTCTACCTCCTCTATAAACCCTATCCTCCCTCTACCTCCTCTATAAACCCTATCCTCCCTCTACCTCCTCTATAAACCCTATCCTCCCTCTACCTCCTCTATAAACCCTATCCTCCCTCTACCTCCTCTATAAACCCTATCCTCCCTCTACCTCCTCTATAAACCCTATCCTCCCTCTAACTCCTCTATAAACCCTATCCTCCCTCTACCTCCTCTATAAACCCTATCCTCCCTCTACCTCCTCTATAAACCTCATTCTCCCTCTACCTCCTCTATAAACCTCATCCTCCCTCTACCTCCTCTATAAACCCTATCCTCCCTCTACCTCCTCTATAAACCCTATCCTCCCTCTACCTCCTCTATAAACGCTATCCTCCCTCTACCTCCTCTATAAACCCTATCCTCCCTCTACCTCCTCTATAAACCCTATCCTCCCTCTACCTCCTCTATAAACCTCATCCTCCCTCTACCTACTCTATAAACCCTATCCTCCCTCTACCTCCTCTATAAACCCTATCCTCCCTCTACCTCATCTATAAACCTCATCCTCCCACTACCTCCTCTATAAACACTATCCACCCTTTACCTTCTTTATAAACCCTATCCTCCCTCTACCTCCTCTATAAACCTCATCCTCCCTCTACCTCCTCTATAAACGCTATCTTCCTTCTACCTCCTCTATAAACCCTATCCTCCTTCTACCTCCTCTATAAACCTCATCCTCCCTCTACCTCCTCTATAAACCTCATCCTCCCTCTACCTCCTCTATAAACCCTATCCTCCTTCTACCTCCTCTATAAACCCTATCCTCCTTCTACCTCCTCTATAAACCCTATCCTCCCTCTACCGCCTCTATAAACCCTATCCTCCTTCTACCTCCTCTATAAACCTCATCCTCCCTCTACCTCCTCTATAAACCCTATCCTCCCTCTACCGCCTCTATAAACCCTATCCTCCCTCTACCTCCTCTATAAACCCTATCCTCCCTCTACCTCCTCTATAAACCCTATCCTCCCTCTACCTCCTCTATAAAACCTATCCTCCTTCTACCTCCTCTATAAACCTCATCCTCCCTCTACCTCCTCTATAAACCCTATCCTGCTTCTACCTCCTCTATAAACCACATCCTCCCTCTACCTCCTCTATAAAGCCTATCCTCCCTCTACCTCCTCTATAAACCCTATCCTCCCCCTACCTCCTCTATAAACCTCATCCTCCCTCTACCTCCTCTATAAACCCTATCCTCCCTCTACCTCCTCTATAAACCCTATCCTCCCCCTACCTCCTCTATAAACCCCATCCTCCCTCTACCTCCTCTATAAACCCTATCCTCCTTCTACCTCCTCTATAAACCCTATCCTACTTCTACCTCCTCTATAAACCCTATCCTCCCTCTACCTCCTCTATAAACCTCATCCTCCCTCTACCTCCTCTATAAACCCTATCCTCCCTCTACCTCCTCTATAAACCCTATCCTCTTCCTACCTCCTCTATAAACCTCATCCTCCCTCTACCTCCTCTATAAACCCTATCCTCCCTCTACCTCCTCTATAAACCCTATCCTCCCTCTACCTCCTCTATAAACCTCATCCTCCCTCTACCTCCTCTATAAACCCTATCCTCCCTCTACCTCCTCTATAAACCCTATCCTCCCTCTACCTCCTCTATAAACCCTATCCTCCCTCTACCTCCTCTATAAACCCTATCCTCCCTCTACCTCCTCTATAAACCTCATCCTCCCTGTACCTCCTCTATAAACCTCATCCTCCTTCTACCTCCTCTATAAACCTCATCCTCCTTCTACCTCCTCTATAAACCTCATCCTCCCTCTACCTCCTCTATAAACCTCATCCTCCCTCTACCTCCTCTATAAACCCTATCCTCCTTTTACCTCCTCTATAAACCCTATCCTCCTTCTACCTCCTCTATAAACCTCATCCTCCCTCTACCTCCTCTATAAACCCTATCCTTCTACCTCCTCTATAAACCCTATCCTCCCTCTACCTCCTCTATAAACCCTATCCTCCTTCTATCTCCTCTATAAACCCTATCCTCCCTCTACCTCCTCTATAAACCTCATCCTCCCTCTACCTACTCTATAAACCCTATCCTCCCTCTACCTCCTCTATAAACCCTATCCTCCCTCTACCTCATCTATAAACCTCATCCTCCCACTACCTCCTCTATAAACACTATCCACCCTTTACCTTCTTTATAAACCCTATCCTCCCTCTACCTCCTCTATAAACCTCATCCTCCCTCTACCTCCTCTATAAACGCTATCTTCCTTCTACCTCCTCTATAAACCCTATCCTCCTTCTACCTCCTCTATAAACCTCATCCTCCCTCTACCTCCTCTATAAACCTCATCCTCCCTCTACCTCCTCTATAAACCCTATCCTCCTTCTACCTCCTCTATAAACCCTATCCTCCTTCTACCTCCTCTATAAACCCTATCCTCCCTCTACCGCCTCTATAAACCCTATCCTCCTTCTACCTCCTCTATAAACCTCATCCTCCCTCTACCTCCTCTATAAACCCTATCCTCCCTCTACCGCCTCTATAAACCCTATCCTCCCTCTACCGCCTCTATAAACCCTATCCTCCTTCTACCTCCTCTATAAACCTCAAACTCCCTCTACCTCCTCTATAAACCCTATCCTTCTTCTACCTCCTCTATAAACCTCATCCTCCCTCTACCGCCTCTATAAACCCTATCCTCCCTCGACCTCCTCTATAAACCTCATCCTCCCTCTACCTCCTCTATAAACCTCATTCTCCCTCTACCTCCTCTATAAACCTCATCCTCCCTCTACCTCCTCTATAAACCCTATCCTCCTTCTACCTCCTCTATAAACCCTATCCTCCCTCTACCTCCTCTATAAACGCTATCCTCCCTCTACCTCCTCTATAAACCCTATCCTCCCTCTACCTCCTCTATAAACCCTATCCTCCCTCTACCTCCTCTATAAACCCTATCCTCCCTCCACCTCCTCTATAAACCCTATCCTCCCTCTACCTCCTCTATAAACCCTATCCTCCCTCTACCTCCTCTATAAACCTCTTTCTCCCTCTACCTCCTCTATAAACCTCATCCTCCCTCTACCTCCTCTATAAACCCTATCCTCCCTCTACCTCCTCTATAAACCCTATCCTCCCTCTACCTCCTCTATAAACGCTATCCTCCCTCTACCTCCTCTATAAACCCTATCCTCCCTCTACCTCCTCTATAAACCCTATCCTCCCTCTACCTCCTCTATAAACCCTATCCTCCCTCTACCTCCTCTATAAACCCTATCCTCCCTCTAACTCCTCTATAAACCCTATCCTCCCTCTACCTCCTCTATAAACCCTATCCTCCCTCTACCTCCTCTATAAACCTCATCCTCCCTCTACCTCCTCTATAAACCTCATCCTCCCTCGACCTCCTCTATAAACCCTATCCTCCCTCGACCTCCTCTATAAACCCTATCCTCCTTCTACCTCCTCTATAAACCTCATCCTCCCTCGACCTCCTCTATAAACCTCAGCCTCCCTCTACCTCCTCTGTAAACCCTATCCTCTCTCTACCTCCTCTATAAACCTCATCCTCCCTCTACCTCCTCTATAAACCTCATCCTCCCTCTACCTCCTCTATAAACCCTATCCTCCCTCTACCTCCTCTATAAACCCTATCCTCCCTCTACCTCCTCTATAAACCTCATTCTCCCTCTACCTCCTCTATAAACCTCATCCTCCCTCTACCTCCTCTATAAACCCTATCCTCCCTCTACCTCCTCTATAAACCCTATCCTCCCTCTACCTCCTCTATAAACCCTATCCTCCCTCTACCTCCTCTATAAACCCTATCCTCCCTCTACCTCCTCTATAAACCCTATCCTCCCTCTACCTCCTCTATAAACCCTATCCTCCCTCTACCTCCTCTATAAACCCTATCCTCCCTCTAACTCCTCTATAAACCCTATCCTCCCTCTACCTCCTCTATAAACCCTATCCTCCCTCTACCTCCTCTATAAACCTCATTCTCCCTCTACCTCCTCTATAAACCTCATCCTCCCTCTACCTCCTCTATAAACCCTATCCTCCCTCTACCTCCTCTATAAACCCTATCCTCCCTCTACCTCCTCTATAAACGCTATCCTCCCTCTACCTCCTCTATAAACCCTATCCTCCCTCTACCTCCTCTATAAACCCTATCCTCCCTCTACCTCCTCTATAAACACTATCCTCCCTCTACCTCCTCTATAAACCCTATCCTCCCTCTAACTCCTCTATAAACCCTATCCTCCCTCTACCTCCTCTATAAACCCTATCCTCCCTCTACCTCCTCTATAAACCTCATCCTCCCTCTACCTCCTCTATAAACCTCATCCTCCCTCTACCTCCTCTATAAACCCTATCCTCCCTCGACCTCCTCTATAAACCCTATCCTCCTTCTACCTCCTCTATAAACCTCATCCTCCCTCGACCTCCTCTATAAACCTCAGCCTCCCTCTACCTCCTCTATAAACCCTATCCTCTCTCTACCTCCTCTATAAACCTCATCCTCCCTCTACCTCCTCTATAAACCTCAGCCTCCCTCTACCTCCTCTATAAACCCTATCCTCTCTCTACCTCCTCTATAAACCTCATCCTCCCTCGACCTCCTCTATAAACCTCATCCTCCCTTGACCTCCTCTATAAACCTCATCCTCCCTCGACCTCCTCTATAAACCTCATCCTCCCTCGACCTCCTCTATAAACCTCATCCTCCCTCGACCTCCTCTATAAACCCTATCCTCCCTCTACCTCCTCTATAAACCCTATCCTCCCTCTACCTCCTCTATAAACCCTATCCTCCCTCGACCTCCTCTATAAACCTCATCCTCCCTCTACCTCCTCTATAAACCCTATCCTCCCTCTACCTTCTCTATAAACCTCATCCTCCCTCTACCTCCTCTATAAACCTCATCCTCCCTCGACCTCCTCTATAAACCTCATCCTCCCTCTACCTCCTCTATAAACCCTATCCTCCCTCTACCTCCTCTATAAACCCTATCCTCCCTCTACCTCCTCTATAAACCTCATCCTACCTCTACCTCCTCTATAAACCTCATCCTCCCTCGACCTCCTCTATAAACCTCATCCTCCCTCGACCTCCTATATAAACCCCATCCTCCCTCTACCTCCTATCACATATCTCTTCTTTATCACGCCTCCTCTAACTAACCTCGTCATCATCATGCCTTCTCCAGCAACATTCTTTCTATCTTACCTCCTCTGTAAACCTTTTCCGCGCCCCACCTACTCTATAACCAACCCTCGCATACAACCTCTGTATAAACATTATCCTCATCCCACTTCCACCTTTAAACCTCCTCCTCCTCATCCCATTTCCATCTATAAACCTCCTCCTCCTCATCCCACCTCCACATATAAACCTCCTCCTCATCCCATTTCCATCTATAAACCTCCTCCTTATCATGCCTCCAACTATAAACCTCCTCCTTATCCTGTCTAAACCTATAAACCTCCACCATACCCTGCCTCCAACTATAAACCTCCTCCTTATCCTGTCTAAACCTATAAACCTCCACCATACCCTGCCTCCACCTATAAACCGCCACCATATCCTGTCTCCACCTATAAACCTCCACATTATCCTGCCTCCACCTATAAACCTCCACCATATCCTGCCTCCACCTATAAACCTCCACCTTATCCTGCCTCCACCTATAAACCTCCACCTTATCCTGTCTCCACCTATAAACCTCCACCATATCCTGCCTCCACTTATAAACCTCCACCATATCCTGCCTCCACCTATAAACCTCCACCTTATCCTGCCCCCACCTATAAACCTCCACCTTATCCTGTCTCCACCTATAAACCTCCACCTTATCCTGTCTCCACCTATAAACCTCCACCTTATCCTGTCTCCACCTATAAACCTCCACCTTATCCTGTCTCCACCTATAAACCTCCACCTTATCCTGTCTCCACCTATAAACCTCCACCTTATCCTGCTTCCACCTAATCCTGCCTCCACCTATAAACCTCGACCTTATCCTGTCTCCACCTATAAACCTCCACCTTATCCTGCCCCCACCTATAAACCTCCACCTTATCCTGTCTCCACCTATAAACCTCCACCTTATCCTGTCTCCACCTATAAATCTCCACCTTATCCTGCCCCCACCTATAAACCTCCACCTTATCCTGTCTCCACCAATAAACCACCACCTTATCCTACCTCCACCTATAAACCTCCACCTTATCCTGCCTCCACCTATAAACCTCCACCATATCCTGTCTCCACCTATAAACCTCCACCTTATCCTGTCTCCACCTATAAACCTCCACCTCATCCTGCCTCCACCTATAAACCTCCACCATATCCTGTCTAGCCCGTGTGTTACCGGGGCCCCATTATGTGGGATGTAAAGAATAGTGACACTGTGACCTTCCAGGCATGTCGTATGAGGCGACTAAGGAGATTGATCGATGGCTTGACAAGCTGTCATTGTAAAAAGCATTGTTATGGAAACAGACCATAGATTTTAGAAGCAGTGATCTCTGCAATATGCGCCATTTTGGCACGCAAGGTTTCTGTTTTTGAGATTGTGGTTCTGCCCTATGTGCCGTCTTCGGCTCGAAAGGACAATAGATAGATAGATATCCTGTCTCCACCTATAAACCTCCACCTTATCCTGTCTCCACCAATAAACCTCCACCTTATCCTGCCTCCACCTATAAACCTCCTCCATATCCTGCCTCCACCTATAAACCTCCTCCTTATCCTGCCTCCACCTATAAACCTCCTCCATATCCTGCCTCCACCTATAAACCTCCTCCTTATCCTGCCTCCACCTATAAACCTCCTCCTTATCCTGCCTCCACCTATAAACCTCCTCCATATCCTGCCTCCACCTATAAACCTCCACCTTATTCTGCCTCCACCTATAAACCTCCTCCTTATCCTGCCTCCACTTATAAACCTTCTCCTTATCCTGTCTCCACCTATAAACCTCCTCCTTGTCCTGCCTCCACTTATAAACCTCCTCCATATCCTGCCTCCACCTATAAACCTCCTCATTATCCTGCCTCCACTTATAAACCTTCTCCTTATCCTGCCTCCCCCTATAAACCTCCTCCATATCCTGCCTCCACCTATAAACCTCCTCATTATCCTGCCTCCACTTATAAACCTCCTCCTTATCCTGCCTCCACCTATAAACCTCCACCTTATCCTGCCTCCACTCAGCAACTTCTTCACTCCGAGCCCTCGACAGCTCGCCTCCATACCTGTATGATCTCTACTCTCGTCGTCAGCCGTGACCACATCACCACGTGACCCGGACTCTACATTCAGCCCGGGCGCCCCGGGGCAATGTTTCCACCGCAGCTTCCACACACAGAGACAGCGGCAGCTCTCCTTCTTGTTGCCTAATTGGTCGGCTTGAGTTACTTTAGTCGGAGCTAGAACCCAGACTTGCCCACAGCCAACGGTCGCGATGGTCGACGGAACAATGGCCGTCCCCGGGAGATAGACTTCCGCTGCGAGGCTCCACGCGCATGACGGAACACGAACTCTAGACGGGAAGGGCTGGCCATTATTTCCTTCCGATATTTATCTAATAAGTGTTTCGCGTTTGCGTTCTGGGGACCTGTTGGGGTGGCCATGGAGGGACATCAAGCGAAAAGTGGGACCCTAAGGTTGTGTGACTTCTTGTCTTAAGTCCTTCTCGCTTCTGTAGCTGCAGGAGTCTAGCTATTGTCGTGTTCAGGTGTCGGCCACGGGATGTCCCATTGTTTACTGGAAGTGTCATGTTTGTGTTTCTTGTGATGTCCTCTCAATGGAGCCTCGCAGTTTCTGTCGTCTTGAACCATTGCCCGGGACTCGAACATGATCCACCCGGACTTAGGGGTCGCGGGTCAAACATCAGTTGATCATGGCCATTGTTGGATTGTTTATAGCTATTTATTCTGTCTGTGTTAACAGTGATTGTGTTGTCAGTTGTCACACTGTTCATGGGCTGGAATACTGATATGTGTACTCTGTTATCACACTGTTATTGGTGGGAAAGTGAATATCTCGATAGTTACAATGGACTGGCACAATTCCTGTGTTCGGAGACCACTACCGGTTTTGGGGTATCACAATCTCTTCGTAAGACATCTAGTACAGAGTACATTCCCATCTTGTGTTGTTGCTGCTCAACATGGTCGCTGACGAATAAAGTTAAAGTAGAGCTAGACACAGCAGAGATGAGATGTTGAGTAGAGCTAGTCACAACAGAGATGAGATATTTGAGTAGAGCTAGTCACAACAGAGATGAGATATTTGAGTAGAGCTAGTCACAACAGAGATGAGATATTTGAGTAGAGCTAGTCACAACAGAGATGAGATATTTGAGTAGAGCTAGTCACAACAGAGATGAGATATTTGAGTAGAGCTAGTCACAACAGAGATGAGATATTTGAGTAGAGCTAGTCGCAACAGAGATGAGATATTTGAGTAGAGCTAGTCACAACAGAGATGAGATATTTGAGTAGAGCTAGTCACAACAGAGATGAGATATTTGAGTAGAGCTAGTCACAACAGAGATGAGATATTTGAGTAGAGCTAGTCACAACAGAGATGAGATATTTGAGTAGAGCTAGTCACAACAGAGATGAGATATTTGAGTAGAGCTAGTCACAACAGAGATGAGATATTTGAGTAGAGCTAGTCACAACAGAGATGAGATATTTGAGTAGAGCTAGTCACAACAGAGATGAGATATTTGAGTAGAGCTAGTCACAACAGAGATGAGATATTTGAGTAGAGCTAGTCACAACAGAGATGAGATATTTGAGTAGAGCTAGTCACAACAGAGATGAGATATTTGAGTAGAGCTAGTCACAACAGAGATGAGATATTTGAGTAGAGCTAGTCACAACAGAGATGAGATATTTGAGTAGAGCTAGTCACAACAGAGATGAGATATTTGAGTAGAGCTAGTCACAACAGAGATGAGATATTTGAGTAGAGCTAGTCACAACAGAGATGAGATATTTGAGTAGAGCTAGTCACAACAGAGATGAGATATTTGAGTAGAGCTAGTCACAACAGAGATGAGATATTTGAGTAGAGCTAGTCACAACAGAGATGAGATATTTGAGTAGAGCTAGTCACAACAGAGATGAGATATTTGAGTAGAGCTAGTCACAACAGAGATGAGATATTTGAGTAGAGCTAGTCACAACAGAGATGAGATATTTGAGTAGAGCTAGTCACAACAGAGATGAGATATTTGAGTAGAGCTAGTCACAACAGAGATGAGATATTTGAGTAGAGCTAGTCACAACAGAGATGAGATATTTGAGTAGAGCTAGTCACAACAGAGATGAGATATTTGAGTAGAGCTAGTCACAACAGAGATGAGATATTTGAGTAGAGCTAGTCACAACAGAGATGAGATATTTGAGTAGAGCTAGTCACAACAGAGATGAGATATTTGAGTAGAGCTAGTCACTACAGAGATGAGATGTTTGAGAGAACTGTTTGGAGTGACCAGAAGGCACAGAATGAGAAACGATCACGCAGAGACAGACAGAGAGAGAGAGAGAGAGACAGAGAGAGAGAGAGAGAGAGACAGAGAGAGAGAGAGAGACAGAGAGAGAGAGAGAGAGAGAGAGAGAGATTGGGCATTGAATCAATCCTATACCACATACAGAGACATCAAATACTTTGCTCATATGAACAGAGATGCTGGAGCGAACATAAGATGAATGACAAGATGAGAAAGGAGAAGAGTCTGTGGGAGACCCGGACTGAGATGATCAAGAAACAAAACAACATTGGTAATTGTGGAAGCTGCCAGAAGAGCAAGAGCTCGGACTTTGTAACTCCTTCGACATCTCAAGGAATATCATAGGAAATCAGACAAGAGATACAACAATTCCATCATGAGATACAACAATTCCATCATGAGATACATAAGTTACATCATGAGATACAACAATTCCATCATGAGATACATAAGTTACATCATGAGATACAACAATTCCATCATGAGATACATAAGTTACATCATTAGATTCAACAATTACATCATGAGATACATAAGTTACAACATGAGATACAACAATTCCATCATGAGATACATAAGTTACAACATGAGATACAACAATTCCATCATGAGATACATAAGTTACAACATGAGATACAACACATACATCATGAGATACATAAGTTACAACATGAGATACAACAATTACATCATGAGATACATAAGTTACATCATGAGATACAACAATTCCATCATGAGAAACATAAGTTACATCATGAGATACAACAATTACATCATGAGATACATAAGCTACAACATGAGATACATAAGTTACAACATGAGATACAACAAATCCATCATGAGATACATAAGTTACAACATGAGATACAACAATTACATCATGAGATACATAAGTTACAACATGAGATACAACAATTCCATCATGAGATACATAAGTTACATCATGAGATACAACATTACATCATGAGATACATAAGTTACATCATGAGATACATAAGTTACATCATGAGATACAACAATTCCATCATGAGATACATAAGTTACATCATGAGATACAACAATTCCATCATGAGATACATAAGTTACATCATGAGATACAACAATTCCATCATGAGATACATAAGTTACAACATGAGATACATAAGTTACAACATGAGATACATAAGTTACAACATGAGATACATAAGTTACAACATGAGATACAACAATTCCATCATGAGATACATAAGTTACAACATGAGATACATAAGTTACAACATGAGATACATAAGTTACAACATGAGATACATAAGTTACAACATGAGATACATAAGTTAAAACATGAGATACAACAATTCCATCATGAGATACATAAGTTACATCATGAGATACAACAATTCCATCATGAGATACATAAGTTACATCATGAGATACATAAGTTACAACATGAGATACAACAATTCCATCATGAGATACATAAGTTACATCATGAGATACAACAATTCCATCATGAGATACATAAGTTACAACATGAGATACAACAATTCCATCATGAGATACATAAGTTACAACATGAGATACAACAATTCCATCATGAGATACATAAGTTACAACATGAGATACAACAAATCCATCATGAGATACATAAGTTACAACATGAGATACAACAATTACATCATGAGATACATAAGTTACATCATGAGATACAACAATTACATCATGAGATACATAAGTTACATCATGAGATACAACAATTACATCATGAGATACATAAGTTACAACATGAGATACATAAGTTACAACATGAGATACAACAATTCCATCATGAGATACATAAGTTACATCATGAGATACAACATTACATCATGAGATACATAAGTTACATCATGAGATACATAAGTTACAACATGAGATACAACAATTCCATCATGAGATACATAAGTTACATCATGAGATACAACAATTCCATCATGAGATACATAAGTTACAACATGAGATACATAAGTTACAACATGAGATACAACAATTCCATCATGAGATACATAAGTTACAACATGAGATACAACAATTCCATCATGAGATACATAAGTTGCATCATGAGATACAACAATTCCATCATGAGATACAACAATTCCATCATGAGATACATAAGTTACAACATGAGATACATAAGTTACAACATGAGATACAACAATTCCATCATGAGATACAACACTTCCATCATGAGATACATAAGTTACAACATGAGATACATAAGTTACAACATGAGATACAAGAATTCCATCATGAGATACATAAGTTACAACATGAGATACAACAATTCCATCATGAGATACATAAGTTACATCATGAGATACAACAATTACATCATGAGATACATAAGCTACAACATGAGATACATAAGTTACAACATGAGATACAACAAATCCATCATGAGATACATAAGTTACAACATGAGATACAACAATTACATCATGAGATACATAAGTTACAACATGAGATACAACAATTCCATCATGAGATACATAAGTTACATCATGAGATACAACATTACATCATGAGATACATAAGTTACATCATGAGATACAACAATTCCATCATGAGATACAACAATTCCATCATGAGATACATAAGTTACATCATGAGATACAACAATTCCATCATGAGATACATAAGTTACATCATGAGATACAACAATTCCATCATGAGATACATAAGTTACAACATGAGATACAACAATTCCATCATGAGATACATAAGTTACAACATGAGATACATAAGTTACAACATGAGATACAACAATTCCATCATGAGATACATAAGTTACATCATGAGATACAACAATTCCATCATGAGATACATAAGTTACAACATGAGATACAACAATTACATCATGAGATACATAAGTTACAACATGAGATACAACAATTACATCATGAGATACATAAGTTACATCATGAGATACAAAAGTTACAACATGATATACAACAATTCCATCATGAGACACATAAGTTACATCATGAGATACAACAATTACATCATGAGATACATAAGTTACATCATGAGATACAACAATTCCATCATGAGATACATAAGTTACATCATGAGATACAACAATTACATCATGAGATACATAAGTTACATCATGAGATACAACAATTCCATCATGAGATACATAAGTTACATCATGAGATACAACAATTCCATCATGAGATACATAAGTTACATCATGAGATACAACAATTCCATCATGAGATACATAAGTTACAACATGAGATACAACAATTCCATCATGAGATACAACAATTACATCATGAGATACAACAATTCCATCATGAGATACAACAATTACATCATGAGATACAACAATTACATCATGAGATACAACATTTACATCATGAGATTCGACAATTACATCATGAGATACGACAAATACATCATTAGATACAACAATTACATCATGAGATACGACAATTACATCATAAGATACAGCAATTCAATCATGAGATAGGCTATTACATCATGATATACAACAATTACATCATGAGACACAACAATTACATCATGATATACGACAAATACATCATTAGATACAACAATTACATCATGCGATACGACAATTACATCATGAGATACGACAATTACATCATGCGATACGACAATTACATCATGATATACAACATTTCCATCATGAGATACACTAATTACATCATGAGATACGACAATTACATCATGCGATACGACAATTACATCATGAGATACGACAATTACATCATGATATACAACAATTACATCATGAAATACGACACTTACATTATGAGATACGACAATTACATCATGAGATATAACAATTACATCATGAGATACAACAATTACTTCGTGAGATACAACAATTACATCATGAGATACAACAATTACGTCATTACAACAACACTTCCATCATGAGATAAACTATTCCATCTTGAGATACGACAATTACATCATGAGATACAGCAATGACATGAGACAGAACAATTACATCATCAGACACAACAAATACATGAGACACAACAATTACATGAGACACAACAATTACATCATAAGACACAACAATTACTTTATGAGACACAATTATTCCTTCATGTGACAGAAAAGAAGATAGAGAAGTTAGTGTCCCACATGTGACAATGTTGAAAGTTAGCGTCCCACACGTGACAATGTTGGAAGTTAGCGTCCCACACGTGACAATGTTGGAAATTTGCGTCCCACACGTGACAGTGTTGGGAGGTAGCGTCCCAAACGTTACAGTGTTGGAAGTTATCGTCCCACACGTGACAGTGTTGTAAGTTAGCGTCCCACACATGACAGTGTTGGGAGTTAGTATCCCACACGTGACAGTGTTGGAAATTAGCGTCCCACACGTGACAATGTTGGAAGTTAGCGTCCCACACGTGACAATGTTGGACGTTAGCGTCCCACACGCGACAATGTTGGAAGTTAGCGTCTCACACGTGACAGTGTTGGAAGTTAACGTCCCACACGTGACAGTGTTGGAAGTTAACGTCCCACACGTGACAATGTTGGAAGTTAGCGTCCCACACGTGACAATGTTGGAAGTTAGCGTCCCACACGTCACAATGTCGGAAGTTAGCGTCCCACACGTGGCAATGTCGGAAGTTAGCCTCCCACACATGAGTGTTCAAAGTTAGCATCCCACACGTCACAGTGTTGGAAGTTAGCGTCCTACACGTGACAATGTTGGGAGTTAGCATCCCACACGTGACAGTGTTGGTAGTTAGCAT
Organism: Megaustenia siamemsis; assembly: GCA_032433765.1. Lineage (NCBI taxonomy): Eukaryota > Metazoa > Mollusca > Gastropoda > Stylommatophora > Ariophantidae > Megaustenia > Megaustenia siamemsis. The sequence goes on along the minus strand of JAVIAB010000059.1, from coordinate 77,343,599 downwards.
CCCGCACGTGACAACTTTGATAGTTAGCCTCCCACACGTGACAACTTTGATAGTTAGCCTCCCACGCGTGACAGTGTTGATAGTTAGCCTCCCACACGTGACAACTTTGATAGTTAGCCTCCCACGCGTGACAGTGTTGATAGTTAGCCTCCCACACGTGACAACTTTGATAGTTAGCCTACCACGCGTGACAGTGTTGGTAGTTAGCATCCCGCACGTGACAGTGTTGATAGTTAGCCTCCGACACGTGACAACTTTGATAGTTAGCCTCCCACACGTGACAGTGTTGATAGTTAGCCTCCCACACGTGACAGTGTTGATAGTTAGCCTCCCACACGTGACAACTTTGATAGTTAGCCTCCCACACGTGACAGTGTTGATAGTTAGCCTCCCACACGTGACAGTGTTGATAACTAGCCTCCCACACATGACAACTTTGATAGTTAGCCTCCCACACGTGACAGTGTTGATAGTTAGCCTCCGACACGTGACAACTTTGATAGTTAGCCTCCCACACGTGACAGTGTTGATAGTTAGCCTCCCACACGTGACAACTTTGATAGTTAGCCTCCCACACGTGACAGCGTTGACAGTTAGCCTCCCACATGTGACAGCGTTGGAGCTCCATAACAAAGATTTGAGAAGTTCCCAAGCTTGGTGGCCGCTCCACCCAGACACGACCGAGTGTGGAGACCTCAAGCTGGTCGATGTCAGTATAACAATCTAGACATACATAGACAAGAGAAACTGGTGGCTGATGTAGATGTGGGCCGGAGCTGTGAGAAACAAGAGAGAAAGAGATGATCAAGCAAACCTTAAAACCTTCCATGAACCGTCTGTGTGTCAGCTTTAGATGTAGACATGTCTCTCATACACATACACACGCACACACAAGCACACATACACACGTACACACACATACATACACACGCACACACACACATACATACACACGCACACACACATACATACACACGCACACACACATACATACACACGCACACACAAGCACACATACACACGCACACACACATACATACACACGCACACACAAGCACACATACACACGCACACACAAGCACACATGCACACGCACTTATCTTTCTCAGATTCTCTCCTTATAAATTTCTACCAACTTTCCTTCTCTCTCTCTCTCTCTTATGTTTCTCTCTCTTATCTTTCTCAGATTCTCTCCTTATAAATTTCTACCAACTTTCCTTCTCTCTCTCTCTCTCTCTCTCTCTCTCTTATCTTTCTCTCTCTTATCTTTCTCAGATTCTCTCCTTATATATTTCTACCAACTTTCCTTGTCTCTCTCTCTCTCTCTCTCTCTCTCTCTTATCTTTCTCTCTCTTATCTTTCTCTCTCTTATCTCTCTCTCATCTTTCTCTCTCTTATCTCTCTCTCTCATCTTTCTCTCTTATCTCTCTCTATTATCTTTCTCTCTCTTATCTTTCTCAGATTCTCTCCTTATAAATTTCTACCAACTTTCCTTCTCTCTCTCTTATCTTTCTCTCTCTTATCTCTCTCTGATATCTTTCTCTCTCTTATCTCTCTCTATTATCTTTCTCTCTCTTATCTTTCTCTCTCTTATCTTTCTCTCTCTTATCTCTCTCTATTATCTTTCTCTCTCTTATCTTTCTCATATTCTCTTAATTATAAATTTCTACCAACTTTCCTTCTCTCTCTTTCTCTTTTATCTTTATCTCTCTTATCTTTCTCTCTCTTATCTCTCTCTGATATCTTTCTCTCTCTTATCTTTCTCAGATTCTCTTAATTATAAATTTCTACCAACTTTCCTTCTCTCTCTCTCTCTTTTATCTTTATCTCTCTTATCTTTCTTTCTCTTATCTTTCTCAGATTCTCTCCTTATAAATTTCTACCAACTTTCCTTCTCTCTCTCTCTCTCTCTCTCTCTCTGTGTGTGTCTTATCTTTATCTCTATTATCTTTCTCTCTTTTATCTTTCTCAGATTCTCCCCTTATAAATTTCTACCAACTTTCCTTCTCTCCCTCTCTCTCTGTGTCTTATCTTTATCTCTCTTATCTTTATCTTTCTTATCTTTCTCAGATTCTCTGCTTATAAATTTATACCAACTTTCCTTCTCTCGGTGTGTCTTATCGTTATCTCTCTTATCTTTCTCTCTCTTATCTTTCTCAGATTCTCTCCTTTGTGTGTGTGTGTGTGAATGCGTGTGGGAAATGTGTGTAGAAAGAGGCAGAGAGAAAGACAAAAAGCAGGAGGAAAGACCGAGGGCTCTGTCCTAAACCGAGGTCCCACTAGAGAGACCCCGCCAGAACGTGCCAGTCTAAGTAGCTTCGTTATGTTCCCCGATTAAACACTCCCTGCACTGCGCATGTGCGGAAGTTATTAGCGGAAGCCTGCGCGCATGCGCGTAAAATCTGAAGTGGCCAGGGTCTCTTAAGCCGCACGTGCGGAGGGAGGGACAGCTGCGGTGGGGAGGGGCAGTTTGTTTTTATTTTATAAAACCTGGAATTAGAAGCTCGCTGAAACACACACACATACACACACATACACACACACATACACACACAAACACACATACACACACATACACACACATACACACACAAACACACACACATACACACACACATACACACACACATACACACACACATACACTGACACTCACAGACATATATGATGGACTCTCAATTTAACGTGTGTGTGTGTGTCGCTGAAATACATGGAGGTACCAACACTCACAACCAAGACAGGTACCAACACTCACAACCAAGACAGGTACCAACACTCACACTCGACTCTTTTTCACAGATATAGACCCCAACAAAACTCACAGATATAGACCCCCACAAAACTCACAGATATAGACCCCCACAAAACTCACAGATATAGACCCCAACAAATCTCACAGATATCTATCTATCTATCTATCTATCTATCTATTGACCTTTCGAGCCGTAACCGGCCCATAGGGCGTAGACCAAGATACACCTTCTCCTATATGAATTTTTGTTCTAGCAGTTTTCTTTTAAAGATATTTTATCAAATCTCGCCATCTGTCTCTGTTCTGTGCAAGCAGTTCTATCTCATTGAGGGAGCCGATTCCTGCTGCTCTTGCCTCTCTCATCAATGTTCTTCTCAGTGTCTTCCTGGGTCTTCCTCTTTTTCTTTTACCTGTTGTTTCCCATATGAGGGCTTGCTTTGCTATTCGATTATTATCTCTTCTCATCACAGATATAGACCCCCACAAAACTCACAGATATAGACCCCCACAAAACTCACAGATATAGACCCCAACAAAACTCACAGATATAGACCCCAAACAAAACTCACAGATATAGACCCCCACAAAACTCACAGATATAGACCCCCACAAAACTCACAGATATAGACCCCAAAAAAACTCACATATATAGACTCCACAAAACTCACAGATATAGACCCCAACAAAACTCACAGATATAGACCCCCACAAAACTCACAGATATAGACCCCCACAAAACTCACATATATAGACCCCAACAAAACTCACAGATATAGACCCCCACAAAACTCACAGATATAGACCCCCACAAAACTCACAGATATAGACCCCCACAAAACTCACAGATATAGACCCCAACAAAACTCACAGATATAGACCCCAACAAAACTCACAGATATAGACCCCCACAAAACTCACAGATATAGAATCCACAAAACTCACAGATATAGACCCCAACAAAACTCACAGATATAGACCCCCACAAAACTCACAGATATAGACCCCCACAAAACTCACATATATAGACCCCAACAAAACTCACAGATATAGACCCCCACAAAACTCACAGATATAGACCCCCACAAAACTCACAGATATAGACCCCCACAAAACTCACAGATATAGACACCAACAAAACTCACAGATATAGACCCCAACAAAACTCACAGATATAGACCCCAACAAAACTCACAGATATAGACCCCAACAAAACTCACAGATATAGACCCCAACAAAACTCACAGATATAGACTCCACAAAACTCACAGATATAGACCCCAACAAAACTCACAGATATAGACCCCCACAAAACTCACAGATATAGACCCCAACAAAACTCACAGATATAGACCCCCTCAAAACTCACAGATATAGACCCCAACAAAACTCACAGATATAGACCCCCACAAAACTCACAGATATAGACCCCAACAAAACTCACAGATATAGGCCCCAACAAAACTCACAGATATAGACCCAACAAAACTCACAGATATAGACCCCAACAAAACTCACAGATATAGACCCCCACAAAGCTCACAGACATTAACCCTCAAATGTAATAGTTTCCATTCGTGACACAATATATAGTTTACGTCAGACTTAATACTGTTATCAAACATTATTTGATAGTGAACATAGACATATAAAAACAATAGCAACAGCAGGAGAAACAGGAGTCACATGGATGCACATAATATTCAACGCAGCATGGCACCGACAAAAAGTCCAAGAAGTCTGGCAACAGGCAATCATCGTACCAATATGAAAAAAAAAAGAAAGGTAGCACGAGATCTTGCAATCAATATAGAGGTATATCTCTTCTCAGCCATATAGGAAAGCTATACGCCAAAATTGTGGGGAAAATGACTGAGACCAATAATAGAACTACAGTTAAGCGATTCTCAAATGGGCTTCCGAAAAAAAACAACAGAGGATGTACTGCCGCACTATTCAATTTAAAACAGCTGGTACAAAATACGACAGAACACAATCAAAATGTGTAGATAACTTTCATTGACCAGGATAAAGCATTGACAGAGTAAACAGAGAACAACTGTGGGAGATATTAACAACATACGGAGTAAGCCAACATCTAACAGAGAACAACTGTGGGAGATACTAACAACATACGGAGTAAGCCAACATCTAACCAACCTTATTAAAAGCCTCTACGTTAACAGCAGCTGCAGGGTCAGAACAGCAGCAGGCTACACAGACCACTTCGAAGTTAGATCAGGTGTAAGACAGGGGTGCGTACTATCCCCCCTACTGTTTATTACATACATGGACTATATATGCAAGCTAGCCAACCCATCAGAGACAGAGGAGATCAACAAGCTTATATTTGCAGACGATCAGGCACAAATACATGAAACAATAGAAGACCTACAAGAACACTTAAACAAACTCAACAGCTCAGGCACTAATACATGAAACAATAGAAGACCTACAAGAACACTTAAACAAACTCAACATCTCAGGCACTAATACATTAAACAATAGAAGACCTACAAGAACACTTAAACAAACTCAACATCTCAGGCACTAATACATGAAACAATAGAAGACCTACAAGAACACTTAAACAAACTCGACAGCTCTGGGGCACTAATACATTAAACAATAGAAGACCTACAAGAGCTCTTAGCCGCGATAGCTCAGTGGTTAGTGAACTGGGCTACAAAGGACAAAAGGTAGGTTTCGATCCCAACCGACGACTTCCGGTTCACATAGCATTTAATGGGTACAGGATTTTTTTCGGGAAAGTAAAGCGGCATAGGCGTAATACCGACCACATTACCCCAAAAATTATGTGCCGATAATATGTCTGTAGAATGTATGTCTGTAGAATGTATGTCTGTAGAATGTATGGTCACTAACACCATATTCCCTATACGCCACTTGGTGTGACGGGTCACTAACACCATATTCCCTATACGCCACTTGGTGTGACGGGTCACTAACACCATATTCCCTATACGCCACTTGGTGTGACGGGTCACTAACACCATATTCCATATACGCCACTTGGCGTGATATGTGTACTTTACTTTTACTTTTTACAAGAACTCTTAAACAAACTCAACATCTCAGGCACAAAATACAACATGAAAATCAACATCAACAAAACAGAAGTCATGAATATCGCACAAGAGAAACATAACATCAACATAACTATAGACGGGAAACAACTAAAACAAGTAAGTAGAGGAATTCAAATACCTAGGAAGTCTAGTGACAAACAACAATTCACAAACAGCAGAGATAGACTCAAGATGCAGACAAAGCTTGTGAAATCATTGGACAGCTATCATCACTATTGTCCAACAAGGAAATAACTCTAGAGGCAAAACGAGCACTATACAATACAATCTTCATCCCAACGTTGTGCTACCAATGCCAGACCCTAGATGCAAGAATAATAAGACAAATAACCACAAATGAGATTAAATGTGTTAGACAAATGGTAGGAAACAGTCTGAGATATAAGGTCAGAAATGAAGAACTGAGAAAAAAGCTAGGAATAACTGCCATAGAATATATAAAAAAAAACAACAGATAAAATTGTTAGTTCACGTGACAAAGCTGAAATATCAAAACACAACACAGCGAGCATTCAATAAACTTTTCGAGAACACCAGACCCAAGGGCCGACCACGAAAAAGATGGATTGACGAGATATAAGAAGCACTAGGAAACACAACAGCAGCAGAGACCAAATGAAGAGCAAAAATTATATCTCCCTCGACGCTGAAAAGCAAATTAGGAAGGAAAGAAGAAAACGAAACAGACTAAAACGTTTCTTGCAACTGTTCATGTTTTGGGCTCGGCTTTAATAAATGAAATGTTTTATATTGATACGAGATGCTGATAAAGCAGGAAACAAAATACAAGTAAACAGATAAGCTAATCTCTCGACGGTAAGATTTGATGAAGGTTATGTAACTCGTGGGCTATACAACCAAATTTGGTTAGGACTTCCCTTAGAAGTACAACGTAAGCACGCTATTAAAGGAAGATGGCGGAACCAATATTGGCTACTACAGTATTCAGGGAAGGGTAGGTTGCTTTTGGTGACAATTGGGGACACCACAGATTCAGAGAGACAGTTGAGGACTTGACTTGGGGTTCCAGACTTTAGTGGAGGTTTATTCAGAAGATTTATTTCAAGGGAGGATGTTTAGCTTAGGTAGATATTTCAGGTATCTAAAGAGATCAGTGCTTATTAAGGAAATCAAGGTTAGGGACATACAGATTGATACAGAAGCCATTTTATCATGTGTTTGATTTTATGTGAAGTACAAGAAGTTATGTGAATGTAATTATAGAACCTGGGCGAGTGTCATATAACAACGGCAGTAGCCAAGACACGAATACAGAATTTCTACCAATGATAGATAGTTTGATAAATGTTTAGACGGCCACAGCAAATATTATGTGTAATGGTAAATGTAAATATATAAACTTTTATATTAGGGGATTTCAATGCAAAAGTAGGAACAGCTAAAGTGCAAAATGTAACTGGAGGACATGGCCGAGGAGAGAGGAAGAACAAGGAGGATAGATTGGGTAAAGACACATGAAATGATTATAGGTAACATCTGGTTTAAACAACACCCTAGGCGACTATGGACATGGCAAAGTCTAGACAAAAAAGTACACAATCAAATTGATTTTATACTGGTACAGAGAAGATTCAGGAATGGGCTAAAATCTGTTAAAACAAGGTCAGGAACAGGATTCAATAATGATCATGCATCAGTATTTGGAAAAATGAGAATAAAACTGCGAAAGAACTTTCACAAACCTCACTGATATCAACCCCCACAAACCTCACTGATATCAACCCCCACAAGCCTCATTGATATCAACCCCCACAAGCCTCACTGATATAAACCCCCACAAACCTCACTGATATCAACTTTCACAAACCACACTGATATCAACCCCACAAACCTCACTGATATCACCTTTCACAAACCTCACTGATATCAACTTTCACAAACCTTACTGATATCAACCCCCACAAACCTCACTGGTATCAACCTCAACAAATCTCACTGATATCAACTTTCACAAACCTTACTGATATCAACCCCCACAAACCTCACTGGTATCAACCTCCACAAATCTCACTGATATCAACCATCACTGATATCAACTCCCACAAAGCTCACTAATATCAACAACAAAAGCTCACTGATATCAACCCCCCACAAATCTCACTGATATCAACCATCACTGATATCAACTCCCACAAAGCTCACTAATATCAACAACAACAAAAGCTCACTGATATCAACCCCCACAAATCTCACTGATATCAACTCCCACAAAGCTCACTAATATCAACAACAACAAAAGCTCACTGATATCAACCACCACAAAAGCTCACTGATATCAACTCCCACAAAGCTCACTAATATCAACAACAACAAAAGCTCACTGATATCAACCCCCACAAAGCTCACTGATATCAACCCCCACAAAGCTCACTGATATCAACAACAACAAAAGCTCACTGATATCAACCCCCACAAAGCTCACTGATATCAAGTCCCACAAAAGCTCATTGATATCAACCCTGTCATATACAGGAGCGGCGGGTAGAACATCGAAGCTCTGACGGGAAAACGCCTGTAACCAGCGACCTTGTTTGATTGACGGCTCAAATCACCACGTGACTTCTTGAAGTTAGGTGGGCGTGGTCATGTGCAGTCATGCGCAGAAAGTGGTCGTGTCTCGCGATCAACGAGCCGGAAGAATTATGTCTGCTTGAGCGACTTCGTGCCAGGCTGAGATCCGATGGAGAAACGTTCAAGGGGAGACGAGCACTTCCCATCCCGCCATTGTGTTCTCCCTCCCTATCTGATCGTGACTGGCTCCAGATGTCCGAGGGTCAAGGTTTAGTGACCGACACACTTTGATCTTGTTGCCAGGCACCGTGGTGTGCCCTTTAATTGTTGTCAATGGCTTGTTTTTTGTTTTGCTTTTTTCACTTTTTGTAGGGGGGGGGGGTGGGGAGGGGGGAGGGGGGAAGGGAGAGGGGGAGGGGGGTGCAAGCACATCATCATCGCGTAGCGTGTCCTCTACACAATGTTTAATTTACCACAACTCGTCTGAGCCAATCTCTGTCTGTAGCCAGATCTCCCACCACAGCCCGTTTTAAAGAATCCCTGTCTGTAGTCAGACCTCCCACAGAACGTTACATTCACCAGGTCTTAAAGAATCTCTGTCTCTAGCCAGATCTCCCACAGAACGTTACATTCACCAGGTCTTAAAGAATCTCTGTCTCTAGCCAGATCTCCCACAGAATGTTACATTCACCACAGCCCGTCTTAAAGAATCCCTGTATGTAGCCAGATCTCCCACAGAACCTTACATTCACCAACTCGTCTTAAAGAATCTATGTCTGTAGCCAGATCTCCCACAGAACCTTACATTCACCACAGCCCGTCTTAAAGAATCTCTGTCTGTAGACAGATCTCCCACAGAACCTTACATTCACCACAGCCCGTCTTAAAGAATCTCTGTCTCTAGCCAGATCTCCCACAGAACCTTACATTCACCACATCCCGTCTTAAAGAATCTCTGTCTCTAGCCAGATCTCCCACAGAACCTTACATTCACCACATCCCGTCTTAAAGAATCTCTGTCTCTAGCCAGATCTCCCACAGAACGTTACATTCACCACAGCCCGTCTTAAAGAATCTCTGTCTCTAGCCAGATCTCCCACATAACCTTACATTCACCACAGCCCGTCTTAAAGAATCTCTGTCTCTAGCCAGATCTCCCACAGAACGTTACATTCAGGACAGCCCGTCTTAAAGAATCTCTGTCTGTAGCCAGATCTCCCACAGAACCTTACATTCACCACAGCCCGTCTTAAAGAATCTCTGTCTGTAGCCAGATCTCCCACATAACCTTACATTCACCACAGCCCGTCTTAAAGAATCTCTTGTCTCTAGCCAGATCTCTCACAGAACGTTACATTCACCACAGCCCGTCTTAAAGAATCTCTGTCTCTAGCCAGATCTCCCACAGAACGTTACATTCACCACAGCCCGTCTTAAAGAATCTCTGTCTCTAGCCAGATCTCCCACAGAACCTTACATTCACCACAGCCCGTCTGAAAGAATCTCTGTCTGTAGACAGATCTCCCACATAACCTTACATTCACCACAGCCCGTCTTAAAGAATCTCTGTCTCTAGCCAGATCTCCCACAGAACCTTACATTCACCACAGCCCGTCTGAAAGAATCTCTGTCTCTAGCCAGATCTCCCACATAACCTTACATTCACCACAGCCCGTCTGAAAGAATCTCTGTCTCTTGCCAGATCTCCCGCTTATTATGTTGTCACATTCAAGTTCTCCGTGATGTCTTGTAACCACCTTCTTCTTGGTCTGCCCCTGATGCGTTGCCCAGGAACCATGCTTTGCATTATCGTTCTTTCCAGCCCGCTGTGTGTGTATGTGTTGACTTGGTCAACGAAAGTTAATTTCCTATATAGAATGGTGTTAATAAGGTAGCACATTTTCATGTTTAAATCTTGTCATGTCTTTGTCATGTCTTCGTCATGTCTTCGTCACGTCTTCGTCACGTCTTCGTCACGTCTTCGTCATGTCTTCGTCATGTCGTCGTCATGTCTTCGTCATGTCTTCGTCACGTCTTCGTCATGTCTTCGTCATGTCTTCGTCACGTCTTCGTCACGTCTTCGTCACGTCTTCGTCATGTCTTCGTCATGTCTTCGTCATGTCTTCGTCATGTCGTCGTCATGTCTTCGTCATGTCTTCGTCACGTCTTCGTCACGTCTTCGTCACGTCTTCGTCATGTCGTCGTCATGTCTTCGTCACGTCTTCGTCACGTCTTCGTCATGTCTTCGTCACGTCTTCGTCACGTCTTCGTCATGTCTTCGTCATGTCTTCGTCACGTCTTCGTCATGTCTTCGTCATGTCTTCGTCACGTCTTCGTCACGTCTTCGTCATGTCTTCGTCACGTCTTCGTCACGTCTTCGTCACGTCTTCGTCATGTCTTCGTCACGTCTTCGTCATGTCTTCGTCATGTCTTCGTCATGTCTTCGTCATGTCTTCGTCACGTCTTCGTCATGTCTTCGTCATGTCTTCGTCATGTCGTCGTCACGTCTTCGTCATGTCTTCGTCATGTCTTCGTCATGTCGTCGTCATGTCGTCGTCACGTCTTCGTTGTTCTGGTCCATTATCTAATGTATCTGAAGGAAACTTCTGCAGCAGTTGCGAACGAGTCGACTTTCTTCCTTGCTGTTTGCGAGTTTGTCCATAATTGACAACAATATGTTGTGATCGAGAAGGTACACGTCCTCAGTAATGTTCAGTTTCTGCTATTGTGCAACGTGTTCTTCATGACGTTTAATTGCTGTGTTGATATTTGCTAATGTTCTTGTGACCTCCTTCTGACAGTCTCCATTGTTAGTTACTACAGATCGACATCTTGTGATCTCCTGACAGTCTCCATTGTTAGTTACTACAGATCGACATCTTGTGATCTCCTGACAGTCTCCATTGTTATTTACTACAGATCGACATCTTGTGATCTCCTGACAGTCTCCATTGTTAGTTACTACAGATCGACATCTTGTGATCTCCTGACAGTCTCCATTGTTAGTTACTACAGATCCACATCTTGTGATCTCCTGACAGTCTCCATTGTTAGTTACTACAGATCCACATCTTGTGATCTCCTCCTGACAGTCTCCATTGTTAGTTACTACAGATCCACATCTTGTGATCTCCTCCTGACCGTCTCCATTGTTAGTTACTACATATCCACATCTTGTGATCTCCTGACAGTCTCCATTGTTAGTTACTACAGATCCACATCTTGTCTATCTATCTATCTTTCGTTCGCCTGAAGTATTGTCTATATCTGCAATGTCGTTTCCTGTATAAATTTTACTGTCTTTTGTAATTCTTGCAGTGGCCCATATAGTTTTGTCTGTAGTGTTGTATCTATGGGCCAATGGATTTTCCTCAGTCTACTATATTCTGTGCAGTCTTGAAGTATGTGTTCAGCAGTCTGGGGCGCCTGTCCACATGTACAAGTAGTTGATGTGCCGATCTTGAATTTTGTATACATGTGACTATGGAGTCGATTGTGTCCTGTTCTTAGGCGTATAATGATAACTTGTTCATATCTATTCATATTATGAAAGGCATCCTGATTTGGGGCTTGTGGTCCTCTGATTGATTTGATTATCTGTTTCTTATGATGGTATGTAACTGGTGTATCTAGTTGTGTGCCTGTTGAACCTTCCTTTGCCAACTGATCTGCTTTCTCATTTCCTGGTATTCCACAGTGAGACGGGATCCACTGCAGGGCAACCCTGTGGTGCTTGCAGAGTTCAGTCAATAAGGTCTGCAGATGTGGTAATTTTCTGGATTGTAGTGCCTGGAGTACTGATCTTGCATCTGTCAAAAACACTACAGGCTGTGGGCTAAGATTACTGTTCAGCAGTTTTTCTATTGCCAACTTTATTGCTTGGATTTCTGCATCATAAGTGTGACAATATTTCCCTGTTACTATTTTATTCATATCCCTAGTGTTATTTGGGTACTCTATATATGCACCTGCTCCCCCATTCTTTAATGCATTCTGTGCTGATCCATCTGTGTACACACGAATCCATAGGTCTTGTGGGTATTCTTCATCCAGGAAACTGAGAGCTATTGTTTTTCGCTGTAGACTATTTTGTTCCTCTTTGTCAACTATTCCTTTCACTTCTGTCCGTATTTGAACTGATAATCCTGATTCCTCTGTCCAGGGAGTCTGTTCTGGTATGGGCAGTAGGGGGTTAACAACTCTTGGCATGTCTGGTGTTTGTCTACTAATACGCTTGGCTTGGTGGATAAAGCTACTTCTCTTAAGTCGTCCCAATGCAAGATTTTGGAATCGGTCCTTCATTGGATGTCTCGGCATGCAAGCAAATTTTTCTGCCTGTATCAGCACCTTTGTGTCTCTCCGTTCTCTCAGTGCTGGTATCCTCCACAATTTCTCCATCTCCAATATTGGTGTTGATTTCATTGCTCCTGTGATGACCCTAAGTGCCTGGTTTTGTACTTTATCCAGTTCTTGCAATGTGGTGTTTGATGCTGAGCACCATGCGGATGATCCATATTCTAAATGTGGGCGTATACTCTGTTGGTAAACTTTACTGAGTATTTTCTCACTCGCACCCCATGTGGTTCCACACAACTTTCTTAGAATAGCCAATTTCATCCTTGCTTTTTGGGAGTCTCCATTGTTAGTTACTACAGATCCACATCTTGTGATCTCCTTCTGAAAGTCTCCATTGTTAGTTACTACAGATCCACATCTTGTGATCTCCTTCTGACAGTCTCCATTGTTAGTTACTACAGATCTACATCTTGTGATCTCCATCTGACAGTCTCCATTGCTAGTTACTACAGATCTACATCTTGTGATCTCCATCTGACAGTCTCCGTTGTTAGTTACTACAGATTTACATCTTGTGATCTCCTTCTGAAAGTCTCCATTGTTAGTTACTACAGATCCACATCTTGTGATCTCCTTCAACTCAAATATTTCTGATTGGTGGATATAATTATAATCTTCCATTAGATGAACATATTGGTTATTGTTATTTATATAATAATAACATCTAAAGGGCATTACAATATTTGTTAAGGGCAGATATAGGAGAAACGTCTGAGGAGGCATTATAATATTTGTTAAGGGCAGATATAGGAGAAACGTCTGAGGAGGCATTATAATATTTGTTAAGGGCAGATATAGGAGAAACGTCTGAGGAGGCATTATAATATTTGTTAAGGGCAGATATAGGAGAAACGTCTGAGGAGGCATTACAATATTTGTTAAGGGCAGATATAGGAGAAACGTCTGAGGAGGCATTACAATATTCGTTAAGGGCAGATATAGGAGAAACGTCTGAGGAGGCATTACAATATTTGTTAAGGGCAGATATAGGAGAAACGTCTGAGGAGGCATTACAATATTTGTTAAGGGCAGATATAGGAGAAACGTCTGAGGAGGCACTACAATATTTGTTAAGGGCAGATATAAGAGAAACGTCTGAGGAGGCATTACAATATTTGTTAAGGGCAGATATAAGAGTAACATCTAAGGAGGCATTACAATATTTGTTAAGGGCAGATATAAGAGTAACATCTAAGGAGGCATTACAATATTTGTTAAGGACATATATAAGAGTAACATCTAAGGAGGCATTACAATATTTGTTAAGGGCAGATATAAGAGTAACATCTAAGGAGGCATTACAATATTTGTTAAGGACATATATAAGAGTAACATCTAAGGAGGCATTACAATATTTGTTAAGGGCAGATATAAGAGTAACATCTAAGGAGGCATTACAATATTTGTTAAGGACATATATAAGAGTAACATCTAAGGAGGCATTACAATATTTGTTAAGGGCAGATATAACAAATAATGCTAACAACAGCATCGCTTGTCAGGTTACCTTCATCTCTTGTCAGATTACCTTCATTTCTTGTCAGGTTACCTTCATCTCTTGTCAGATTACCTTCATTTCTTGTCAGGTTACCTTCATCTCTTGTCAGATTACCTTCATTTCTTGTCAGTTTACCTTCATCTACTGCCAGTTTACCTTCATCTCTTGTCAAGTTACCTTCATCTCTTGTCAAGTTACCTTCATCTCTTGTCAGGTTACCTTCATCTCTTGTCAGGTTACCTTCATCTACTGCCGGTTTACCTTCATCTCTTGTCAGGTTATCTTCATCTACTGCCGGTTTACCTTCATCTCTTGTCAGGTTATCTTCATCTCTTGTCAGTTTACCTTCATCTATTGTCAAGTTACCTTATCTACTGCCGGTTTACCTTCATCTATTGTCAAGTTACCTTCATCTACTGCCGGTTTACCTTCATCTACTGCCGGTTTACCTTCATCTATTGTCAAGTTACCTTCATCTACTGCCGGTTTACCTTCATCTATTGTCAAGTTACCTTCATCTACTGCCGGTTTACCTTCATCTACTGCCGGTTTACCTTCATCTCTTGTCAAGTTACCTTCATCTACTGCCGGTTTACCTTCATCTACTGCCGGTTTACCTTCATCTCTTGTCAGTTTACCTTCATCTACTGCCGGTTTACCTTCATCTATTGCTAGTTTTTCATTTCCTCATTGTGATTGTCATCATTAAGCTTTGTCTGATCGTTTCTTATATTTCGCCTAATGGGTGCAACTCTCACGTCGTCCCACTGGTTTGTGTGTGAGCCGTGACAGGGCTGTAGAAGATGGAGAGAGAGAGAGAGAGAGAGAGAGAGAGAGGGAGAGAGAGAGACGAACTGGAGATGTGGGAATGCAGGAAAGTGAAAGTTGTACCGACGTCAGCGGTCGCATTGCGATGACAAAATATGGACCAGAAAACCGTCCACGCGGAATCGGTACATCCAGTAGGGCGGCCAGACCATAATTTCCCACACCCGACACTTCCGGTAATAGCAGACCTGAGCGACAGTTGACGAATAGGAAGTGACGTCAAAATGGTCAGTCAGGTTGTAGAGTCCAGCGAGGCAGCAAAAGTTGCAGTCAGCGCTGTCCAGCAAAATTGACAGCTTGGGAGGGAAGTTGTACTTTGACTGAGCACAGTTTCTAGTTGTCCTTCTCACTCAGGGATGGTCACTGTTTGTTGTAAGTTTCTTCTTGCCATCATCATCATGTGACATGCCTGATGGCGTAGATCAGCTCTGTCCTAAGTGTTTATATATATTTTGGCGCCATCTAAATGATGGCGTAGATCAGCGCTGTCCAACGTTTTTATATATTGGGGCGCCGTCTAACTGGTGGCGTAGATCAGCGCTGTCCAACGTTTTTATATATTGGGGCGCCGTCTAACTGGTGGCGTAGATCAGCGCTGTCGAACGTTTTTATATATTGGGCGCCATCTAACTGGTGGCGTAGATCAGCGCTGTCCGCCGTTTTTATATATTGGGCGCCGTCTAACTGGTGGCGTAGATCAGCGCTGTCCGCCGTTTTTATATATTGGGCGCCGTCTAACTGGTGGCGTAGATCAGCGCTGTCCGCCGTTTTTATATATTGGGCGCCATCTATCTGGTGGCGTAGATCAGCGCTGTCCGCCGTTTTTATATATTGGGCGCCGTCTAACTGGTGGCGTAGATCAGCGCTGTCCGCCGTTTTTATATATTGGGCGCCGTCTAACTGGTGGCGTAGATCAGCGCTGTCCGCCGTTTTTATATATTGGGCGCCGTCTAACTGGTGGCGTAGATCAGCGCTGTCCGCCGTTTTTATATATTGGGCGCCATCTATCTGGTGGCGTAGATCAGCGCTGTCCGCCGTTTTTATATATTGGGCGCCATCTATCTGGTGGCGTAGATCAGCGCTGTCCGCCGTTTTTATATATTGGGCGCCATCTATCTGGTGGCGTAGATCAGCGCTGTCCGCCGTTTTTATATATTGGGCGCCATCTATCTGGTGGCGTAGATCAGCGCTGTCCGCCGTTTTTATATATTGGGCGCCATCTATCTGGTGGCGTAGATCAGCGCTGTCCGCCGTTTTTATATATTGGGCGCCATCTATCTGGTGGCGTAGATCAGCGCTGTCCGCCGTTTTTATATATTGGGCGCCATCTATCTGGTGGCGTAGATCAGCGCTGTCCGCCGTTTTTATATATTGGGCGCCATCTATCTGCTTGCGTTGAGACGTTAGCTCCAAGATACTATGACGATGATAATAAAAGTAACATTGGTAGTGATATTCTACTTCTACCTTCTGGTAGTAATATTCTACTTCTACTTTCTGGTAGTGATATTCTACTTCTACTTTCTGGTAGTAATATTCATCTTCTACTTTCTGGTAGTGATATTCTACTTCTACTTTCTGGTAGTAATATTCATCTTCTACTTTCTGGTAGTAATATTCTACTTCTACTTTCTGGTAGTGATATTCTACTTCTACCTTCTGGTAGTGATATTCATCTTCTACCTTCTGGTAGTGATATTCTACTTCTACTTTCTGGTAGTGATATTCATCTTCTACTTTCTGGTAGTGATATTCTACTTCTACTTTCTGGTAGTGATATTCATCTTCTACTTTCTGGTAGTGATATTCTACTTCTACTTTCTGGTAGTGATATTCATCTTCTACTTTCTGGTAGTGATATTCTACTTCTACTTTCTGGTAGTGATATTCATCTTCTACTTTCTGGTAGTGATATTCATCTTCTACTTTCTGGTAGTGATATTCATCTTCTACTTTCTGGTAGTGATATTCATCTTCTACTTTCTGGTAGTGATATACATATTCTACTTTCTGGTAGTGATATTCTACTTCTACCTTCTGGTAGTGATATTCATCTTCTACTTTCTGGTAGTGATATTCTACTTCTACTTTCTGGTAGTGATATTCATCTTCTACCTTCTGGTAGTGATATTCTACTTCTACTTTCTGGTAGTGATATTCATCTTCTACTTTCTGGTAGTGATATTCATCTTCTACTTTCTGGTAGTGATATTCTACTTCTACCTTCTGGTAGTGATATTCTACTTCTACTTTCTGGTAGTGATATTCTACTTCTACCTTCTGGTAGTGATATTCTACTTCTACTTTCTGGTAGTGATATTCTACTTCTACCTTCTGGTAGTGATATTCATCTTCTACTTTCTGGTAGTGATATTCTACTTCTACTTTCTGGTAGTGATATTCATCTTCTACTTTCTGGTAGTGATATTCTACTTCTACTTTCTGGTAGTGATATTCTACTTCTACTTTCTGGTAGTGATATTCTACTTCTACCTTCTGGTAGTAATATTCTACTTCTACTTTCTGGTAGTGATATTCATCTTCTACTTTCTGGTAGTGATATGCATCTTCTACTTTCTGGTAGTGATATTCTACTTCTACCTTCTGGTAGTGATATTCTACTTCTACTTTCTGGTAGTGATATTCTACTTCTACTTTCTGGTAGTGATATTCTACTTCTACTTTCTGGTAGTGATATTCTACTTCTACTTTCTGGTAGTGATATTCTACTTCTACCTTCTGGTAGTAATATTCTACTTCTACTTTCTGGTAGTGATATGCATCTTCTACTTTCTGGTAGTGATATTCTACTTCTACCTTCTGGTAGTGATATTCTACTTCTACCTTCTGGTAGTAATAATCTACTTCTACCTTCTGGTAGTAATATTCTACTTCTACCTTCTGGTAGTAATATTCTACTTCTACCTTCTGGTAGTGATATTCATCTTCTACCTTCTGGTAGTGATATTCTACTTCTACCTTCTGGTAGTGATATTCATCTTCTACCTTCTGGTAGTGATATTCTACTTCTACCTTCTGGTAGTGATATTCTACTTCTACTTTCTGGTAGTGATATTCTACTTCTACCTTCTGGTAGTGATATTCATCTTCTACCTTCTGGTAGTGATATTCATCTTCTACCTTCTGGTAGTGATATTCATCTTCTACCTTCTGGTAGTGATATTCTACTTCTACCTTCTGGTAGTGATATTCTACTTCTACTTTCTGGTGGTGATATTCATCTTCTACCTTCTGGTAGTGATATTCATCTTCTACCTTCTGGTAGTGATATTCTACTTCTACCTTCT
Organism: Megaustenia siamemsis; assembly: GCA_032433765.1. Classification (NCBI taxonomy): domain Eukaryota; kingdom Metazoa; phylum Mollusca; class Gastropoda; order Stylommatophora; family Ariophantidae; genus Megaustenia; species Megaustenia siamemsis. The sequence goes on along the minus strand of JAVIAB010000059.1, from coordinate 77,325,218 downwards.
GGTAGTGATATTCTACTTCTACCTTCTGGTAGTGATATTCTACTTCTACTTTCTGGTGGTGATATTCTACTTCTACTTTCTGGTAGTGATATTCTACTTCTACATTCTGGTAGTGATATTCTACTTCTACCTTCTGGTAGTGATATTCTACTTCTACTTTCTGGTAGTGATATTCTACTTCTACCTTCTGGTAGTAATATTCTACTTCTACTTTCTGGTAGTGATATTCATCTTCTACGTTCTGGTAGTGATATGCATCTTCTACTTTCTGGTAGTGATATTCTACTTCTACCTTCTGGTAGTGATATTCTACTTCTACTTTCTGGTAGTGATATTCTACTTCTACTTTCTGGTAGTGATATTCTACTTCTACTTTCTGGTAGTGATATTCTACTTCTACTTTCTGGTAGTGATATTCTACTTCTACCTTCTGGTAGTAATATTCTACTTCTACTTTCTGGTAGTGATATGCATCTTCTACTTTCTGGTAGTGATATTCTACTTCTACCTTCTGGTAGTGATATTCTACTTCTACCTTCTGGTAGTAATATTCTACTTCTACCTTCTGGTAGTAATATTCTACTTCTACCTTCTGGTAGTAATATTCTACTTCTACCTTCTGGTAGTGATATTCATCTTCTACCTTCTGGTAGTGATATTCTACTTCTACCTTCTGGTAGTGATATTCATCTTCTACCTTCTGGTAGTGAAATTCTACTTCTACCTTCTGGTAGTGATATTCTACTTCTACTTTCTGGTAGTGATATTCTACTTCTACCTTCTGGTAGTGATATTCATCTTCTACCTTCTGGTAGTGATATTCATCTTCTACCTTCTGGTAGTGATATTCATCTTCTACCTTCTGGTAGTGATATTCTACTTCTACCTTCTGGTAGTGATATTCTACTTCTACTTTCTGGTGGTGATATTCATCTTCTACCTTCTGGTAGTGATATTCATCTTCTACCTTCTGGTAGTGATATTCTACTTCTACCTTCTGGTAGTGATATTCTACTTCTACCTTCTGGTAGTGATATTCTACTTCTACTTTCTGGTGGTGATATTCTACTTCTACTTTCTGGTAGTGATATTCTACTTCTACATTCTGGTAGTGATATTCTACTTCTACCTTCTGGTAGTGATATTCTACTTCTACCTTCTGGTAGTGATATTCTACTTCTACCTTCTGGTAGTGATATTCTACTTCTACTTTCTGGTAGTGATATTCTACTTCTACTTTCTGGTAGTGATATTCTACTTCTACCTTCTGGTAGTGATATTCTACTTCTACCTTCTGGTAGTGATATTCTACTTCTACCTTCTGGTAGTGATATTCTACTTCTACCTTCTGGTAGTGATATTCATCTTCTACTTTCTGGTAGTGATATTCTACTTCTACCTTCTGGTAGTGATATTCTACTTCTACTTTCTGGTAGTGATATTCTACTTCTACCTTCTGGTAGTGATATTCTACTTCTACCTTATGGTAGTGATATTCTACTTCTACCTTCTGGTAGTGATATTCTACTTCTACCTTCTGGTAGTAATATTCTACTTCTACCTTCTGGTAGTGATATTCTACTTCTACTTTCTGGTAGTGATATTCTACTTCTACCTTCTGGTAGTGATATTCTACTTCTACCTTCTGGTAGTGATATTCTACTTCTACCTTCTGGTAGTGATATTCTACTTCTACTTTCTGGTAGTGATATTATACTTCTACCTTCTGGTAGTGATATTCTACTTCTACTTTCTGGTAGTGATATTCTACTTCTACTTTCTGGTAGTGATATTCATCTTCTACCTTCTGGTAGTGATATTCTACTTCTACCTTCTGGTAGTGATATTCTACTTCTACCTTCTGGTAGTGATATTCATCTTCTACCTTCTGGTAGTGATATTCTACTTCTACCTTCTGGTAGTGATATTCTACTTCTACCTTCTGGTAGTGATATTCATCTTCTACCTTCTGGTAGTGATATTCTACTTCTACCTTCTGGTAGTGATATTCTACTTCTACCTTCTGGTAGTGATATTCATCTTCTACTTTCTGGTAGTGATATTCTACTTCTACTTTCTGGTAGTGATATTCTACTTCTACTTTCTGGTAGTGATATTCATCTTCTACTTTCTGGTAGTGATATTCATCTTCTACCTTCTGGTAGTAATATTCTACTTCTACTTTCTGGTAGTGATATTCTACTTCTACTTTCTGGTAGTGATATTCTACTTCTACTTTCTGGTAGTGATATTCTACTTCTACTTTCTGGTAGTGATATTCTACTTCTACTTTCTGGTAGTGATATTCTACTTCTACTTTCTGGTAGTGATATTCATCTTCTACTTTCTGGTAGTGATATTCTACTTCTACTTTCTGGTAGTGATATTCTACTTCTACTTTCTGGTAGTGATATTCTACTTCTACTTTCTGGTAGTGATATTCTACTTCTACTTTCTGGTAGTAATATTCTACTTCTACTTTCTGGTAGTGATATTCTACTTCTACTTTCTGGTAGTGATATTCATCTTCTACCTTCTGGTAGTGATATTCATCTTCTACTTTCTGGTAGTGATATTCTACTTCTACCTTCTGGTAGTGATATTCATCTTCTACTTTCTGGTAGTGATATTCATCTTCTACCTTCTGGTAGTAATATTCTACTTCTACTTTCTGGTAGTGATATTCTACTTCTACTTTCTGGTAGTGATATTCATCTTCTACTTTCTGGTAGTAATATTCTACTTCTACTTTCTGGTAGTGATATTCTACTTCTACTTTCTGGTAGTGATATTCTACTTCTACTTTCTGGTAGTGATATTCTACTTCTACCTTCTGGTAGTGATATTCTACTTCTACCTTCTGGTAGTGATATTCTACTTCTACCTTCTGGTAGTGATATTCTACTTCTACTTTCTGGTAGTGATATTCTACTTCTACTTTCTGGTAGTGATATTCTACTTCTACTTTCTGGTAGTGATATTCTACTTCTACTTTCTGGTAGTGATATTCTACTTCTACTTTCTGGTAGTGATATTCTACTTCTACTTTCTGGTAGTGATATTCTACTTCTACTTTCTGGTAGTGATATTCTACTTCTACTTTCTGGTAGTGATATTCTACTTCTACCTTCTGGTAGTAATATTCTACTTCTACTTTCTGGTAGTGATATTCTACTTCTACTTTCTGGTAGTAATATTCTACTTCTACTTTCTGGTAGTGATATTCTACTTCTACTTTCTGGTAGTAATATTCTACTTCTACCTTCTGGTAGTAATATTCTACTTCTACTTTCTGGTAGTAATATTCTACTTCTACTTTCTGGTAGTGATATTCTACTTCTACTTTCTGGTAGTAATATTCTACTTCTACTTTCTGGTAGTGATATTCTACTTCTACTTTCTGGTAGTGATATTCTACTTCTACTTTCTGGTAGTGATATTCTACTTCTACTTTCTGGTAGTAATATTCTACTTCTACTTTCTGGTAGTAATATTCTACTTCTACCTTCTGGTAGTAATATTCTACTTCTACTTTCTGGTAGTAATATTCTACTTCTACTTTCTGGTAGTAATATTCTACTTCTACTTTCTGGTAGTGATATTCTACTTCTACTTTCTGGTAGTAATATTCTACTTCTACTTTCTGATAGTAATATTCTACTTCTACTTTCTGGTAGTAATATTCTACTTCTACTTTCTGGTAGTAATATTCTACTTCTACCTTCTGGTAGTAATATTCTACTTCTACTTTCTGGTAGTAATATTCTACTTCTACTTTCTGGTAGTAATATTCTACTTCTACTTTCTGGTAGTGATATTCTACTTCTACTTTCTGGTAGTAATATTCTACTTCTACTTTCTGGTAGTAATATTCTACTTCTACCTTCTGGTAGTAATATTCTACTTCTACTTTCTGGTAGTAATATTCTACTTCTACTTTCTTGTAGTAATATTCTACTTCTACTTTCTGGTAGTAATATTCTACTTCTACTTTCTGGTAGTAATATTCTACTTCTACTTTCTGGTAGTGATATTCTACTTCTACTTTCTGGTAGTAATATTCTACTTCTACCTTCTGGTAGTAATATTCTACTTCTACTTTCTTCACTTCCTCTTACAGACGTTCGGGTGTCGAGGGAGATGTAAAATGTTGGCTCTCGCCCTTTTAGCGGCTTGACTCATTGTTAGTTGTTGCTGGAGCGTTTCTTTCATCTTGTCTGTCCAGCTTACTCTTGGTCTGCATCTTGTTCTTTCCCCTTTCCACTTTTAATATATGCGGAGTGGATCTGAGCACCTATGGACATGTTTGGAGTGCAATGATGATGACCTGCAAATAACTCAATGGTAAGCAATCACACTGTAATCCTTTCTAGATGGGCAAGCCAATTTATTTGTTGTTTCTGTATCTAGCTTAGGATTGGTTCAACAGTAATGTTGCAGTAATTAACTCCACGTGACGCGCAACTCACCATCTCAGCAACGTCACGTGACACGCAGTATAATTTCTTCTCCTCCTTATTTCTCAAGCTCATTTCTCACACTCTCTTTCTTCTCGTCACTCTCTTTCTTCTCGTCACTCTCTTTCTTCTCGTCACTCTCTTTCTTCTCGTCACTCTCTTTCTTCTCGTCACTCTCTTTCTTCTCGTCACTCTCCCATTCTTTACATTTTAGTTATCTAACATCTTCTGTTCCAGTTCTCCTCTTCCTCCCTCCCCCCAAACTTATGTCTCATCTTTCTTTCTTCCATCTTCAGCTTCGACTGTTTCCTTCCTTCCTTCCTTCCTTCCTTCCTTCCTTCCTTCCTTCCTTCCTTCCTTCCTTCCTTCCTTTGCTTCCTTCCTTCTTTCTTTCCTTTCTTCTTCCAAGATCTCATTTCCTGTTACCCTACAATCCTCCCTTTCTTCCTGTTTACCTCCATTCTTTATTTCTTCACAGGTTAAATACCATCACAAACATCCACACAAATAAACACCAACACCCACACAAATAAACACCAACACCCACACAAATAAACACCAACACCCACACAAATAAACACCAACACCCACACAAATAAACACCAACACAAATAAACACACATACAAATAAACACCAACATGAATGAACACTCACACAAATAAACACTCACACAAATAAACACCCACACAAATAAACACCAACACAAATAAACACCAACACAAATAAACACCAACACAAATAAACACCAACACAAATAAACAACTACACTAATAAACACCAACACCCACACAAATAAACACCCACACAAATAAACACTAACACAATAAACACCAACGCCCACACAAATAAACACCAACACAAATAAATACTCACATAAATAAGCACCCACACAAATAAACACCCACACATAACCAACATTTTAACACACATTACCAAACCATTCTATACATGCCCACCAGTACATCATTCCGTCACCTCACACAAACATCACGATAATGTTCTACCAGTACATCATTCCATCACCTCACACAAATATCACCATAATGTTCTACTAGTACATCATTCCATCATCTCACACAAACATCACGATAATGTTCTACTAGTATATCATTCCATCATCTCACACAAACATCACGATAATGTTCTACTAGTACATCATTCCGTCACCTCACACAAACATCACGATAATGTTCCACTAGTACATCATTCCGTCACCTCACACAAACATCACGATAAAGTTCTACCAGTACATCATTCCATCACCTCACACAAATATCACGATAATGTTCTACCAGTACATCATTCCATCATCTCACACAAACATCACGATAATGTTCTACCAGTACATCATTCCATCACCTCACACAAATATCACGATAATGTTCTACTAGTACATCATTCCATCATCTCACACAAACACCACGATAATGTTCTACTAGTATATCATTCCATCATCTCACACAAACATCACGATAATGTTCTACTAGTACATCATTCCATCATCTCACACAAACATCACGATAATGTTCTACTAGTATATCATTCCATCATCTCACACAAATATCACGATAATGTTCTACTAGTACATCATTCCATCATCTCACACAAACATCACGATAATGTTCTACTAGTATATCATTCCATCATCTCACACAAACATCACGATAATGTTCTACTAGTACATCATTCCATCATCTCACACAAACATCACGATAATGTTCTACTAGTATATCATTCCATCATCTCACACAAATATCACGATAATGTTTTACTAGAACATCATTCCATCATCTCACACTAACATCACGATAATGTTCTACCATTACATCATTCCATCATCTCACACAAACATCACGATAAAGTTCTACTAGTACATCATTCCATCATCTCACACAAACATCACGATAATGTTCTCCTAGTATATCATTTCATCATCTCACACAAACATCACGATAATGTTCTACTAGCACATCATTCCATCATCTCACACAAACATCACGATAATGTTCTACCAGTACATCATTCCATCATCTCCCACAAACATCACGATAATGTTCTACTAGTACATCATTCCAGAATCTCACACAAACATCACGATAATGTTCTACCAGTACATCATTCCATCATCTCACACAAACATCACGATAATGTTCTACCAGTACATCATTCCATCACCTCACACAAATATCACGATAATGTTCTACTAGTACATCATTCCATCATCTCACACAAACATCACGATAATGTTCTACTAGTATATCATTCCATCATCTCACACAAACATCACGATAATGTTCTACTAGTACATCATTCCATCATCTCACACAAACATCACGATAATGTTCTACTAGTATATCATTCCATCATCTCACACAAATATCACGATAATGTTCTACTAGTACATCATTCCATCATCTCACACAAACATCACGATAATGTTCTACTAGTATATCATTCCATCATCTCACACAAACATCACGATAATGTTCTACTAGTACATCATTCCATCATCTCACACAAACATCACGATAATGTTCTACTAGTATATCATACCATCATCTCACACAAATATCACGATAATGTTTTACTAGAACATCATTCCATCATCTCACACTAACATCACGATAATGTTCTACCATTACATCATTCCATCATCTCACACAAACATCACGATAATGTTCTACTAGTACATCATTCCATCATCTCACACAAACATCACGATAATGTTCTCCTAGTATATCATTTCATCATCTCACACAAACATCACGATAATGTTCTACTAGCACATCATTCCATCATCTCACACAAACATCACGATAATGTTCTACCAGTACATCATTCCATCATCTCCCACAAACATCACGATAATGTTCTACTAGTACATCATTCCAGAATCTCACACAAACATCACGATAATGTTCTACTAGTATATCATTCCATCATCTCACACAAACATCACGATAATGTTCTACTAGTACATCATTCCATCATCTCACACTAACATCACGATAATGTTCTACCATTACATCATTCCATCATCTCACACAAACATCACGATAAAGTTCTACTAGTACATCATTCCATCATCTCACACAAACATCACGATAATGTTCTACTAGTATATCATTCCATCATCTCACACAAACATCACGATAATGTTCTACCAGTACATCATTCCATCATCTCACACAAACATCACGATAATGTTCTACCAGTACATCATTCCATCATCTCACACAAACATCACGATAATGTTCTACCAGTACATCATTCCATCATCTCACACAAACATCACGATAATGTTCTACTAGTACATGATTCCATCATCTCACACAAACATCACGATAATGTTCTACCAGTACATCATTCCATCATCTCACACAAATATCACGATAATGTTCTACCAGTACCTCACTCCATCACCTCACACAAACATCACGATAATGTTCTACTAGTACATCATTCCATCATCTCACACAAACATCACGATAATGTTCTACTAGTACATCATTCCATCATCTCACACAAACATCACGATAATGTTCTACTAGTACATCATTTCATCATCTCACACAAACATCACGATAAAGTTCAACTAGTACATCATTCCATCACCTCACACAAATATCACGATAAAGTTCTACTAGTACATCATTCCATCATCTCACACAAACATCACGATAATGTTCTGTTAGTACATCATTCCATCATCTTACACAACCATCACGATAATGTTCTACTAGTATATCATTCCATCATCTCACACAAACATCACGATAATGTTCTACTAGTATATCCTTCCATCATCTCACACAAACATCACGATAATGTTCTACTAGTATATCATTCCATCATCTCACACAAACATCACGATAATGTTCTACTAGTACATCATTCCATCATCTCACACAAACATCACGATAATGTTCTACTAGTATATCATTCCATCATCTCACACAAATATCACGATAATGTTCTACTAGTATATCATTCCATCATCTCACACAAACTTCACGATAATGTTCTACTAGTACATCATTCCATCATCTCACACTAACATCACGATAATGTTCTACCATTACATCATTCCATCATCTCACACAAACATCACGATAAAGTTCTACTAGTACATCATTCCATCATCTCACACAAACATCACGATAATGTTCTACCAGTACATCATTCCATCATCTCACACAAACATCACGATAATGTTCTACTAGTACATCATTCCATCATCTCACACAAACATCACGATAATGTTCTACTAGTACATCATTCCATCATCTCACACAAACATCACGATAATGTTCTACTAGTACATCATTCTATCATCTCACACAAACATCACGATAATGTTCTACTAGAACATCATTCCATCATCTCACACAAATATCACGATAATGTTCTACCATTACATCATTCCATCATCTCACACAAACATCACGACAGTGCTCTACTAGTATATCATTCCATCATCTCACACAAAAATCACTGACATTTTGTCGAAACAGTCATTTCTTCACACAAATATTTACATCACACAGTCATAAATCACCACAAAATACATCACACAGTCATATATCACCATATAATACATCACACAGTCATATATCACACAATAATACATCACACAGTCATATATCACCAAATAATACACCACACAGTCATATATCACCACAAAATACATCACACAGTCATATATCGCCAAATAATACATCACACAGTCATAAATCACCACAAAATACATCACACAGTCATATATCACCAAATAATACATCACACTGACAAATATCACCAAATAATACATCACACAGTCATATATCACCAAATAATACATCACACAGTCATAAATCACCACAAAATACATCACACAGTCATATATCACCAAATAATACATCACACTGACAAATATCACCAAATAATACATCACACAGTCATATATCACCAAATAATACATCACACAGTCATATATCACCACAAAATACATCACACAGTCATATATCACCACAAAATACATCACATATTCATATATCACCGCAAAATACATCACATAGTCATATATCACCACAAAATACATCACACAGTCATATATCACCAAATAATACATCGCTCATCCATATATCAGGGAGCCGCGATAGCCCAGTGGTTAATGAACTGGACTACAAGGGACAAGGTGTAGGGTTCGTTCCCAACCGACGGCTTTCGGGTTCACCCAGCCTTTAATGGGTACCGGATTTTTTTCTGGGAAAGTAAAGCGTCACGGGCGTAATACCGACCACATTACCCCCAAAATCATGTGCTGAAGGTCTGTAAAATGTAGGGTCACTAACACCATATTCCCTATACGCCGCCACTTGGCGTGACGGGGGTACTTTTTTTTTTTTACAACCACATAACATTACAGAATACATACCATTGAGCGCCATTCCACTCTGTCTCTTGCTTTGATGGTGCAGGTTGTCATAGGCTGACTTGTCCATCTTTTGATGTTACTCGTCCATGTTAGTCTTGGTCTGCCTCTGCCTCTCTTACCTTGCATTTTCTCTTCCATGAATACTTTTATTAGGCTGATGTGTCTTTTAACATGCCCCAAAAATCTCATTTGTCTTGTTTGAATTGTGTTTAGTAGTTCTCTTTTCATTTTTAGTTGTTTTAAGACTTCATTGTTTGTTTTCTTTCTTTCCATCCAATCCTTCATATTCTTCTATAAATCCACATTTCAAATGCTTCAACATGCAATGGTATGAGGCACCTGTAGATGGACGAGACACGAACTTTCGACAAAAACAACTGGCACATAGGTCCTGGCCATTCCTCCTCTTATGCTTGTTCGAATCCCTCGCCATTTTGAAATAAATTATTGCCTTTTGTGTTTCTGTCTTAATATTGATTGTTTGTTGTACCTGATGAAGGCTTTTGCGGAAACGTTGTAGTTTGTCTCGTCTCTCCAGAGCTTTAACTGCTCACTACCATTTCATGTTTATTTTACATACAGACTCACACACACAACATACAATCAGCCATACACTGTCATGCAAAGACATATCAGTCATGTATACAAAGAAATCACCAAACAGCTGTTCCTAGCGCCACACACAGCCGTTCCTAGCTCCACACACAGCTGTTCCTAGCTCCACACCCAGTCGTTCCTACATCCACCCACCGCCATCCCTACATCCACACACAGCCGTTCCTAGCTCCACACACAGCCGTTCCTAGCTCCACACACAGCCGTTCCTAGCTCCACACACAGCCGTTCCTAGCTCCACACACAGCCGTTCCTAGCTCCACACACAGTCGTTCCTAGCTCCACACACAGCCGTTCCTAGCTCCACACAGAGCAGTTCCTAGCTCCACACCCAGTCGTCCCTACATCCACACATAGCCATCCCTACATCCACACTCAGCCGTCCTTACTTTCACACAGTCGTCCCTACATCCACACACAGCCATCCCTACATCCACACACAGCCATCCCTACATCCACACACAGCCGTCCCTACATCCACACACAGCCGTCCCTACATCCACTGGCAGCCGGTCGGCCAGACTGCCAGGAACTGAAGCAGCAACAAACCGAAGCCAGCAGAGAGCTGGGCCAGGCTGTGACATTTTAATACCGGGACTAACAAGCGTCCAGACCTACCCTAGGCAGGTGAGGATGTTTTATACGAGCGCATTAATCTCTCTCTAGGAACACGAAACCGATTTCCTCCTGGCTTTCTATCGCCGGGAGATTCTAGTCCAGGCTCCAGCCAGGGTTTGCTACATGCGAAGGGCGGCCCGGGCGCATGGGACTGCACGAGTAGAGGAGATAAAGGGAAATTTGAATCGGCAGGGGAGAGAGATAAAGAGGCTGTGATATACCGAGGCTTGGTCGGGAGCAAGAATTTTCGTGTCACGAGAATTGCAAGTTTACTGCACCGTAAATTCCGGCCTGGGACGGTGATAAAGCGGGACAAGATAGCGGGACGGGTGTCCCGAGTTAAATGATGTCTTTGATTGGGTGCCAAACGATGTCTGCTGGGGGGAGGCTGGCAGGTAGTGGCTTCCTCCCAGATACCAGGCGGCGTACGTGTCGAAACAGCAAGCTTTCTCAGGGGGAGTTGAATTTGGAAAATAAATAAACAAACATATAGGCGTGAGTTTTATAATAAATATGGAGATAGGAGGACAGGCGAGAGGGGGGAGGGGAAGGTGGATGAGGGGAGAAGAATGTTGTGAAAGACTGGAGGAAACAACGAGGGCAAGGACACAATCTGAGTGCTGGTCTTTGTTTACGAGTTTGTGCGAACGTTTTCGAGCATCTGTGAGCTTGTATCATTGATCATTGTTGTTGATGAGTTATTGCACGTTGTTGTGTCTACTTGTGTTTATGAGTTATTGCACGTTGTTGTGTCTACTTGTGTTTATGAGTTATTGCACGTTGTTGTGTCTACTTGTGTTTATGAGTTATTGCACGTTGTTGTGTCTAGTTGTGTTTATGAGTTATTGCACGTTGTTGTGTCTACTTGTGTTTATGAGTTATTGCACGTTGTTGCGTCTACTTGTGTTATGAGTTATTGCACGTTGTTGCGTCTACTTGTGTTATGAGTTATTGCACGTTGTTGTGTCTACTTGTGTTTATGAGTTATTGCACGTTGTTGTGTCTACTTGTGTTTATGAGTTATTGCACGTTGTTGTATCTACTTGTGTTTATGAGTTATTGCACGTTGTTGTGTCTACTTGTGTTTATGAGTTATTGCACGTTGTTGTGTTTATGAGTTTGTGATTGTTTTGATCACAGACGATGAGTGTTTGTATTTTAGTGTGAATGTTTGAATAATAGTGGCTGTTTGTGTTTGTAATGGTTTTACTGGTGTATGTGCATAGGCTGTTGATGCATGTGTGTAGGTTGTAGATATGTGTATGTTAGCTGTTGGTGTGTGTGTGTGTGTGTGTGTGTGTGTAAATTTGAGGTGTATTTGATATATGGGTGCGTGCGTTGAGGCTGTGTGAGATCGTGTGCATGTGTGAAAGTGTCTGTATCGTGTGAGGGTCTGTGTGTGTGTGTGAGACTAAGTTTATGGCTATGAGTGTTTCTGTGTGTTTGTATTTGAATGTACGTATCCCCTCGTGAGTTTTCTGCTAGGGAATGTGTTTTTGTATGTTTGTTTCTGTAAAAATGTGTGTCTGTGTACAACTATGTGTTATGTTTGAGGCTATATGTGTGTTTAGTGTGCGTACTGTGTTCTCGTGTGTGTGTGTTCGTACAAGTGTGTTAGATAATGTGTTTGTATGAGATTATCGATGACTGTATTGTGTGTTTCTCAAACACTATGTATGTGTGTATGTTTGAGAGCGTGTGTTTATGTTATGTTTAGTCTACGTAAAGCAGCATATATGTCTGTCCTGTGTGTTTTCGTCAGCTTCAAGCCTGCGGGTATGTGTATGATGAAATGTGAGTGTGTGTACAACTAGAATCACTTGTATGTGCTTCACACATATGTGCTCAATTCATCAGATCGTCCACATGCAAGACATATCCCCGGTACATCTCCCCTCAGGCATGAAGCCCCGGTATTGCCTCCCCCGAACACCCGTCTCTTGGGACGACCTTATGGAGAGCTCAGATCTCGACTGCGCATGCGCCGGAAGCTGGTCACGCGACCCAAACTGTGCCACCTGGCGGCCATGACTGGTGAACCAGCAATTAGTGACAGCGCATGCGCCGGACGGTCAGGGGTTGTGGGCGGCCTGTCAATCTTTGGTCCTTTCTCGCCATCTTGAGACCGACATCCAACTATTCTTCTTTACAGCAGGATGTTGTTGTAGTGGTGGTGGTGGTGGTGGTGGTGGTGGTGGTGCTTCTAGACAAAGTTCACCAGATATCTTGGAGAGAGAGAAAGATTGAGAAAGAGAGGATATGTGATAGGGAGAGAGATAGAGAAAAGAGATGATGTGTGATAGAGATAGAGATAGAGAAAGAGAGGATATGTGACAGAGAGAGATAGAGAAAGAGAACATATGTGACAGAGAGAGATAGAGAAAGAGACAATATATGACAGAGAGAGATAGAGAAAGAGAGTATGTGTGATAGAGAGAGATAGAGAAAGAGAGAATATGTGACAGAGAGAGATAGAGAAAGAGACAATATGTGACAGAGAGAGATAGAGAAAGAGAGAATGTGTGATAGAGAGAGATAGAGAAAGAGAGAATATGTGACAGAGAGAGATAGAGAAAGAGAGGATATGTGATAGAGAGAGATAGAGAAAGAGATGATGTGTGATAGAGATAGAGATAGAGAAAGAGAGGATATGTGATAGAGAGAGATAGAGAAAGAGAGAATATGTGACAGAGAGAGATAGAGAAATAGACAATATGTGACAGAGAGAGATAGAGAAAGAGAGAATGTGTGATAGAGAGAGATAGAGAAAGAGAGAATATGTGACAGAGAGAGATAGAGAAAGAGAGAATATGTGACAGAGAGAGATAGAGAAAGAGAGAATATGTGACAGAGAGAGATAGAGAAAGAGAGAATGTGTGATAGAGAGAGATAGAGAAAGAGAGAATATGTGACAGAGAGAGATAGAGAAAGAGAGGATATGTGATAGAGAAAGATAGAGAAAGAGAGGATATGTGACAGAGAGAGGTAGAGAAAGAGAGGATATGTGATAGAGAAAGATAGAGAAAGAGAGGATATGTGACAGAGAGAGATAGAGAAAGAGAGGATATGTGATAGAGAAAGATAGAGAAAGAGAGGATATGTGACAGAGAGAGGTAGAGAAAGAGAGGATATGTGATAGAGAAAGATAGAGAATGAGAGGATATGTGACAGAGAGAGGTAGAGAAAGAGAGGATATGTGATAGAGAGAGATAGAGAATGAGAGGATATGTGATAGAGAAAGATAGAGAATGAGAGGATATGTGACAGAGAGAGGTAGAGAAAGAGAGGATATGTGACAGAGAGAGATAGAGAAAGAGAGGATATGTGATAGAGAAAGATAGAGAATGAGAGGATATGTGACAGAGAGAGGTAGAGAAAGAGAGGATATGTGATAGAGAGAGATAGAGAATGAGAGGATATGTGACAGAGAGAGGTAGAGAATGAGAGGATATGTGACAGAGAGAGGTAGAGAAAGAGAGAGAAAGAACAAATTGCCCATCAACCAGAATCACATAAATCCCCATTGTCATCTGTGACCCAGCTCTAGTCTCAAACATAAAACCCATCCTACAAGTGTCTCAACATTAACTCACCATACAAGTGTCTCAACATTAACTTATCCAACAAGCATCTCAACATTAACTCATTCTACTAGTGTCTCAACATTAACTCATTCTACTAGTGTCTCAACATTATCTTATCCAACAAGTATCTCAACATGAAATCATTCTACTAGTGTCTCAACATTATCTTATCCAACAAGTATCTCAACATGAAATCATTCTACTAGTGTCTCAACGTTAACTCAACCTACTCCCTGATAGTGTCTAAACGTTAACTCATCCTACTCCCTGCTAGTGTCCCAACGTTAACTCGCCCTACTCCCTGCTAGTGACTCAAAGTTAACTCACCACACTCCCTGATGGAAATTCAACGTTAACTCATCCTACTCCCTGCTGGTGTCTTAACGTTAACTCATCCTACTCCCTGCTAGTGTCTCAACGTTAACTCACTCCACTCCCTGCTGGAGACTCAACGTTAACTCACCCTATTCCCTGCTAGTGTCTCAACGTTAACTCACCTTATTCCCTGCTGGTAACTCAACGTTAACTCATCCTACTCCCTGCTGGTGACTCAACGTTAACTCATCCTACTCCCTGCTGGTGACTCAACGTTAACTCACCCTTCTCCCTGCTGGTGATTCAACGGTAATTCACCCTACTCCCTGTTGGTGACTCAACGTTAACTCATCCTACTCCCTGCTTGTAACTCAACGTTAGCTCACCCTACTCCCTGTTGGTGTCTCAACGTTAACTCATCCTACTCCCTGCTGGTGACTCAACGTTAACTCACCCTACTCCCTGCTGGTGTCTCAATGTTAACTCACCTTACTCCCTGCTGGTGTCTCAATGTTAACTCACCTTACTCCCTGCTGGTGTCTCAACGTTAACTCATCCTACAAGTGTCTCAACGTTAACTCATCCTACAAGTGTTTCAACGTTAACTCATCCTACAAATGTGCCAATGTTAACTTATCCTACAAGTGTGTCAACGTTAACTCATCCTATCAGTGTATCAACGTTTAATCACCCTACTCCCTGCTGGTGTCTCAACGTTAACTCATCCTACAAGTGTGTCAACGTTAACTCATCCTACAAGTGTGTCAATGTTAACTCATCCTACAAGTGTGTAAACGTTAACTCCTCCTACAAGTGTGTCAATTTTAGCAAATCTACTCCCTGCTAGTGTATCAACGTTAACTCATCCTACACATGTGTCATCGTTAACTCATCCTACACATGTGTCAACGTTAACTCATCCTACAAGTGTATCAACGTTAACTCATCCTACAAGTGTATTAACGTTAACTCATCCTACAAGTGTATCAACGTTAACTCGTCCTACAAGTGTATCAACGTTAACTCATCCTACATGTGTCTCAACGTTAACTCATCCTACAAGTGTATCAACGTTAACTCATCCTACAAGTGTATCAACGCTAACTCATCCTACAATTGTGTCAACGTTAACTCATTCTACAAGTGTGTCAACGTTAACTCATCATATTCCCCGCTCTTGGCGATCAACGTCGTCTGAGAGATCAAAGTTATCCTTTCATGAGTTGTCAATTAATGTTGTTGAATACTAATTCCCAAACTATCGGATGCACAGGGCTGAAATCAGAATGATTGCTGCCAACCAAAAAACTGTGTCAAGAAACGTCAAAATACTGCATGTGTGAGTGTGCTCATGTGTGTGTGAGTGTGCTCATGTGTGTGTGAGTGTGCTCATGTTTGTGTACTCACTACCAGTGTGTCTGTTATTGTGTTCCGAAGCGAGTTCAAATTATTTAACAATTTGTTATATTTTTGAATGTGTTTGTTTGTCTTTTGAAACAAATATCAAAGTATTTTCTGAGATTTTTTTTATGTCTTGCTAACCGATTCGATATTCATCTCGCGTCTCACATTTCCGGGTCATTGGGCAAGATGGACCAATCAGGTCGTAGAGAGCGATCACATGACAGGAAGCCGTCTACAGAAAACGTGTGGACTTGTCAATTAAAAATACGGATCTCTTTTCTGTGGGCCTGGCACTTCTTGAACCCTCGCGCTGTCCTCGAGAGTGGAGAGTTTCTGTGAGGAAATTTAATGAAGTTAGTGCCAGGACTAACCGCGCGCTCGCGTGGGGCGTACACAACTTGAAGAATGGCCACCACGTGCCGGAACTGGGTAAAGCGCGTGCATTGTTTCACTAATGATCTTCCGCTGACTGCCACGTGCCAGCACACCCGGCTGCCACTCAGGTCGACCTTTGATATATAGACCAGTCTACATTTAAAACGGTGAGCCCAAGTCTATAATAAGGTTATGTCACATTTGTTGTTATATCAGAAGTGGTTATGTCACATTTGTTGTTATATCAGAAGTGGTTATGTCACATTTGTTGTTATATCAGAAGTGGTTATGTCACATTTGTTGTTATATCAGAAGTGGTTATGTCACATTTGTTGTTTTATCAGAAGTGGTTATGTCACATTTGTTGTTACTGTATATCAGAAGTGGTTATGTCACATTTGTTGTTATATTAGAAGTGGTTTTCTCTCATTTGTTGTTATATCAGAAGTGGTTATGTCACATTTGTTGTTATATCAGAACTGGTTTTCTCTCATTTGTTGTTATATCAGAAGTGGTTATGTCAGATTTTGTGTTATATCAGAACTGGTTTTCTCTCATTTGTTGTTATATCAGAGCTGGTTTCGTCACATATGTTGTTATATCAGAGCTGGTTTCGTCACATGTGTTGTTATATCAGAGCTGGTTTTGTCACATATGTTGTTATATCAGAGCTGGTTTTGTCACATTTGTTGTTATATCAGAAGTGGTTATGTCAAATTTGTTGTTATATCAGAAGTGGTTATGTCACATTTGTTGTTATATCAGAAGTGGTTATGTCACATTTGTTGTTATATCAGAAGTGGTTATGTCACATTTGTTGTTATATCAGAAGTGGTTATGTCACATTTGTTGTTATATCAGAAGTGGTTATGTCACATTTGTTGTTATATCAGAAGTGGTTATGTGTCATATTTGTTGTTATATCAGAAGTGGTTATGTCACATTTGTTGTTATATCAGAAGTGGTTATGTCACATTTGTTGTTATATCAGAAGTGGTTATGTCACATTTGTTGTTTTATCAGAAGTGGCTATATCACATTTGTTGTTACTGTATATCAGAAGTGGTTATGTCACATTTGTTGTTATATTAGAAGTGGTTTTCTCTCATTTGTTGTTATATCAGAAGTGGTTATGTCACATTTGTTGTTATATCAGAACTGGTTTTCTCTCATTTGTTGTTATATCAGAAGTGGTTATGTCAGATTTTGTGTTATATCAGAACTGGTTTTCTCTCATTTGTTGTTATATCAGAGCTGGTTTCGTCACATATGTTGTTATATCAGAGCTGGTTTCGTCACATGTGTTGTTATATCAGAGCTGGTTTTGTCACATATGTTGTTATATCAGAGCTGGTTTTGTCACATTTGTTGTTATATCAGAATTGGAGGTGAAGGCGTGCCTCCCAGCACCAGAGCTGGAAGTTGTCAGCGACCCACAGCTGATGGCTTGCGCCAGCATCAGTGCACCAAAACCATCCAGACCATGTTCCACCTCTCCACGGTGCCTCCAGTAACAGACTAACCTGTCTAGTCTGGCCAAGCGAGCAGAGATCGAAAAGGGAAGACAACTCGGTACTCAAAAATGTCGTGCTGAAGTCGGATGTGTTGGGCCGAAAGGCGCAAATATAACAGTTATACTACAAACCACAACACAACGCAGACACGCCCACTTAACGTTCTTTTAAGGGCGGATGACGAAGAGGAATTCTACAGTCTACGAATACTCTAGAATACTTTAGTCATCGGGCGAACGTAAGCAAGCAACCAACATATCAGAAGTGGTTGTGTCTAATTTGTTGTTATATCAGAAGTGGTTATATCACAATAGTTGTTATATCAGAACTGGTTATGTCTAATTTGTTGTTATATCAGAAGTGGTTATATCAGAAGTGGTTATATCACAATAGTTGTTATATCAGAACTGGTTATGTCTAATTTTTTTGTTATATCAGAAGTGGTTATATCACAATAGTTGTTATATCAGAACTGGTTATGTCTAACTTGTTGTTATATCAGAAGTGGTTATATCACAATAGTTGTTATATCAGAAGTGGTTATGTCTCATTTTGTAGAGGCGTAAGGATAATGATGTAAGAAAATAGTAATGCAATGATGTATTTGTGACTAGGTAATGAGAAGTGAGAGAACCATCGTGTGTTGGGGGAGAGTGAGATTCACGAGACAGCTTATGAGATCAGGGTCTCGTATGAAGATTAGGATGAGTTGAGTTGGGAGAACAAAGGGGAGTGGAGTTTATGTGAAGGGGTGTAATAGGTGAGTTGAGTTGGGAGAACAAAGGAGAGTGGAGTTAACAGCGGAGTTTAAGTGAAGGGGTGTGATAGGTGGGTTGAGCTGGGAGAACAAATTGGAGTGGAGTTTATGTGAAGGGATGTGATAGGTGAGTTGAGTTGGGAGAACAAATTATAGTGGAGTTTATGTGAAGGGGTGTGATAGGTGAGTTGAGTTGGGAGAACAAATTGGAGTGGAGTTTATGTGAAGGGGTGTGATAGGTGGGTTGAGTTGGGAGAACAAATTGGAGTGGAGTTTATGTGAAGGGGTGTGATAGGTGAGTTGAGTTGGGAGAACAAAGGAGAGTGGAGTTAACAGCGGAGTTTAAGTGAAGGGGTGTGATAGGTGGGTTGAGTTGGGAGAACAAAGGAGAGTGGAGTTTATGTGAATGGGTGTGATAGGTGAGTTGAGTTGGGAGAACAAAGGAGAGTGGAGTTTATGTGAAGGGGTGTGATAGGTGAGTTGAGTTGGGAGAACAAAGGAGAGTGGAGTTTATGTGAAGGGGTGTGATAGGTGAGTTGAGTTGGGAGAACAAAGGAGAGTGGAGTTAACAGCGGAGTTTAAGTGAAGGGGTGTGATAGGTGGGTTGAGTTGGGAGAACAAAGGAGAGTGGAGTTTATGTGAAGGGGTGTGATAGGTGAGTTGAGTTGGGAGAACAAAGGAGAGTGGAGTTTATGTGAAGGGGTGTGATAGGTGAGTTGAGTTGGGAGAACAAAGGAGAGTGGAGTTTATGTGAAGGGGTGTGATATGTGAGTTGAGTTGGGAGAACAAAGGAGAGTGGAGTTAACAGTGTAGTGTAAGTGAAGGGGTGTGATAGGTGAGTTGAGTTGGGAGAACAAAGGAGAGTGGAGTTTATGTGAAGGGGTGTGATAGGTGAGTTGAGTTGGGAGAACAAAGGAGAGTGGAGTTAACAGCGGAGTTTAAGTGAAGGGGTGTGATAGGTGAGTTGAGTTGGGAGAACAAAGGAGAGTGGAGTTAACAGCGGAGTTTAAGTGAAGGGGTGTGATAGGTGGGTTGAGTTGGGAGAACAAAGGAGAGGAGTTTATGTGAAGGGGTGTGATAGGTGAGTTGAGTTGGGAGAACAAAGGAGAGTGGAGTTAACAGTGTAGTGTAAGTGAAGGGCTGTACTAAGAGAGTAGAGTTAACATTGTAGTGTAAGTGAAGGGCTGTACTAAGTGAGTTAACAGTGTAGTGTAAGTGAAAGGTTGTACTAAGATAGTAGAGTTACCATTGTAGTGTAAGTGAAGGAACAAATAGGGAAATGGATAATCTCGTGAACATTGAGGATATGTTCTAGAAACACAGTCATTACAATTAATGAAAACTAATGCCAGTTCAAGGCTGAGTGTATGACGTGGAGGGATTCTATTGGTTGTGACGGGAAGTATTTAAAGGTTGGCAGGCATAAAAGTTATAGTCACATGTAGTCTAGAGGACGGTAGTAAGTCTGGCCCACCCCAGTAGGGCGGGGAGCCTGTAGTTCAGTTATGAATAGTTAGATAGAGTCACATGTAGTCTAGAGGGCGGTAGTAAGTCTGGCCCACCCCAGTAGGGCGTGGAGCCTTTAGTGTAGTAACAGGGCGAACATCCTTACTAGTTAGAGGTGTGGATAATTCATTTTGGTGGAGGACACATTGTATTAAGATACAGTAGAGGAAGTTACAGTAGAGGAAGTTACATTAGAGGAAGTTACAGTAGAGGAAGATACAGTAGAGGAAGTTACATTAGAGGAAGTTACAGTAGAGGAAGTTACATTAGAGGAAGGTTCCTGCAGTAAAGCAAGAGCCTGTAGTTTTAGCAACAGGGCAAATGCCCAATTGTAGTTAGAAGTGTTAGAAACAAGTAGATGATTCGATTGGAAGAACTTATTCACGGATAGTGCAGCGTATTAATTAGGATGGGCTTTATTTTAGAGGGAAGAGTGACAGTGAGCGGGCTGTTGAGTAAGTGTTGCGCTGTTATATTATTATGATGAGAATAGAAGTATTTGTGTAGTGCATGATGAGACAGTGAGCGGGCTGTTGAGTAAGTGTTGCGCTGTTATATTATTATGATGAGAATAGAAGTATTTGTGTAGTGCATGATGAGACAGTGAGTGGGCTGTTGAGTAAGTGTTGCGCTGTTATATTATTATGATGAGAATAGAAGTATTTGTGTAGTGCATGATGAAACAGTGAGTGGGCTGTTGAGTAAGTGTTGTGCTATTATATTATTATGATGAGAATAGAAGTATTTGTGTAGTGCATGATGAGACAGTGAGTGGGCTGTTGAGTAAGTGTTGTGCTATTATATTATTATGATGAGAATACAAGTATTTGTGTAGTGCATGATGAGACAGTGAGTCGACTGTTGAGTAAGTGTTGTGCTATTATATTATTATGATGAGAATAGAAGTATTTGTGTAGTGCATGATGAGACAGTGAGCGGGCTGTTGAGCAAGTGTTGTGCTATTATATTATTATGATGAGAATAGAAGTATTTGTGTAGTGCATGATGAGACAGTGAGTCGACTGTTGAGTAAGTGTTGTGCTGTTATATTATTATGATGAGAATAGAAGTATTTGTGTAGTGCATGATGAGACAGTGAGTGGGCTGTTGAGTAAGTGTTGTGCTATTATATTATTATGATGAGAATAGAAGTATTTGTGTAGTGCATGATGAGACAGTGAGTGGGCTGTTGAGTAAGTGTTGTGCTATTATATTATTATGATGAGAATAGAAGTATTTGTGTAGTGCATGATGAGACAGTGAGTCGACTGTTGAGTAAGTACTGTGCTATTATATTATTATGATGAGAATAGAAGTATTTGTGTAGTGCATGAAGAGACAGTGAGTCGACTGTTGAGTAAGTGTTGTGTTAATATATTATTATGATGAGAATATAAGTATTTGTGTAGTGTATAATGAGACAGTGAGTGGGCTGTTGAGTAAGTGTTGTGCTATTATATTATTATGATGAGAATACAAGTATTTGTGTAGTGCATGATGAGACAGTGAGTCGACTGTTGAGTAAGTGTTGTGCTATTATATTATTATGATGAGAATAGAAGTATTTGTGTAGTGCATGATGAGACAGTGAGCGGGCTGTTGAGCAAGTGTTGTGCTATTATATTATTATGATGAGAATAGAAGTATTTGTGTAGTGCATGATGAGACAGTGAGTCGACTGTTGAGTAAGTGTTGTGCTGTTATATTATTATGATGAGAATAGAAGTATTTGTGTAGTGCATGATGAGACAGTGAGTCGACTGTTGAGTAAGTGTTGTGCTATTATATTATTATGATGAGAATAGAAGTATTTGTGTAGTGCATGATGAGACAGTGAGTGGGCTGTTGAGTAAGTGTTGTGCTATTATATTATTATGATGAGAATAGAAGTATTTGTGTAGTGCATGATGAGACAGTGAGTGGGCTGTTGAGTAAGTGTTGTGCTATTATATTATTATGATGAGAATAGAAGTATTTGTGTAGTGCATGATGAGACAGTGAGTCGACCGTTGAGTAAGTACTGTGCTATTATATTATTATGATGAGAATAGAAGTATTTGTGTAGTGCATGAAGAGACAGTGAGTCGACTGTTGAGTAAGTGTTGTGTTAATATATTATTATGATGAGAATAGAAGTATTTGTGTAGTGTATAATGAGACAGTGATTGGGCTGTTGAGTAAGTGTTGTGCTATTATATTATTATGATGAGAATAGAAGTATTTGTGTAGTGCATGATGCTGACTGTTGAGTAAGTGTTGTGCTGTTATATTATTATGATGAGAATATAAGTATTTGTGTAGTGTATGATGAGACAGTGAGCTGACTGTTGAGTAAGTGTTGTGCTGTTATATTATTATGATGAGAATATAAGTATTTGTGTAGTGTATGATGAGACAGTGAGCTGACTGTTGAGTAAGTGTTGTGCTATTATATTATTATGATGAGAATAGAAGTATTTGTCTAGTGTATGATGAGACAGTGAGTCGACTGTTGAGTAAGTGTTGTGCTATTATATTATAATGATGAGAATAGAAGTATTTGTGTAGCGCATGATGAGACAGTGAGCTGACTGTTGAGTAAGTGTTGTGCTATTATATCATAATGATAAGAATAGAAGTATTTGTGTAGTGTATGAAGAGGCAGTCAAGAGTTCAGTTGCAAATAGTTATTAAGGAGTCAGAACTAACTTAGCACTACTTTAACCTGCCGGAGCGGTCATCTAGGCCGCCCAGCCTCGCTATGGAGATTTGTACATTTAGTGGAGCGATGCAAATAAACATGTCTAAGTTCCTGTTTTATAATAAGACCTGTTCTTCTACTTCTCCTTCTTCTTCTTCTTCTACATTTTTAGCTCCCAGTGGAGCATAGGTCTTCAACAAACACTTTCCAAGTCGTTCTGTTTTTTGCCATTCTTTTAAGATCATTCCATGTCTTTCCCATCATCTTCATCTCTGCTTCTATCTGTCTTCTCCAAGAATTCCTTGGTCTTCCTCTTTGTCTTTTCCCCTGAGGATTCCAAAAAAGGGCCTGTTGTGTAATACTCTCAGTTGGCTTCCGTTGTGTGTGTCCTATCCAGCGCCATCTTCTTCGCTGTATCTCTTTATCCACTGGTATTTGACTGGTACATTTCCATAATTCTATGTTAGGGATTTTGTCTTGCCATTTCCATCCTTTTATTCTGTGTAAGCATCCATTAATGAAAGTCTGTATCTTCGTGTTTGTCAATTTTGTTGTTCTCCATGTTTCACAGCCATATAATAGGACCGACTTAACATTTGAGTTGAAAATTTTTATTTTTGTATTTAACCTAATTTCTTTGGATTTCCATATGTTTCCCAGTACAAAGAAAGCTCCTCTTGCTTTTGATATCCTTATTTTGGTATCATTTTCTGTTCCTCCCTCTTTATCTATATTACTGCCCAGATATATGTAAGATTGTACGTCTAGTAGAGGTATTTCTCCTAGTTTTATTTGGTTATTGCCAACTGTATTAATTCTCATAATGTTGGTCTTATCTCTATTAATCTTCAGTCCTAGCTGTTGTGATCTCTCATCAAGTATGCTCATTTTATCCTGCATCTGTTGATGGTTGTGTGATAGAAGAGCTATGTCATCAGCAAAGTCTAAATTATCAAGTTGTTTGGTCAGTGACAACTGGATTCCATTTCTGTTGTTTTGAGTTATTTTCATAATCCAATCTATGGAAGAGATCGATCACTTTATCTATCTTGGAAGTCACATTGATCGAGAAGGGGATACGAGCAAAGAAATTAGAATCAGACTGGCTAAAGCAGCAATGTCTTTCAGAAGCCTTGAAAAGTTGTGGAAATCAAAACTCATTAGCACAAACACAAAACTTAGGCTATTCAAATCAAATGTACTATCAACCCTTACGTATGCGTGTGAAAGCTGGAAAACAACAAGAGATATAGAAACAAAGTTGAACGCATTCGAAAATAAATGTCTAAGGAAAATACTTGGTATAGAATGGAACGAATTCAGAACAAACGAGGAAATTAGAGAAATCGCCAATCAACCACTAATATCTTCAGTAATAAAGAAAAGACGATGGTCATACGTTGGACATGTGATGAGAAGAGATAATAATCGAATAGCAAAGCAAGCCCTCATATGGGAAACAACAGGTAAAAAAGAGGAAGACCCAGGGAGACACTGAGAAGAACATTGATGAGAGAGGCAAGAGCAGCAGGAATCGGCTCCCTCAATGAGATAGAACTGCTTGCACAGAACAGAGACAGATGGCGAGATTTGATAAAATATCTTTAAAAGAAAACTGCTAGAACAAAAATTCATATAGGAGAAGGTGTATCTTGGTCTACGCCCTATGGGCCGGTTACGGCTCGAAAGGTCAATAGATAGATAGAATCTATGGCCAGTAGAAAGAGAAATGGAGACAGAAGGCATCCCTGCCTTACTCCTGTTCTTATTTCAAATGCTTCTGTAAGCTGTCCTTCATGCACCACACTACATTTTGTTCCTTCATACATTGTTTTTATCAGGTTAATAAACTTTATGGGGATTCCGTAATGACTCAGCAACTTCCAAAGCATTCTTCTGTCTAAACTATTAAATGCCTTTTCGTAATCTATGAATCCAATATAAAGTGGGAATTTTAGTTCTAAACTTTGTTCAACTATTATACGTAGAGTAGTTGTTTGATTAGCACATGATCTGTTCTCCATAAAACCTGCTTGTTCATCTCTCAAATGATTCTCTATGGCCTCTTTTAGTCTCTCCATAATGATTCTGCCCAATATTTTTTCCTACACTGATAGCATAATTCCCCTATAATTTGTGCACTCCTGTAAACTTCCTTTCTTTTGGTAGTTTGATCATATAACCTTCTTTCCAGTCTTTAGGTATTTCTTCCCTCTCCCAAATTTTATCTAATAGATTATGTAACGTCTTGGCAGAGGTGTTAATATCTGCTTTGATGGCTTCCGAAGGAATTTCATCTGGTCCTGTGGCTTTACCATTTTTTTTATAGTTTGATGGTTTTCATTATTTCTTCTTTGCTTGGTTTTCCACAGTTAACGTGTAACTCTTCTGCTGGTAGTATATCTGGAGGATTATTTGAGCCGGGTCTGTTCAAAAGTTCTTCAAAGTGCTCTTTCCATCTCTCCATTTGTTCCCTTATTTTACTAAGCAGATTTCCTTTCTTATCTATGATAAAGGCGTTGATCTGTTTGTATTTTCCGCTTAATTTCTTTGTGCTGTTGTACAGTTCTTTCATATTCCCTTTATTATTGCTTCTTCTGCCTCTTTAGCTAGTTCATCCATATATTTTCTCTTATCCCTTTTAATGCATTTTCTCACTTCTTTGTTCACCTCTGTGTAAGCTTCCTGTGTCTTGTACAATAAGACTTGTGCACTACATGAACTGTCTGTGGATGTCTTCATAAACTGTTCCCACTGGGCTGGTCTGGTCCAATCTAAGTAAGAAGTGAAAACACGAGGCAAAGTACCACTAATTACGACTGCAACAGAAGCAGGGCTTCCACGAGCTCAGAGTGTTAGAGCAAAGTTCGTGAGTAGCTCTAGGATCAGTTCACAAAGTTCGTGAGTAGCTCTAGGATCAGTTCACAAAGTTCGTGAGTAGCTCTAGGATCAGTTCACAAAGTTCGTGAGTAGCTCTAGGATCAGTTCACAAAGTTCGTGAGTAGCTCTAGGATCAGTTCACAAAGTTCGTGAGTAGCTCTAGGATCAGTTCACCACTGGTCAAGGTCAAACCAGTCAAGGTGAACGAAGCATCAAATGATCAGTCAAGATAAATCAAGGTAGCATCAAATGATCAATCAAGATAAATCAAGGTAGCATCAAATGATCAATCAAGATAAATCAAGGTAGCATCAAATGATCAATCAAGATAAATCAAGGAAGCATGATATGATCAATCAAGGTAAATCAAGGTGAACGAAGCATCAAATGATCAATTGTCAACATCTTCCACAATATTCATAGACAGAGCAAGGAGTCCAAGTGGTCTTGTGTGGATATTCTTGTTTAACTCACGGGTCTCACTAACAGATGATTCAATCATCGTGTCTCAATCATGTTCAATCAGATGCTTCAATCATCGTGTCTCAATCATGTTCAATCAGATGATTCAATCATGAATTCACATGTAGTACATTGATATCATTACATCGACACGCTATAGTTTGTTGTTATATCAGAACTGGCTGTGTTACATTTGTTGTTATATCAGAACTGGTTATGTTACATTTGTTGTTATATCAGAACTGGTTATGTTACATTTGTTGTTATATCAGAACTGGTTGTGTTACATGTGTTGCTATATCAGAACTGGTTATGTCACATTTGTTGTTATATCAGAACTGGTTATGTTACATTTGTTGTTATATCAGAACTGGTTATGTTACATTTGTTGTTATATCAGAACTGGTTATGTTACATTTGTTGTTATATCAGAACTGGTTATGTTACATTTGTTGTTATATCAGAACTGGTTATGTTACATTTGTTGTTATATCAGAACTCGTAATGTCACATTTGTTGCTATATCAGTGCTGGTTATGTCACATTTGTTGTTATATCATAACTAGTTATGTCACATTTGTTGTTATATCAGAACTGGTAATGTCACATTTGTTGTTACATCAGAACTGGTTATATCACATTTGTTGTTATATAAGAAGTGGTTATGTCACAATTGTTGTTATATCAGAAGTGGCTATGTCACATTTGTTATATCAGAAGTGGTTATGTCACATTTGTTGTTATATCAGAAGTGGTTATGTCACATTTGTTATTATGTAAGAGTTTCCCATGTAAAAAAGACAAGTAGTGATGATATACATGACCTAGTGTTAGTCCCTACACTTATTTTACAATTCACAAATGCATTAGTCACGTGGTCAGCATTACACCAATTCAAGACACTTTTCAGAGAAAGTATGTTTCCATTTTCTAATGATCAGTGGACTCCTGGGTCACATGACAGACCCGATGACTGTCTCAGAAATCAAAATGGCGTGGTAGTCATCATGAAACAAGATCCCAACAAATCTTTGTCTGTCACTGAGTCGACCAAATAGAACAATGAATGGCACACCATTATACTAGCAGCAAAATATAACTAGAACAATGAATGGCACACCATTATCCTAGCAGCAAAATATAACTAGAACAATGAATGGCACACCATTATCCTAGCAGCAAAATATAAATAGAACAATGAATGGCACACCATTATCCTAGCAGCAAAATATAAATAGAACAATGAATGGCACACCATTATCCTAGCAGCAAAATATAACTAGAACAATGAATGGCACACCATTATCCTAGCAGCAAAATATAAATAGAACAATGAATGGCACACCATTATCCTAGCAGCAAAATATAACTAGAACAATGAATGGCACACCATTATCCTAGCAGCAAAATATAACTAGAACAATGAATGGCACACCATTATCCTAGCAGCAAAATATAACTAGAACAATGAATGGCACACCATTATCCTAGCAGCAAAATATAACTAGAACAATGAATGGCACACCATTATCCTAGCAGCAAAATATAACTAGAACAATGAATGGCACACCATTATCCTAGCAGCAAAATATAAATAGAACAATGAATGGCACACCATTATCCTAGCAGCAAAATATAAATAGAACAATGAATGGCACACCATTATCCTAGCAGCAAAATATAACTAGAACAATGAATGGCACACCATTATCCTAGCAGCAAAATATAAATAGAACAATGAATGGCACACCATTATCCTAGCAGCAAAATATAACTAGAACAATGAATGGCACACCATTATCCTAGCAGCAAAATATAAATAGAACAATGAATGGCACACCATTATCCTAGCAGCAAAATATAACTAGAACAATGAATGGCACACCATTATCCTAGCAGCAAAATATAACTAGAACAATGAATGGCACACCATTATACTAGCAGCAAAATATAACTAGAACAATGAATGGCACACCATTATACTAGCAGCAAAATATAACTAGAACAATGAATGGCACACCATTATACTAGCAGCAAAATATAACTAGAACAATGAATGGAACACCATTATACTAGCAGCAAAATATAACTAGAACAATGAATGGCACACCATTATACTAGCAGCAAAATATAAATAGAACAATGAATGGCACACCATTATACTAGCAGCAAAATATAAATAGAACAATGAATGGCACACCATTATACTAGCAGCAAAATATAAATAGAACAATGAATGGCACACCATTATACTAGCAGCAAAATATAACTAGAACAATGAATGGCACACCATTATACTAGCAGCAAAATATAAATAGAACAATGAATGGCACACCATTATACTAGCAGCAAAATATAACTAGAACAATGAATGGCACACCATTATACTAGCAGCAAAATATAACTAGAACAATGAATGGCACACCATTATCCTAGCAGCAAAATATAACTAGAACAATGAATGGCACACCATTATCCTAGCAGCAAAATATAACTAGAACAATGAATGGCACACCATTATACTAGCAGCAAAATATAACTAGAACAATGAATGGCACACCATTATCCTAGCAGCAAAATATAAATAGAACAATGAATGGCACACCATTATACTAGCAGCAAAATATAAATAGAACAATGAATGGCACACCATTATCCTAGCAGCAAAATATAAATAGAACAATGAATGGCACACCAATATCCTAGCTGCAAAATATAAATAGTACAATGAATGGCACACCATTGTCCTAGCAGCAAAATATAACTAGAACAATGAATGGCACATCATTATCTATCTATCTATTGACCTTTCGAGCCGTAACCGGCCCATAGGGCGTAGACCAAGATACACCTTCTCCTATATGAATTTTTGTTCTAGCAGTTTTCTTTTAAAGATATTTTATCAAATCTCGCCATCTGTCTCTGTTCTGTGCAAGCAGTTCTATCTCATTGAGGGAGCCGATTCCTGCTGCTCTTGCCTCTCTCATCAATGTTCTTCTCAGTGTCTCCCTGGGTCTTCCTCTTTTTCTTTTACCTGTTGTTTCCCATATGAGGGCTTGCTTTGCTATTCGATTATTATCTCTTCTCATCACATGTCCAACGTATGAGCATCGTCTTTTCTTTATTACTGAAGATATTAGTGGTTGATTGGCGATTTCTCTAATTTCCTCGTTTGTTTTGAATTCGTTCCATTCTATACCAAGTATTTTCCTTAGACATTTATTTTCGAGCAGCAAAATATAACTAGAACAATGAATGGCACACCATTATCCTAGCAGCAAAATATAACTAGAACAGTGAATGGCACACCATTATCCTAGCAGCAAAATATAACTAGAACAGTGAATGGCACACCATTATCCTAGCAGCAAAATATAACTAGAACAATGAATGGCACACCATTATCCTAGCAGCAAAATATAACTAGAACAGTGAATGGCACACCATTATCCTAGCAGCAAAATGTAACTAGAACAATGAATGGCACACCATTATCCTAGCAGCAAAATATAACTAGAAAAGTGAATGGCACACCATTATCCTAGCAGCAAAATATAAATAGAACAATGAATGGGACACAATAGTTTTTGCGGCAAAATATAAATGGAAAAATTAGTGGCGCGCCATAGTTTTTGCGGCAAAATATAAATAGAACAATTAGTGGCACACCATAGTTTTTTGCGGCAAAATATAAATGGAACAATTAGTGGCGCACCAGTATTCTAATGGCAATATATAAATGGAACAATTTGTGGCGCACCATTATTCTAATTTTAATATATGAATCGAACAATTACTTGCGCACCATTATTCTAATGACAATATGTAAATGGAACAATTAGTGGCGCACCTTTATCCTAGCAACAAAATATAAATAGAATATTGAATGGTACACCACAGTTTTTGCGGCAAAATATAAATAAAACAATTAGTGGAGCACCATTATTCTAATGGCAACATATAAATTGAACAATTAGTGGCGCACCATTATTCTAATGGCAATATATAAATGGAACAATTAGTGGCGCACCATTATTCTAATGGCAATATATAAATGGAACAATTAGTGGCGGATCATCATTCTAATGGCAATATATAAATTGAACAATTAGTGGCGCGCCATTATTCTAATGACAGTGTATAAATGGAACAATTAGTGGCGCACCATTATTCTAATGACAATGTATAAATGGAACAATTAGTGGCGCACCATTATTCTAATGACAATGTATAAATGGAACAATTCGTGGCGCACCATTATTCTAATGACAATGTATAAATGAAACAATTCGTGGCGCACCATTCTTCTAATGACAATGTATAAATGGAACAATTCGTGGCGCACCATTCTTCTAATGACAATGTATAAATGGAACAATTCGTGGCGCACCATTGTTCTAATGACAATGTATAAATTGAACAAGGGCACACACAAAATTCTAGAAGCAGGCGATCAATCTAAAGTTCTAACAGCTGAAAGGCATGTGGAATCACGTGAATAGCTGATATCATAAGTTATATCAATAAAGTGAACAGCTGATATCATAAGTTATATCAATAAAGTGAACAGCTGATATCACAAGTTATATCAATAAAGTGAATAGCTGATATCATAAGTTATATCAATAAAGTGAATAGCTGATATCATAAGTTATATCAATAAATTGAACAGCTGATATTATAAGTTATATTAATAAAGTGAACAGCAGATATCATAAGTTATATCAATAAACGGAACGAGCGATATCATAAGTTATATCAATAAAGTGAACAGCAGATATTATAGTTATATCAATAAAGTGAATAGCTGATATCATAAGTTATATCAATAAAGTGAACAGCTGATATCATAAGTTATATCAATAAAGTGAACAGCTGGTATCATAAGTTATATCAATAAAGTGAATAGCTGATATCATAAGTTATATCAATAAAGTGAACAGCTGATATCATAAGTTATATCAATAAAGTGAATAGCTGGTATCATAAGTTATATCAATAAAGTGAACAGCTGATATCATAAGTTATATCAATAAAGTGAATAGCTGGTATCATAAGTTATATCAATAAAGTGAACAGCTGATATCATAAGTTATATCAATAAAGTGAATAGCTGGTATCATAAGTTATATCAATAAAGTGAACAGCTGATATCATAAGTTATATCAATAAAGTGAACAGCTGATATCATAAGTTATACCAATAAAGTGAACAGCTGGTATCATAAGTTATATCAATAAAGTGAACAGCAGATATTATAGTTATATCAATAAAGTGAACGAGTGATATCATAAGTTATATCAATAAAGTGAACGAGTGATATCATAAGTTATATCAAGAAAGTCAGGAATATATGATTGATGAAACAATTATATCAGTTCTCCCAACCTATACGTTTTCGCAAACAAATACAGAAATAAGCAAACACAGAAACAAGCAAACACAGAAACAAGCAAACACAGAAACAAACAAACACAGAAACAAGCAAACACAAAAACAAGCAAACACAGAAAAAAAACACAGCAACAAGCAAACACAGAAACAAACAAACACAGAAACAAGCAAACAAAGAAACAAAGAAACACAGAAGCCAGCAAACACAAAATAAGGCAAACACAGATACAAACAAACACAGAAACAAGCAAACACATAAACAAACAAACAAACACAGCAACAAGCAAACAAAGAAACAAGCAAACATAGAAACAAACAAACACAAAAACAAACAAACACAGAAGCAAACAAACACAGAAACAAACAAACACAGAAACTAACACAGAAACAAGCAAACACAGAAATAAGCAAACACAGAAACAAACAAACACAGAAACAAGCAAATACAGAAACAGGCAAACACAGAAACAAGCAAACACAGAAACAAACACAGAAACAAACAAACACATAAACAAGCAAACACAGAAACAAGCAAACACAGAAACAAACAAACAAACACAGAAGCAAGCACAGAAGAAAAACAACAAATCCAGTAACAACACAAACAGACACAGAAACAAACACAGAAACAAATAAACAAACACAGAAGCAAATCAACAATATAAAGGAAAAAAGAAACACAGAAAACACAAACAAACAAATACAGAAAAAAAGAAAAAAACAATTACAGAAACAAACAAACAAATACAGAAAAACACAAACAAAGAATTAAACATAGAAACAACTACTGAAACAAATAAACAAACTCAGAGACAAACAAACAAACATAGAAACAAACAAATACAGAAAGAAAGAAACAAGCAAACACAAAAACAGAGAAATAAATAAACATAGAAATAAACAAACAAACAAATACAAAAACAAACAAACACAGAAAAAAAAGTGATAGTTTTCATTAAAAGACATTTATTTTTGTGTGTGACAGTATTAGTTAGATACCTTTTGTGAAACAACTAGTGAACAACCTATATCCCAGGTCTATCTTTCCTCATCTATCAACGACCACCTATATCCCAGGTCTATCTTTCCTCATCTATCAACAACCACCTATATCCCAGCTCTATCTTTCCTCATCTATCAACGACCACCTATATCCCAGCTCTATCTTTCCTCATCTATCAACAACCACCTATATCCCAGGTCTATCTTTCCTCATCTATCAACAACCACCTATATCCCTTTTAATGCAATTTTCTCACTTCTTTGTTCACCTCTGTGTAAGCTTCCTGTGTCTTGTACAATAAGACTTGTGCACTACATGAACTGTCTGTGGATGTCTTCATAAACTGTTCCCACTGGGCTGGTCTGGTATTATCCTAGCACACCATTATCCTAGCAGCAAAATATAACTAGAACAATGAATGGCACACCATTATCCTAGCAGCAAAATATAACTAGAACAGTGAATGGCACACCATTATCCTAGCAGCAAAATGTAACTAGAACAATGAATGGCACACCATTATCCTAGCAGCAAAATATAACTAGAAAAGTGAATGGCACACCATTATCTTAGCAGCAAAATATAAATAGAACAATGAATGGGACACAATAGTTTTTGCGGCAAAATATAAATGGAAAAATTAGTGGCGCGTCATAGTTTTTGCGGCAAAATATAAATAGAACAATTTGTGGCACACCATAGTTTTTTGCGGCAAAATATAAATGGAACAATTAGTGGCGCACCAGTATTCTAATGGCAATATATAAATGGAACAATTTGTGGCGCACCATTATTCTAATTTCAATATATGAATCGAACAATTACTTGCGCACCATTATTCTAATGGCAATATGTAAATGGAACAATTAGTGGCGCACCTTTATCCTAGCAACAAAATATAAATAGAATATTGAATGGTACACCACAGTTTTTGCGGCAAAATATAAATGAAACAATTAGTGGAGCACCATTATTCTAATGGCAACATATAAATTGAACAATTAGTGGCGCACCATTATTCTAATGGCAATGTATAAATGGAACAATTCGTGGCGCACCATTATTCTAATGACAATGTATAAATGAAACAATTCGTGGCGCACCATTCTTCTAATGACAATGTATAAATGGAACAATTCGTGGCGCACCATTCTTCTAATGACAATGTATAAATGGAACAATTCGTGGCGCACCATTGTTCTAATGACAATGTATAAATTGAACAAGGGCACACACAAAATTCTAGAAGCAGGCGATCAATCTAAAGTTCTAACAGCTGAAAGGCATGTGGAATCACGTGAATAGCTGATATCATAAGTTATATCAATAAAGTGAACAGCTGATATCATAAGTTATATCAATAAAGTGAACAGCTGATATCACAAGTTATATCAATAAAGTGAATAGCTGATATCATAAGTTATATCAATAAAGTGAATAGCTGATATCATAAGTTATATCAATAAATTGAACAGCTGATATTATAAGTTATATTAATAAAGTGAACAGCAGATATCATAAGTTATATCAATAAACGGAACGAGCGATATCATAAGTTATATCAATAAAGTGAACAGCAGATATTATAGTTATATCAATAAAGTGAATAGCTGATATCATAAGTTATATCAATAAAGTGAACAGCTGATATCATAAGTTATATCAATAAAGTGAACAGCTGGTATCATAAGTTATATCAATAAAGTGAATAGCTGATATCATAAGTTATATCAATAAAGTGAACAGCTGATATCATAAGTTATATCAATAAAGTGAATAGCTGGTATCATAAGTTATATCAATAAAGTGAACAGCTGATATCATAAGTTATATCAATAAAGTGAATAGCTGGTATCATAAGTTATATCAATAAAGTGAACAGCTGATATCATAAGTTATATCAATAAAGTGAATAGCTGGTATCATAAGTTATATCAATAAAGTGAACAGCTGATATCATAAGTTATATCAATAAAGTGAACAGCTGATATCATAAGTTATACCAATAAAGTGAACAGCTGGTATCATAAGTTATATCAATAAAGTGAACAGCAGATATTATAGTTATATCAATAAAGTGAACGAGTGATATCATAAGTTATATCAATAAAGTGAACGAGTGATATCATAAGTTATATCAAGAAAGTCAGGAATATATGATTGATGAAACAATTATATCAGTTCTCCCAACCTATACGTTTTCGCAAACAAATACAGAAATAAGCAAACACAGAAACAAGCAAACACAGAAACAAGCAAACACAGAAACAAACAAACACAGAAACAAGCAAACACAAAAACAAGCAAACACAGAAACAAGCAAACAAAGAAACAAAGAAACACAGAAGCCAGCAAACACAAAATAAGGCAAACACAGATACAAACAAACACAGAAACAAGCAAACACATAAACAAACAAACAAACACAGCAACAAGCAAACAAAGAAACAAGCAAACATAGAAACAAAAAACACAAAAACAAACAAACACAGAAGCAAACAAACACAGAAACAAACAAACACAGAAACTAACACAGAAACAAGCAAACACAGAAACAAACAAACACAGAAACAAGCAAACAAAGAAACAAAGAAACACAGAAGCCAGCAAACACAAAATAAGGCAAACACAGATACAAACAAACACAGAAACAAGCAAACACATAAACAAACAAACAAACACAGCAACAAGCAAACAAAGAAACAAGCAAACATAGAAACAAAAAACACAAAAACAAACAAACACAGAAGCAAACAAACACAGAAACAAACAAACACAGAAACTAACACAGAAACAAGCAAACACAGAAAAAAGCAAACACAGAAACAAACAAACACAGAAACAAGCAAATACAGAAACAGGCAAACACAGAAACAAGCAAACACAGAAACAAACACAGAAACAAACAAACACATAAACAAGCAAACACAGAAACAAGCAAACACAGAAACAAACAAACAAACACAGAAGCAAGCACAGAAGAAAAACAACAAATCCAGTAACAACACAAACAGACACAGAAACAAACACAGAAACAAATAAACAAACACAGAAGCAAATCAACAATATAAAGGAAAAAAGAAACACAGAAAACACAAACAAACAAATACAGAAAAAAAGAAAAAAACAATTACAGAAACAAACAAACAAATACAGAAAAACACAAACAAAGAATTAAACATAGAAACAACTACTGAAACAAATAAACAAACTCAGAGACAAACAAACAAACATAGAAACAAACAAATACAGAAAGAAAGAAACAAGCAAACACAAAAACAGAGAAATAAATAAACATAGAAATAAACAAACAAACAAATACAAAAACAAACAAACACAGAAAAAAAAGTGATAGTTTTCATTAAAAGACATTTATTTTTGTGTGTGACAGTATTAGTTAGATACCTTTTGTGAAACAACTAGTGAACAACCTATATCCCAGGTCTATCTTTCCTCATCTATCAACGACCACCTATATCCCAGGTCTATCTTTCCTCATCTATCAACAACCACCTATATCCCAGCTCTATCTTTCCTCATCTATCAACGACCACCTATATCCCAGCTCTATCTTTCCTCATCTATCAACAACCACCTATATCCCAGGTCTATCTTTCCTCATCTATCAACAACCACCTATATCCCTTTTAATGCAATTTTCTCACTTCTTTGTTCACCTCTGTGTAAGCTTCCTGTGTCTTGTACAATAAGACTTGTGCACTACATGAACTGTCTGTGGATGTCTTCATAAACTGTTCCCACTGGGCTGGTCTGGTATTATCCTAGCACACCATTATCCTAGCAGCAAAATATAACTAGAACAATGAATGGCACACCATTATCCTAGCAGCAAAATATAACTAGAACAGTGAATGGCACACCATTATCCTAGCAGCAAAATGTAACTAGAACAATGAATGGCACACCATTATCCTAGCAGCAAAATATAACTAGAAAAGTGAATGGCACACCATTATCTTAGCAGCAAAATATAAATAGAACAATGAATGGGACACAATAGTTTTTGCGGCAAAATATAAATGGAAAAATTAGTGGCGCGTCATAGTTTTTGCGGCAAAATATAAATAGAACAATTTGTGGCACACCATAGTTTTTTGCGGCAAAATATAAATGGAACAATTAGTGGCGCACCAGTATTCTAATGGCAATATATAAATGGAACAATTTGTGGCGCACCATTATTCTAATTTCAATATATGAATCGAACAATTACTTGCGCACCATTATTCTAATGGCAATATGTAAATGGAACAATTAGTGGCGCACCTTTATCCTAGCAACAAAATATAAATAGAATATTGAATGGTACACCACAGTTTTTGCGGCAAAATATAAATGAAACAATTAGTGGAGCACCATTATTCTAATGGCAACATATAAATTGAACAATTAGTGGCGCACCATTATTCTAATGGCAATATATAAATGGAACAATTAGTGGCGCACCATTATTCTAATGGCAATATATAAATGGAACAATTAGTGGCGGATCATCATTCTAATGGCAATATATAAATTGAACAATTAGTGGCGCGCCATTATTCTAATGACAGTGTATAAATGGAACAATTAGTGGCGCACCATTATTCTAATGACAATGTATAAATGGAACAATTAGTGGCGCACCATTATTCTAATGACAATGTATAAATGAAACAATTCGTGGCGCACCATTCTTCTAATGACAATGTATAAATGGAACAATTCGTGGCGCACCATTCTTCTAATGACAATGTATAAATGGAACAATTCGTGGCGCACCATTGTTCTAATGACAATGTATAAATTGAACAAGGGCACACACAAAATTCTAGAAGCAGGCGATCAATCTAAAGTTCTAACAGCTGAAAGGCATGTGGAATCACGTGAATAGCTGATATCATAAGTTATATCAATAAAGTGAACAGCTGATATCATAAGTTATATCAATAAAGTGAACAGCTGATATCACAAGTTATATCAATAAAGTGAATAGCTGATATCATAAGTTATATCAATAAAGTGAATAGCTGATATCATAAGTTATATCAATAAATTGAACAGCTGATATTATAAGTTATATTAATAAAGTGAACAGCAGATATCATAAGTTATATCAATAAACGGAACGAGCGATATCATAAGTTATATCAATAAAGTGAACAGCAGATATTATAGTTATATCAATAAAGTGAATAGATGATATCATAAGTTATATCAATAAAGTGAATAGCTGATATCATAAGTTATATCAATAAAGTGAACAGCTGATATCATAAGTTATATCAATAAAGTGAACAGCTGGTATCATAAGTTATATCAATAAAGTGAATAGCTGATATCATAAGTTATATCAATAAAGTGAACAGCTGATATCATAAGTTATATCAATAAAGTGAATAGCTGGTATCATAAGTTATATCAATAAAGTGAACAGCTGATATCATAAGTTATATCAATAAAGTGAATAGCTGGTATCATAAGTTATATCAATAAAGTGAACAGCTGATATCATAAGTTATATCAATAAAGTGAATAGCTGGTATCATAAGTTATATCAATAAAGTGAACAGCTGATATCATAAGTTATATCAATAAAGTGAACAGCTGATATCATAAGTTATACCAATAAAGTGAACAGCTGGTATCATAAGTTATATCAATAAAGTGAACAGCAGATATTATAGTTATATCAATAAAGTGAACAGCAGATATTATAAGTTATATCAATAAAGTGAACAGCTGGTATCATAAGTTATATCAATAAAGTGAACGAGTGATATCATAAGTTATATCAATAAAGTGAACGAGTGATATCATAAGTTATATCAATAAAGTGAACAGCAGATATTATAGTTATATCAATAAAGTGAACGAGTGATATCATAAGTTATATCAAGAAAGTCAGGAATATATGATTGATGAAACAATTATATCAGTTCTCCCAACCTATACGTTTTCGCAAACAAATACAGAAATAAGCAAACACAGAAACAAGCAAACACAGAAACAAGCAAACACAGAAACAAACAAACACAGAAACAAGCAAACACAAAAACAAGCAAACACAGAAAAAAAACACAGCAACAAGCAAACACAGAAACAAACAAACACAGAAACAAGCAAACAAAGAAACACAGAAGCCAGCAAACACAAAATAAGGCAAACACAGATACAAACAAACACAGAAACAAGCAAACACATAAACAAACAAACAAACACAGCAACAAGCAAACAAAGAAACAAGCAAACATAGAAACAAACAAACACAAAAACAAACAAACACAGAAGCAAACAAACACAGAAAAAAGCAAACACAGAAATAAGCAAACACAGAAACAAACAAACACAGAAACAAGCAAATACAGAAACAGGCAAACACAGAAACAAGCAAACACAGAAACAAACACAGAAACAAACAAACACATAAACAAGCAAACACAGAAACAAGCAAACACAGAAACAAACAAACAAACACAGAAGAAAGCACAGAAGAAAAACAACAAATCCAGTAACAACACAAACAGACACAGAAACAAACACAGAAACAAATAAACAAACACAGAAGCAAATCAACAATATAAAGGAAAAAAGAAACACAGAAAACACAAACAAACAAATACAGAAAAAAAGAAAAAAACAATTACAGAAACAAACAAACAAATACAGAAAAACACAAACAAAGAATTAAACATAGAAACAACTACTGAAACAAATAAACAAACTCAGAGACAAACAAACAAACATAGAAACAAACAAATACAGAAAGAAAGAAACAAGCAAACACAAAAACAGAGAAATAAATAAACATAGAAATAAACAAACAAACAAATACAAAAACAAACAAACACAGAAAAAAAAGTGATAGTTTTCATTAAAAGACATTTATTTTTGTGTGTGACAGTATTAGTTAGATACCTTTTGTGAAACAACTAGTGAACAACCTATATCCCAGGTCTATCTTTCCTCATCTATCAACGACCACCTATATCCCAGGTCTATCTTTCCTCATCTATCAACGACCACCTATATCCCAGGTCTATCTTTCCTCATCTATCAACAACCACCTATATCCCAGCTCTATCTTTCCTCATCTATCAACAACCACCTATATCCCAGCTCTATCTTTCCTCATCTATCAACGACCACCTATATCCCAGGTCTATCTTTCCTCATCTATCAACGACCACCTATATCCCAGCTCTATCTTTCCTCATCTATCAACGACCACCTATATCCCAGCTCTATCTTTCCTCATCTATCAACAACCACCTATATCCCAGGTCTATCTTTCCTCATCTATCAACAACCACCTATATCCCAGGTCTATCTTTCCTCATCTATCAACGACCACCTATACCCCAGTTCATCTGTCAACGACCACCTATATCGCAGCTCATCTGTGATCAACCACCTATATCGCAGCTCATCTGTCAACGACCACCTATATCGCAGCTCATCTGTGAACAACCACCTATATCCCAGCTCATCTGTCAACGACCACCTATTTCTCAGCTCATCGGTAAACGACCACCTATATCCCAGCTGATCTGTCACCACCCCCGATATCCCTGCTGTTCTGTTAACAACCTATATCCCAGCTCTTCTGTCAACGACCACCTATATCCCAGCTCATCTGTCAACGACCACCTATATCTCAGCTCTGTCTTTCTTTATCTGTCAACGACCACCTATATCCCAGCTCATCTGTCAACGACCACCTATATCTCAGCTCTGTCTTTCTTTATCTGTCAACGACCACCTATATCCCAGCTCTTCTGTCAACGACCACCTATATCCCAGCTAATCTGTCAACAACCACCTATATCCCAGCTCATCTGTCAAACAATCACGTATATCTCAGCTCATCTGTCAACACCACGTATATCCCAGCTCATCTGTCAATGACCACCTATATCCCAGTTCATCTGTCAACACCACCTATATTCCAGCTCTATCATTCCTCAACTGTCAACAATCACCTATATCCCAAGTAGTAGCAGTGGCTGTGAACCCATCCCAAAAGTGGAATAACATGCACCGAAAGACAATAGATTTGG
The DNA here is from genome assembly GCA_032433765.1 of Megaustenia siamemsis. Taxonomy (NCBI): domain Eukaryota; kingdom Metazoa; phylum Mollusca; class Gastropoda; order Stylommatophora; family Ariophantidae; genus Megaustenia; species Megaustenia siamemsis. The sequence goes on along the minus strand of JAVIAB010000059.1, from coordinate 77,284,177 downwards.
CACCGAAACCGCACGAAACATGCACCAAAACCCGTGCCAAAGTCCGATAATCGGCTTATTATCTCGGTGGTCGTGATCGGTAATCGGCTTATCTCGTGGTGTGCGTTGGTGCGTGACGATCGGTGGTCGTGGTGTGCGTTGGTGCGTGACGGCTTATCTCGTGGTGTGTGCGTGGCGGCTTATCGCGTCGCTAGCTCGCCGGTTATCTCGGGGGTTCTAAAATCGGGCGACAGCGGTTCTCTCGGGCGACAGCGGTTCTAAAAGGGGGATGGCGGGTCGTCGTCGGCTATCTCGCGGGTCGGATGGCGGGTCGTCGTCGGCTATCTCGCGGGTCGGATGGCGGGTCGTCGCGTGGCGTGCGGGTGGGGAAAGGTGCCTTTATTGGTTATCATCATGTGTGGGGCAACAGGAGGCGACATGTAAAAAAAAAATGCTGACAAGCAATTATTAGTATCGTTAGCGTCATGTACCAGATTATAGCGATTTTTTTTTCTCTCTCTCTCTATTGCATATCCAAGCTAACTCAAGTCAAATAAAAAATCATCAGCATGTGCCTCAACACTATTAGCATGTGCCTCAACATCAACCTTCATATCTTATCATCATCTTGTGCCACCCTCAACACTATCATCATGTGCCTCAACACTATCATCATGTGCCTCAACACTATCATCATGTGCCTCAACACTATCATCATGTGCCTCAACACTATCAGCCTGTGCCACAACACTATCATCATGTGCCACCCTCATCATCAACCTTCATATCATCATCATGTGCCTCAACACTATCAGCATGTGCCTCAACACTATCATCATGTGCCACCCTCAACATCAACCTTCATATCATCATTATCATGTGCCTCAACATCACCCTTCATGGCCTATCATCAAGCCACACAAAGTATCAACCATCTCTCTCTCTCTCTCACACATTCATGGTAAACCAAAACAAAATTCGTTCTATATTTCTCACAATGTGCCTCAACATCACCCTTCATGTCCTATCATCATCATGTGCCACCCTCAACACCATCATCAGCCCCTTCAGCCACAATGCACCTTCGTAAGGGGCGTAACAATCAGCCTTCGTAAGGAGCGTATCAATCATAAAAGTGATTATCAAAGTAAATTTTTGGTATGACGATGTCTATTGGTGCATTGTGCCAAACTGGTTCGCGTGTCAAACTTGTGCATGTTTTTGCACGTTGCAAATCTGGTGCGGTTTTGGTGTAACTTTTAGCTGAATGTGGGAGTAGATTTTTATGGTTTTGAGGTCGACTTTTTGAGTATGTGCCTAAATTTGTGTGATCTCAGAGATGAAATGTGTTAGACGAATGACAGGAAACAGTCTGAGAGATAAGCTCAGAAATGAAGAACTGAGAAGAAAGCTAGGAATAGCCCCCATCATATAATATACAAGGAAACAACAGATAAAATAGTTTGGCTAGGTGACAGGGCAGACAGATCAAAAACACAACGAGCCTTCAGCAAAATGTTGTGAGAACACCAGACCAACTGTCGACCACGAAAAAGGATGGGTCGATGTACAATTAGAAGCGCTAGGAAACATACCAGCAGCAGAGGCGAACAGAAGAGCAAGAGACCGCAAATTATATCTCTCCTCGACGCTGTCTTTGTTAAGTCCAGTCCATGGTTCGTTAGTTGATGGTTCGTTAAGTCCATGGTTCGTGGGGTTGTGGTTCGTGGTTCGTTAAGTCCAGGGTTCATGGGTTGTGGTTCGTGGTTCGCTGTTCGTTGTGATTTGGTCTAACATTTTGGACCTAGAATATAACTTCCTATTCGTTGTGTCTAACTATTACGACTATGTGAGTAGCTTTTGGGATTTTTAGGTCGACTTTTTGAGTATGACCCTAAATTTTTGTGTTCTGGGGTAAAATGTTTGCGATTTGGATGTAACTATCTGATCGATGTGTCTAACTAGTATCAGTATGGAAGTAGATTTTTTAGGAATACAACTAGACTGACAATTGAGCCTGAAGAAACACGTAGAGAATCTCACTAAGAAGGCAACACAAAGACTCCAACTAATGAAAATGTTAGAGAACGAGCAAGGGAATGTTAGAGAACGCTGGAGGCAATGTTAAAGAACGATCGAGGCAATGTTAGAGAACGCTCGAGGTAATGTTAAAGAACGATCGAGGCAACAGATGATGAGGTGAACAGCTGATATCATAAGTTATATCAATAAAGTGAATAGCTGGTATCATAAGTTATATCAATAAAGTGAACAGCTGATATCATAAGTTATATCAATAAAGTGAATAGCTGGTATCATAAGTTATATCAATAAAGTGAACAGCTGATATCATAAGTTATATCAATAAAGTGAATAGCTGGTATCATAAGTTATATCAATAAAGTGAACAGCTGATATCATAAGTTATATCAATAAAGTGAATAGCTGGTATCATAAGTTATATCAATAAAGTGAACAGCTGATATCATAAGTTATATCAATAAAGTGAACAGCTGATATCATAAGTTATACCAATAAAGTGAACAGCTGGTATCATAAGTTATATCAATAAAGTGAACAGCAGATATTATAGTTATATCAATAAAGTGACCAGCAGATATTATAGTTATATCAATAAAGTGACCAGCAGATATTATAGTTATATCAATAAAGTGACCAGCAGATATTATAGTTATATCAATAAAGTGACCAGCAGATATTATAGTTATATCAATAAAGTGAACAGCAGATATTATAGTTATATCAATAAAGTGACCAGCAGATATTATAGTTATATCAATAAAGTGAACAGCTGGTATCATAAGTTATATCAATAAAGTGAACGAGTGATATCATAAGTTATATCAATAAAGTGAACAGCTGGTATCATAAGTTATATCAATAAAGTGAACGAGTGATATCATAAGTTATATCAATAAAGTGAACAGCTGGTATCATAAGTTATATCAATAAAGTGAACGAGTGATATCATAAGTTATATCAATAAAGTGAACGAGTGATATCATAAGTTATATCAATAAAGTGAACGAGTGATATCATAAGTTATATCAAAAAAGTGACCAGCAGATATTATAGTTATATCAATAAAGTGAACGAGTGATATCATAAGTTATATCAAGAAAGTCAGGAATATATGATTGATGAAACAATTATATCAGTTCTCCCAACCTATACGTTTTCGCAAACAAATACAGAAATAAGCAAACACAGAAACAAGCAAACACAGAAACAAGCAAACACAGAAACAAACAAACACAGAAACAAGCAAACACAAAAACAAGCAAACACAGAAAAAAAACACAGCAACAAGCAAACACAGAAACAAACAAACACAGAAACAAGCAAACAAAGAAACAAAGAAACACAGAAGCCAGCAAACACAAAATAAGGCAAACACAGATACAAACAAACACAGAAACAAGCAAACACATAAACAAACAAACAAACACAGCAACAAGCAAACAAAGAAACAAGCAAACATAGAAACAAACAAACACAAAAACAAACAAACACAGAAGCAAACAAACACAGAAACAAACAAACACAGAAACTAACACAGAAACAAGCAAACACAGAAATAAGCAAACACAGAAACAAACAAACACAGAAACAAGCAAATACAGAAACAGGCAAACACAGAAACAAGCAAACACAGAAACAAACACAGAAACAAACAAACACATAAACAAGCAAACACAGAAACAAGCAAACACAGAAACAAACAAACAAACACAGAAGCAAGCACAGAAGAAAAACAACAAATCCAGTAACAACACAAACAGACACAGAAACAAACACAGAAACAAATAAACAAACACAGAAGCAAATCAACAATATAAAGGAAAAAAGAAACACAGAAAACACAAACAAACAAATACAGAAAAAAAGAAAAAAACAATTACAGAAACAAACAAACAAATACAGAAAAACACAAACAAAGAATTAAACATAGAAACAACTACTGAAACAAATAAACAAACTCAGAGACAAACAAACAAACATAGAAACAAACAAATACAGAAAGAAAGAAACAAGCAAACACAAAAACAGAGAAATAAATAAACATAGAAATAAACAAACAAACAAATACAAAAACAAACAAACACAGAAAAAAAAGTGATAGTTTTCATTAAAAGACATTTATTTTTGTGTGTGACAGTATTAGTTAGATACCTTTTGTGAAACAACTAGTGAACAACCTATATCCCAGGTCTATCTTTCCTCATCTATCAACAACCACCTATATCCCAGCTCTATCTTTCCTCATCTATCAACGACCACCTATATCCCAGGTCTATCTTTCCTCATCTATCAACGACCACCTATATCCCAGGTCTATCTTTCCTCATCTATCAACGACCACCTATATCCCAGGTCTATCTTTCCTCATCTATCAACGACCACCTATATCCCAGGTCTATCTTTCCTCATCTATCAACGACCACCTATATCCCAGGTCTATCTTTCCTCATCTATCAACAACCACCTATATCCCAGCTCTATCTTTCCTCATCTATCAACGACCACCTATATCCCAGCTCTATCTTTCCTCATCTATCAACAACCACCTATATCCCAGCTCTATCTTTCCTCATCTATCAACAACCACCTATATCCCAGCTCTATCTTTCCTCATCTATCAACAACCACCTATATCCCAGCTCTATCTTTCCTCATCTATCAACGACCACCTATACCCCAGCTCATCTGTCAACGACCACCTATATCGCAGCTCATCTGTGAACAACCACCTATATCCCAGCTCATCTGTCAACGACCACCTATTTCTCAGCTCATCGGTAAACGACCACCTATATCCCAGCTGATCTGTCACCACCCCCGATATCCCTGCTGTTCTGTTAACAACCTATATCCCAGCTCTTCTGTCAACGACCACCTATATCCCAGCTCATCTGTCAACGACCACCTATATCTCAGTTCTGTCTTTCTTTATCTGTCAACGACCACCTATATCCCAGCTCATCTGTCAACGACCACCTATATCTCAGCTCTGTCTTTCTTTATCTGTCAACGACCACCTATATCCCAGCTCTTCTGTCAACGACCACCTATATCCCAGCTAATCTGTCAACAACCACCTATATCCCAGCTCATCTGTCAAACAATCACGTATATCTCAGCTCATCTGTCAACACCACGTATATCCCAGCTCATCTGTCAATGACCACCTATATCCCAGTTCATCTGTCAACACCACCTATATTCCAGCTCTATCATTCCTCAACTGTCAACAATCACCTATATCCCAAGTAGTAGCAGTGGCTGTGAACCCATCCCAAAAGTGGAATAACATGCACCGAAAGACAATAGATTTGGCACCGAAACCGCACGAAACATGCACCAAAACCCGTGCCAAAGTCCGATAATCGGCTTATTATCTCGGTGGTCGTGATCGGTAATCGGCTTATCTCGTGGTGTGCGTTGGTGCGTGACGATCGGTGGTCGTGGTGTGCGTTGGTGCGTGACGGCTTATCTCGTGGTGTGTGCGTGGCGGCTTATCGCGTCGCTAGCTCGCCGGTTATCTCGGGGGTTCTAAAATCGGGCGACAGCGGTTCTCTCGGGCGACAGCGGTTCTAAAAGGGGGATGGCGGGTCGTCGTCGGCTATCTCGCGGGTCGGATGGCGGGTCGTCGTCGGCTATCTCGCGGGTCGGATGGCGGGTCGTCGCGTGGCGTGCGGGTGGGGAAAGGTGCCTTTATTGGTTATCATCATGTGTGGGGCAACAGGAGGCGACATGTAAAAAAAAAATGCTGACAAGCAATTATTAGTATCGTTAGCGTCATGTACCAGATTATAGCGATTTTTTTTTCTCTCTCTCTCTATTGCATATCCAAGCTAACTCAAGTCAAATAAAAAATCATCAGCATGTGCCTCAACACTATTAGCATGTGCCTCAACATCAACCTTCATATCTTATCATCATCTTGTGCCACCCTCAACACTATCATCATGTGCCTCAACACTATCATCATGTGCCTCAACACTATCATCATGTGCCTCAACACTATCATCATGTGCCTCAACACTATCAGCCTGTGCCACAACACTATCATCATGTGCCACCCTCATCATCAACCTTCATATCATCATCATGTGCCTCAACACTATCAGCATGTGCCTCAACACTATCATCATGTGCCACCCTCAACATCAACCTTCATATCATCATTATCATGTGCCTCAACATCACCCTTCATGGCCTATCATCAAGCCACACAAAGTATCAACCATCTCTCTCTCTCTCTCACACATTCATGGTAAACCAAAACAAAATTCGTTCTATATTTCTCACAATGTGCCTCAACATCACCCTTCATGTCCTATCATCATCATGTGCCACCCTCAACACCATCATCAGCCCCTTCAGCCACAATGCACCTTCGTAAGGGGCGTAACAATCAGCCTTCGTAAGGAGCGTATCAATCATAAAAGTGATTATCAAAGTAAATTTTTGGTATGACGATGTCTATTGGTGCATTGTGCCAAACTGGTTCGCGTGTCAAACTTGTGCATGTTTTTGCACGTTGCAAATCTGGTGCGGTTTTGGTGTAACTTTTAGCTGAATGTGGGAGTAGATTTTTATGGTTTTGAGGTCGACTTTTTGAGTATGTGCCTAAATTTGTGTGATCTCAGAGATGAAATGTGTTAGACGAATGACAGGAAACAGTCTGAGAGATAAGCTCAGAAATGAAGAACTGAGAAGAAAGCTAGGAATAGCCCCCATCATATAATATACAAGGAAACAACAGATAAAATAGTTTGGCTAGGTGACAGGGCAGACAGATCAAAAACACAACGAGCCTTCAGCAAAATGTTGTGAGAACACCAGACCAACTGTCGACCACGAAAAAGGATGGGTCGATGTACAATTAGAAGCGCTAGGAAACATACCAGCAGCAGAGGCGAACAGAAGAGCAAGAGACCGCAAATTATATCTCTCCTCGACGCTGTCTTTGTTAAGTCCAGTCCATGGTTCGTTAGTTGATGGTTCGTTAAGTCCATGGTTCGTGGGGTTGTGGTTCGTGGTTCGTTAAGTCCAGGGTTCATGGGTTGTGGTTCGTGGTTCGCTGTTCGTTGTGATTTGGTCTAACATTTGGACCTAGAATATAACTTCCTATTCGTTGTGTCTAACTATTACGACTATGTGAGTAGCTTTTTGGGATTTTTAGGTCGACTTTTTGAGTATGACCCTAAATTTTTGTGTTCTGGGGTAAAATGTTTGCGATTTGGATGTAACTATCTGATCGATGTGTCTAACTAGTATCAGTATGGAAGTAGATTTTTTAGGAATACAACTAGACTGACAATTGAGCCTGAAGAAACACGTAGAGAATCTCACTAAGAAGGCAACACAAAGACTCCAACTAATGAAAATGTTAGAGAACGAGCAAGGGAATGTTAGAGAACGCTGGAGGCAATGTTAAAGAACGATCGAGGCAATGTTAGAGAACGCTCGAGGTAATGTTAAAGAACGATCGAGGCAACAGATGATGAGGTGAACAGCTGATATCATAAGTTATATCAATAAAGTGAATAGCTGGTATCATAAGTTATATCAATAAAGTGAACAGCTGATATCATAAGTTATATCAATAAAGTGAATAGCTGGTATCATAAGTTATATCAATAAAGTGAACAGCTGATATCATAAGTTATATCAATAAAGTGAATAGCTGGTATCATAAGTTATATCAATAAAGTGAACAGCTGATATCATAAGTTATATCAATAAAGTGAATAGCTGGTATCATAAGTTATATCAATAAAGTGAACAGCTGATATCATAAGTTATATCAATAAAGTGAACAGCTGATATCATAAGTTATACCAATAAAGTGAACAGCTGGTATCATAAGTTATATCAATAAAGTGAACAGCAGATATTATAGTTATATCAATAAAGTGACCAGCAGATATTATAGTTATATCAATAAAGTGACCAGCAGATATTATAGTTATATCAATAAAGTGACCAGCAGATATTATAGTTATATCAATAAAGTGACCAGCAGATATTATAGTTATATCAATAAAGTGAACAGCAGATATTATAGTTATATCAATAAAGTGACCAGCAGATATTATAGTTATATCAATAAAGTGAACAGCTGGTATCATAAGTTATATCAATAAAGTGAACGAGTGATATCATAAGTTATATCAATAAAGTGAACAGCTGGTATCATAAGTTATATCAATAAAGTGAACGAGTGATATCATAAGTTATATCAATAAAGTGAACAGCTGGTATCATAAGTTATATCAATAAAGTGAACGAGTGATATCATAAGTTATATCAATAAAGTGAACGAGTGATATCATAAGTTATATCAATAAAGTGAACGAGTGATATCATAAGTTATATCAAAAAAGTGACCAGCAGATATTATAGTTATATCAATAAAGTGAACGAGTGATATCATAAGTTATATCAAGAAAGTCAGGAATATATGATTGATGAAACAATTATATCAGTTCTCCCAACCTATACGTTTTCGCAAACAAATACAGAAATAAGCAAACACAGAAACAAGCAAACACAGAAACAAGCAAACACAGAAACAAACAAACACAGAAACAAGCAAACACAAAAACAAGCAAACACAGAAAAAAAACACAGCAACAAGCAAACACAGAAACAAACAAACACAGAAACAAGCAAACAAAGAAACAAAGAAACACAGAAGCCAGCAAACACAAAATAAGGCAAACACAGATACAAACAAACACAGAAACAAGCAAACACATAAACAAACAAACAAACACAGCAACAAGCAAACAAAGAAACAAGCAAACATAGAAACAAACAAACACAAAAACAAACAAACACAGAAGCAAACAAACACAGAAACAAACAAACACAGAAACTAACACAGAAACAAGCAAACACAGAAATAAGCAAACACAGAAACAAACAAACACAGAAACAAGCAAATACAGAAACAGGCAAACACAGAAACAAGCAAACACAGAAACAAACACAGAAACAAACAAACACATAAACAAGCAAACACAGAAACAAGCAAACACAGAAACAAACAAACAAACACAGAAGCAAGCACAGAAGAAAAACAACAAATCCAGTAACAACACAAACAGACACAGAAACAAACACAGAAACAAATAAACAAACACAGAAGCAAATCAACAATATAAAGGAAAAAAGAAACACAGAAAACACAAACAAATACAGAAAAAAAGAAAAAAACAATTACAGAAACAAACAAACAAATACAGAAAAACACAAACAAAGAATTAAACATAGAAACAACTACTGAAACAAATAAACAAACTCAGAGACAAACAAACAAACATAGAAACAAACAAATACAGAAAGAAAGAAACAAGCAAACACAAAAACAGAGAAATAAATAAACATAGAAATAAACAAACAAACAAATACAAAAACAAACAAACACAGAAAAAAAAGTGATAGTTTTCATTAAAAGACATTTATTTTTGTGTGTGACAGTATTAGTTAGATACCTTTTGTGAAACAACTAGTGAACAACCTATATCCCAGGTCTATCTTTCCTCATCTATCAACAACCACCTATATCCCAGCTCTATCTTTCCTCATCTATCAACGACCACCTATATCCCAGGTCTATCTTTCCTCATCTATCAACGACCACCTATATCCCAGGTCTATCTTTCCTCATCTATCAACGACCACCTATATCCCAGGTCTATCTTTCCTCATCTATCAACGACCACCTATATCCCAGGTCTATCTTTCCTCATCTATCAACGACCACCTATATCCCAGGTCTATCTTTCCTCATCTATCAACAACCACCTATATCCCAGCTCTATCTTTCCTCATCTATCAACGACCACCTATATCCCAGCTCTATCTTTCCTCATCTATCAACAACCACCTATATCCCAGCTCTATCTTTCCTCATCTATCAACAACCACCTATATCCCAGCTCTATCTTTCCTCATCTATCAACAACCACCTATATCCCAGCTCTATCTTTCCTCATCTATCAACGACCACCTATACCCCAGCTCATCTGTCAACGACCACCTATATCGCAGCTCATCTGTGAACAACCACCTATATCCCAGCTCATCTGTCAACGACCACCTATTTCTCAGCTCATCGGTAAACGACCACCTATATCCCAGCTGATCTGTCACCACCCCCGATATCCCTGCTGTTCTGTTAACAACCTATATCCCAGCTCTTCTGTCAACGACCACCTATATCCCAGCTCATCTGTCAACGACCACCTATATCTCAGTTCTGTCTTTCTTTATCTGTCAACGACCACCTATATCCCAGCTCATCTGTCAACGACCACCTATATCTCAGCTCTGTCTTTCTTTATCTGTCAACGACCACCTATATCCCAGCTCTTCTGTCAACGACCACCTATATCCCAGCTAATCTGTCAACAACCACCTATATCCCAGCTCATCTGTCAAACAATCACGTATATCTCAGCTCATCTGTCAACACCACGTATATCCCAGCTCATCTGTCAATGACCACCTATATCCCAGTTCATCTGTCAACACCACCTATATTCCAGCTCTATCATTCCTCAACTGTCAACAATCACCTATATCCCAAGTAGTAGCAGTGGCTGTGAACCCACCCAAAAGTGGAATAACATGCACCGAAAGACAATAGATTTGGCACCGAAACCGCACGAAACATGCACCAAAACCCGTGCCAAAGTCCGATAATCGGCTTATTATCTCGGTGGTCGTGATCGGTAATCGGCTTATCTCGTGGTGTGCGTTGGTGCGTGACGATCGGTGGTCGTGGTGTGCGTTGGTGCGTGACGGCTTATCTCGTGGTGTGTGCGTGGCGGCTTATCGCGTCGCTAGCTCGCCGGTTATCTCGGGGGTTCTAAAATCGGGCGACAGCGGTTCTCTCGGGCGACAGCGGTTCTAAAAGGGGGATGGCGGGTCGTCGTCGGCTATCTCGCGGGTCGGATGGCGGGTCGTCGCGTGGCGTGCGGGTGGGGAAAGGTGCCTTTATTGGTTATCATCATGTGTGGGGCAACAGGAGGCGACATGTAAAAAAAAAAATGCTGACAAGCAATTATTAGTATCGTTAGCGTCATGTACCAGATTATAGCGATTTTTTTTCTCTCTCTCTCTATTGCATATCCAAGCTAACTCAAGTCAAATAAAAAATCATCAGCATGTGCCTCAACACTATTAGCATGTGCCTCAACATCAACCTTCATATCTTATCATCATCTTGTGCCACCCTCAACACTATCATCATGTGCCTCAACACTATCATCATGTGCCTCAACACTATCATCATGTGCCTCAACACTATCATCATGTGCCTCAACACTATCAGCCTGTGCCACAACACTATCATCATGTGCCACCCTCATCATCAACCTTCATATCATCATCATGTGCCTCAACACTATCAGCATGTGCCTCAACACTATCATCATGTGCCACCCTCAACATCAACCTTCATATCATCATTATCATGTGCCTCAACATCACCCTTCATGGCCTATCATCAAGCCACACAAAGTATCAACCATCTCTCTCTCTCTCACACATTCATGGTAAACCAAAACAAAATTCGTTCTATATTTCTCACAATGTGCCTCAACATCACCCTTCATGTCCTATCATCATCATGTGCCACCCTCAACACCATCATCAGCCCCTTCAGCCACAATGCACCTTCGTAAGGGGCGTAACAATCAGCCTTCGTAAGGGGCGTATCAATCATAAAAGTGATTATCAAAGTAAATTTTTGGTATGGGGATGTCTATTGGTGCATTGTGCCAAACTGGTTCGCGTGTCAAACTTGTGCATGTTTTTGCACGTTGCAAATCTGGTGCGGTTTTGGTGTAACTTTTAGCTGAATGTGGGAGTAGATTTTTATGGTTTTGAGGTCGACTTTTTGAGTATGTGCCTAAATTTGTGTGATCTCAGAGATGAAATGTGTTAGACGAATGACAGGAAACAGTCTGAGAGATAAGCTCAGAAATGAAGAACTGAGAAGAAAGCTAGGAATAGCCCCCATCATATAATATACAAGGAAACAACAGATAAAATAGTTTGGCTAGGTGACAGGGCAGACAGATCAAAAACACAACGAGCCTTCAGCAAAATGTTGTGAGAACACCAGACCAACTGTCGACCACGAAAAAGGATGGGTCGATGTACAATTAGAAGCGCTAGGAAACATACCAGCAGCAGAGGCGAACAGAAGAGCAAGAGACCGCAAATTATATCTCTCCTCGACGCTGTCTTTGTTAAGTCCAGTCCATGGTTCGTGGGGTTGTGGTTCGTGGTTCGTTAAGTCCAGGGTTCATGGGTTGTGGTTCGTGGTTCGTTGTTCGTTGTGATTTGGTCTAACATTTTTGACCTAGAATATAACTTCCTATTCGTTGTGTCTAACTATTACGACTATGTGAGTAGCTTTTTGGGATTTTTAGGTCGACTTTTTGAGTATGACCCTAAATTTTTGTGTTCTGGGGTAAAATGTTTGCGATTTGGATGTAACTATCTGATCGATGTGTCTAACTAGTATCAGTATGGAAGTAGATTTTTTAGGAATACAACTAGACTGACAATTGAGCCTGAAGAAACACGTAGAGAATCTCACTAAGAAGGCAACACAAAAACTCCAACTAATGAAAATGTTAGAGAACGAGCAAGGGAATGTTAGAGAACGCTGGAGGCAATGTTAAAGAACGATCGAGGCAATGTTAGAGAACGCTCGAGGTAATGTTAAAGAACGATCGAGGCAATGTTACAGAACGCTGGAGGCAATGTTACAGAACGCTGGAGGCAATGTTATAGAACGATCGAGGCAATGTTAGAGAACGCTGGAGGCAATGTTAAAGAACGATCGAGGCAATGTTAGAGAACGATCGAGGGGTGATTTGGTCTAACTTTTTGGAGTTTGGAAGTAATTATCTGTTTGATGTGTCTAACTTTTATGAGTATGGGAGTAGATTTGTATGGTTTTAAGGTCGACTTTTTTAATATGACCCTAAATTTGTGTGTTATGGTGGTAAAAATCTTTGTGATTTGGTCCAATATTTTGGACCTTGAATATAATTTCCTGCTCGTTGTGTCTAACTAGTATGACTATGTGAGTAGCTTTTGGGATTTTTAGGTCGACTTTTTTAGTATGACCCTAAATTTTTGTGTTCTGGGGTAAAATGTTTGCGATTTGGATGTAACTATCTGATCGATGTGTCTAACTAGTATCAGTGTGGAAGTAGATTTTTTAGGAATACAACTAGACTGACAATTGAGCCTGAAGAAACACGTAGAGAATCTCACTAAGAAGGCAACACAAAGACTCCAACTAATGAAAATGTTAGAGAACGAGCAAGGGAATGTTAGAGAACGCTGAAGGCAATGTTAAAGAACGATCGAGGCAATGTTAGAGAACGCTCGAGGTAATGTTAAAGAACGATCGAGGCAATGTTACAGAACGCTGGAGGCAATGTTACAGAACGCTGAAGGCAATGTTATAGAACGATCGAGGCAATGTTAGAGAACGCTGGAGGCAATGTTAAAGAACGATCGAGGCAATGTTAGAGAACGATCGAGGCGTGATTTGGTCTAACTTTTTTGGAGTTTGGAAGTAATTATCTGTTTGATGTGTCTAACTTTTATGAGTATGGGAGTAGATTTGTATGGTTTTAAGGTCGACTTTTTTTAATATGACCCTAAATTTGTGTGTTATGGTGGTAAAATCTTAGTGATTTATTTTGTTTTGGTTTACCATGAATGTGAGAGAGACAGAGAGAGAGAGAGAGAGAGAGAGAGAGAATTTCGCTGGTTGATACTTTGTGTGGTTTGATGATAGGACCTGAAGGGCTGATGATGGTGTTGAGGGTGGCACATGATGATGATAGGACATGAAGGGTGATGTTGAGGCACATTGTGAGAAATATAGAACGAATTTTGTTTTGGTTTACCATGAATGTGTGTGAGAGAGAGAGATGGTTGATACTTTGTGTGGCTTGATGATAGGCCATGAAGGGTGATGTAGAGGCACATGATGATGATGATATGAAGGTTGATGTTGAGGGTGGCACATGATGATAGTGTTGAGGCACATGCTGATAGTGTTGAGGCACATGATGATGATATGAAGGTTGATGATGAGGGTGGCACATGATGATAGTGTTGTGGCACAGGCTGATAGTGTTGAGGCACATGATGATAGTGTTGAGGCACATGATGATAGTGTTGAGGCACATGATGATAGTGTTGAGGCACATGATGATAGTGTTGAGGGTGGCACAAGATGATGATAGGATATGAAGGTTGATGTTGAGGCACATGCTAATAGTGTTGAGGCACATGCTGATGATTTTTTATTTGACTTGAGTTAGCTTGGATATGCAATAGAGAGAGAGAGAGAAAAAAAATCGCTATAATCTGGTACATGACGCTAACGATACTAATAATTGCTTGTCAGCATTTTTTTTTTACATGTCGCCTCCTGTTGCCCCACACATGATGATAACCAATAAAGGCACCTTTCCCCACCCGCACGCCACGCGACGACCCGCCATCCGACCCGCGAGATAGCCGACGACGACCCGCCATCCGACCCGCGAGATAGCCGACGACGACCCGCCATCCCCCTTTTAGAACCGCTGTCGCCCGAGAGAACCGCTGTCGCCCGATTTTAGAACCCCCGAGATAACCGGCGAGCTAGCGACGCGATAAGCCGCCACGCACACACCACGAGATAAGCCGTCACGCACCAACGCACACCACGACCACCGATCGTCACGCACCAACGCACACCACGAGATAAGCCGATTACCGATCACGACCACCGAGATAATAAGCCGATTATCGGACTTTGGCACGGGTTTTGGTGCATGTTTCGTGCGGTTTCGGTGCCAAATCTATTGTCTTTCGGTGCATGTTATTCCACTTTTGGGGTGGGTTCACAGCCACTGCTACTACTATCCCAGCTCATCTGTCAACACCACCTATATCGCAGCTCTATCATTCCTCAACTGTCAACAATCACCTATATCCCAGCTCATCTGTCAATACCACGTATATCCTAGCTCATCTGTCAACGACCACCTAATCCCAGCTTATCTGTCAACAACCACCTATATTCTAGCTCATTTGTCAACGATCACCTATATCCCAGCTCATCTGTCAACCACCCCCTATATCCCTGCTCATCTATGAACAACCTATACCCCAGCTCATCTGTCAACGACCACCTATATCCCAGCTCATCTGTGAACAACCTATATCCCAGCTCATCTGTCAACGACCACCTATTTCTCAGCTCATCTGTCACCACCCCCGATATCCCTGCTGTTCTGTTAACAACCTATATCTCAGCTCTTCTGTCAACGACCACCTATATCCCAGCTCATCTGTCAACGACCACCTATATCTCAGCTCTGTCTTTCTTTATCTGTCAACGACCACCTATATCCCAGCTCATCTGTCAACGACCACCTATATCCCAGCTCTGTCTTTCTTTATCTGTCAACGACCACCTATATCCCAGCTCTTCTGTCAACGACCACCTATATCCCAGCTCATCTGTCAACGACCACCTATATCTCAGCTCTGTCTTTCTTTATCTGTCAACGACCACCTATATCCCAGCTCATCTGACAACGACCACCTATATCCCAGCTCATCTGACAACGACCACCTATATCTCAGCTCTGTCTTTCTTTATCTGTCAACGACCACCTATATCTCAGCTCTGTCTTTCTTTATCTGTCAACGACCACCTATATCTCAGCTCTGTCTTTCTTTATCTGTCAACGACCACCTATATCTCAGCTCTGTCTTTCTTTATCTGACAACGACCACCTATATCCCAGCTCATCTGACAACGACCACCTATATCCCAGCTCATCTGACCACATATATCCCAGCGCTTGTTCAACTGTATTCCATGTAGCCAGTGTTGCTCTGCACTTGCTGCTGCGGTAAGCCTGACTTGAACTAATTGATGAGCTCGATGAGATACTCCAGTGTAGCCTTGATGAACTCGAGCTGGAGGAGACTAATGTCCTGGATGCTGGACAGCAGAATCTGGCCCGCACTTGACATGCCGTTGAGCATTACGCTGATGAAGTCTTGGTGAACTTGAAAAGCGGGTAACATGATTGGGTCTTTACTGAACCACTAACAGGTCTGTGATTGGTTGTTGCTGCTGGGTCGGGTCGCTAGGAGCTCTGTGATTGGTTGATGCTGCTAGGCCGGGTCGCTAGTAGCTCTATGATTGGTTGTTGACGCTGGACCGGGTCGCTAGTAGCTCTATGATTGATTGTTGCTGCTAGGCCGGGTCGCTAGTAGCTCTATAATTGATTGTTGCTGCTAGGCCGGGTCGCTAGTAGCTCTATGATTGGTTGTTGCTGCTAGGCCGGGTCGCTAGTAGCTCTATGATTGGTTGTTGCTGCTAGGCCGGGTCGCTAGTAGCTCTATGATTGATTGTTGCTGCTAGGCCAAATCGCTAGTAGCTCTATGATTGGTTGTTGCTGCTAGGCCGGGTCTCTAGTAGCTCTATGATTGATTGTTGCTGCTAGGCCAAGTCGCTAGTAGCTCTATGATTGGTTGTTGTTGCTAGGCCGGGTCGCTAGTAGCTCTATGATTGATTGTTGCTGCTAGGCCGGGTCGCTATTAGCTCTATGATTGGTTGTTGCTGCTAGACCGGGTCGCTAGTATCTCTATGATTGGTTGTTGTTGCTAGGCCGGGTCGCTAGTAGCTGTATGATTGGTTGTTGCCGCTGGACCGGGTCGCTAGTAGCTCTATGATTGGTTGTTGCTGCTAGGCCGGGTCTCTAGTAGCTTTATGATTGGCTGTTGCTGCTAGGCCGGGTCGCTAGTAGCTCTATGATTGGTGTTGCTGCTAGGCCGGGTCGCTAGTAGCTCTATGATTGGTTGTTGCTGCTAGGCCGGGTCGCTAGTAGTTCTATGATTGGTTGTTGCTGCTAGGCCGGGTCGTTAGTAGCTTTATGATTGGTTGCTGCTGCTAGGCCGGGTCGTTAGTAGCTCTATGATTGGTTGTTGCTGGTAGGCCGGGTCACTAGTAGCTCTATGATTGGTTTTTGCTGGTAGACCGGGTCGTTAGTAGCTCTATGATTGGTTGTTGCTGCTAGGCCGGGTCACTAGTAGCTCTATGATTGGTTGTTTCTGGTAGGCCGGGTCGTTAGTAGCTCTATGATTGGTTGTTGCTGGTAGACCGGGTCGTTAGTAGCTCTATGATTGGTTGTTGCTGCTAGGCCGGGGCACTAGTAGTTCTATGATTGGTTGTTGCTGGTAGGCCGGGGCACTAGTAGTTCTATGATGGGTGTTGCTGCTAGGCCGGGGCACTAGTAGTTCTATGATTGGTTGTTGCTGGTAGGTCGGGTCGCTAGTAGCTCTATGATTGGTTTTGCTCCAAGGTCGGATTGCTAATAGATCGGTAATTGATTATTTTAAGGCCGGGTCGCTAGCAGGTCGGTGGTTTTTGCTGCAGTATCGTGTCATTAGTATGACATCAACTTGCAGAGAGGCATCAACCTAACGGTGCCGTCTGCAGCTTCTTTTGTCCTGGGATAGTTTCCACGATCTGAAATAGAACAACATTTAGTACTAGCTAGTTCAGCTTATGGTACAATACCCACAGCTGTACCTAACTGTCAAAAACAAGAACTCTACCAACTGCTGTATCTAACTGTCAAAGACAGGAACTCTACCAACTGCTGTATCTAACTGTCAAAGACAAGAACTCTACCAACTGTTGTATCTAACTGTCAAAGACAAGAACTCTACCAACTGTTGTATCTAACTGTCAAAGACAAGAACTCTACCAACTGCTGTATCTAACTGTCAAAGACAAGAACTCTACCCACAGCTGTATCTAACTGTCAAAGACAAGAACTCTACCCACAGCTGTATCTAACTGTCAAAGACAAGAACTCTACCAACTGCTGTATCTAACTGTCAAAGACAAGAACTCTACCAACTGCTGTATCTAACTGTCAAAGACAAGAACTCTACCCACAGCTGTATCTAACTGTCAAAGACAAGAACTCTACCAACTGCTGTATCTAACTGTCAAAGACAGGAACTCTACCAACTGTTGTATCTAACTGTCAAAGACAGGAACTCTACCAACTGTTGTATCTAACTGTCAAAGACAAGAACTCTACCAACTGTTGTATCTAACTGTCAAAGACAGGAACTCTACCAACTGCTGTATCTAACTGTCAAAGACAGGAACTCTACCAACTGTTGTATCTAACTGTCAAAGACAAGAACTCTACCAACAGCTGTATCTAACTGTCAAAGACAGGAACTCTACCAACTGTTGTATCTAACTGTCAAAGACAGGAACTCTACCAACTGCTGTATCTAACTGTCAAAGACAAGAACTCTACCAACTGTTGTATCTAACTGTCAAAGACAAGAACTCTACCAACTGCTGTATCTAACTGTCAAAGACAAGAACTCTACCAACAGCTGTATCTAACTGTCAAAGACAGGAACTCTACCAACTGCTGTATCTAACTGTCAAAGACAAGAACTCTACCAACTGTTGTATCTAACTGTCAAAGACAAGAACTCTACCAACAGCTGTACTTAACTGTCAAAGACAAGAACTCTACCAACTGCTGTACTTAACTGTCAAAGACAAGAACTCTACCAACTGCTGTACTTAACTGTCAAAGACAAGAACTCTACCAACTGCTGTACCTAACTGTCAAAGACAAGAACTCTACCAACTGCTGTACTTAACTGTCAAAGACAAGAACTCTACCAACTGCTGTATCTAACTGTCAAAGACAAGAACTCTACCAACTGCTGTATCTAACTGTCAAAGACAAGAACTCTACCAACAGCTGTACTTAACTGTCAAAGACAAGAACTCTACCAACTGCTGTACCTAACTGTCAAAGACAAGAACTCTACCAACTGCTGTATCTAACTGTCAAAGACAGGAACTCTACCAACTGCTGTATCTACACTGTCAAAGACAAGAACTCTACCCACAGCTGTATCTACACTGTCAAAGACAAGAACTCTACCAACTGCTGTATCTAACTGTCAAAGACAAGAACTCTACCAACTGCTGTATCTAACTGTCAAAGACAGGAACTCTACCAACTGTTGTATCTAACTGTCAAAGACAGGAACTCTACCAACTGCTGTATCTAACTGTCAAAGACAAGAACTCTACCACAGCTGTATCTAACTGTCAAAGACAGGAACTCTACCAACTGCTGTATCTAACTGTCAAAGACAGGAACTCTACCAACTGCTGTACCTAACTGTCAAAGACAGGAACTCTACCAACTGTTGTATCTAACTGTCAAAGACAAGAACTCTACCCACAGCTGTATCTAACTGTCAAAGACAGGAACTCTACCAACTGCTGTATCTAACTGTCAAAGACAAGAACTCTACCAACAGCTGTATCTAACTGTCAAAGACAGGAACTCTACCAACTGTTGTACCTAACTGTCAAAGACAGGAACTCTACCAACTGCTGTACCTAACTGTCAAAGACAGGAACTCTACCAACTGTTGTATCTAACTGTCAAAGACAAGAACTCTACCCACAGCTGTATCTAACTGTCAAAGACAGGAACTCTACCAACTGTTGTACCTAACTGTCAAAGACAGGAACTCTACCAACTGTTGTATCTAACTGTCAAAGACAAGAACTCTACCAACAGCTGTATCTAACTGTCAAAGACAGGAACTCTACCAACTGCTGTATCTAACTGTCAAAGACAGGAACTCTACCAACTGCTGTATCTAACTGTCAAAGACAGGAACTCTACCAACTGCTGTACCTAACTGTCAAAGACAGGAACTCTACCAACTGCTGTATCTAACTGTCAAAGACAGGAACTCTACCAACTGCTGTACCTAACTGTCAAAGACAGGAACTCTACCAACTGTTGTACCTAACTGTCAAAGACAAGAACTCTACCAACTGCTGTACCTAACTGTCAAAGACAGGAACTCTACCCACAGCTGTATCTAACTGTCAAAGACAAGAACTCTACCAACTGCTGTATCTAACTGTCAAAGACAAGAACTCTACCCACAGCTGTATCTAACTGTCAAAGACAAGAACTCTACCAACTGTTGTATCTAACTGTCAAAGACAAGAACTCTACCAACTGCTGTATCTAACTGTCAAAGACAGGAACTCTACCAACTGTTGTATCTAACTGTCAAAGACAAGAACTCTACCAACTGTTGTATCTAACTGTCAAAGACAAGAACTCTACCAACTGTTGTATCTAACTGTCAAAGACAAGAACTCTACCAACTGTTGTATCTAACTGTCAAAGACAAGAACTCTACCAACTGTTGTATCTAACTGTCAAAGACAAGAACTCTACCAACTGTTGTATCTAACTGTCAAAGACAAGAACTCTACCAACTGTTGTATCTAACTGTCAAAGACAAGAACTCTACCAACTGTTGTATCTAACTGTCAAAGACAAGAACTCTACCAACTGTTGTATCTAACTGTCAAAGACAAGAACTCTACCAACTGTTGTACCTAACTGTCAAAGACAAGAACTCTACCAACTGCTGTATCTAACTGTCAAAGACAAGAACTCTACCAACTGTTGTATCTAACTGTCAAAGACAAGAACTCTACCCACAGCTGTATCTAACTGTCAAAGACAAGAACTCTACCAACTGTTGTATCTAACTGTCAAAGACAAGAACTCTACCCACAGCTGTATCTAACTGTCAAAGACAAGAACTCTACCAACTGTTGTATCTAACTGTCAAAGACAAGAACTCTACCAACTGCTGTATCTAACTGTCAAAGACAAGAACTCTACCAACTGTTGTATCTAACTGTCAAAGACAAGAACTCTACCAACTGTTGTATCTAACTGTCAAAGACAAGAACTCTACCAACTGCTGTACCTAACTGTCAAAGACAAGAACTCTACCAACTGCTGTATCTAACTGTCAAAGACAAGAACTCTACCCACAGCTGTATCTAACTGTCAAAGACAAGAACTCTACCCACAGCTGTATCTAACTGTCAAAGACAAGAACTCTACCAACTGCTGTATCTAACTGTCAAAGACAAGAACTCTACCAACTGCTGTATCTAACTGTCAAAGACAAGAACTCTACCCACAGCTGTATCTAACTGTCAAAGACAAGAACTCTACCAACTGCTGTATCTAACTGTCAAAGACAGGAACTCTACCAACTGTTGTATCTAACTGTCAAAGACAGGAACTCTACCAACTGTTGTATCTAACTGTCAAAGACAAGAACTCTACCAACTGTTGTATCTAACTGTCAAAGACAGGAACTCTACCAACTGCTGTATCTAACTGTCAAAGACAGGAACTCTACCAACTGTTGTATCTAACTGTCAAAGACAAGAACTCTACCAACAGCTGTATCTAACTGTCAAAGACAGGAACTCTACCAACTGTTGTATCTAACTGTCAAAGACAGGAACTCTACCAACTGCTGTATCTAACTGTCAAAGACAAGAACTCTACCAACTGTTGTATCTAACTGTCAAAGACAAGAACTCTACCAACTGCTGTATCTAACTGTCAAAGACAAGAACTCTACCAACAGCTGTATCTAACTGTCAAAGACAGGAACTCTACCAACTGCTGTATCTAACTGTCAAAGACAAGAACTCTACCAACTGTTGTATCTAACTGTCAAAGACAAGAACTCTACCAACAGCTGTACTTAACTGTCAAAGACAAGAACTCTACCAACTGCTGTACTTAACTGTCAAAGACAAGAACTCTACCAACTGCTGTACTTAACTGTCAAAGACAAGAACTCTACCAACTGCTGTACCTAACTGTCAAAGACAAGAACTCTACCAACTGCTGTACTTAACTGTCAAAGACAAGAACTCTACCAACTGCTGTATCTAACTGTCAAAGACAAGAACTCTACCAACTGCTGTATCTAACTGTCAAAGACAAGAACTCTACCAACAGCTGTACTTAACTGTCAAAGACAAGAACTCTACCAACTGCTGTACCTAACTGTCAAAGACAAGAACTCTACCAACTGCTGTATCTAACTGTCAAAGACAGGAACTCTACCAACTGCTGTATCTACACTGTCAAAGACAAGAACTCTACCCACAGCTGTATCTACACTGTCAAAGACAAGAACTCTACCAACTGCTGTATCTAACTGTCAAAGACAAGAACTCTACCAACTGCTGTATCTAACTGTCAAAGACAGGAACTCTACCAACTGTTGTATCTAACTGTCAAAGACAGGAACTCTACCAACTGCTGTATCTAACTGTCAAAGACAAGAACTCTACCCACAGCTGTATCTAACTGTCAAAGACAGGAACTCTACCAACTGCTGTATCTAACTGTCAAAGACAGGAACTCTACCAACTGCTGTACCTAACTGTCAAAGACAGGAACTCTACCAACTGTTGTATCTAACTGTCAAAGACAAGAACTCTACCCACAGCTGTATCTAACTGTCAAAGACAGGAACTCTACCAACTGCTGTATCTAACTGTCAAAGACAAGAACTCTACCAACAGCTGTATCTAACTGTCAAAGACAGGAACTCTACCAACTGTTGTACCTAACTGTCAAAGACAGGAACTCTACCAACTGCTGTACCTAACTGTCAAAGACAGGAACTCTACCAACTGTTGTATCTAACTGTCAAAGACAAGAACTCTACCACAGCTGTATCTAACTGTCAAAGACAGGAACTCTACCAACTGTTGTATCTAACTGTCAAAGACAGGAACTCTACCAACTGTTGTATCTAACTGTCAAAGACAAGAACTCTACCAACAGCTGTATCTAACTGTCAAAGACAAGAACTCTACCAACTGTTGTATCTAACTGTCAAAGACAAGAACTCTACCCACTGCTGTACCTAACTGTCAAAGACAGGAACTCTACCAACTGTTGTACCTAACTGTCAAAGACAAGAACTCTACCAACAGCTGTATCTAACTGTCAAAGACAAGAACTCTACCAACAGCTGTATCTAACTGTCAAAGACAAGAACTCTACCAACTGTTGTATCTAACTGTCAAAGACAGGAACTCTACCAACTGCTGTATCTAACTGTCAAAGACAGGAACTCTACCAACTGCTGTACCTAACTGTCAAAGACAGGAACTCTACCAACTGCTGTATCTAACTGTCAAAGACAGGAACTCTACCAACTGCTGTACCTAACTGTCAAAGACAGGAACTCTACCAACTGTTGTACCTAACTGTCAAAGACAAGAACTCTACCAACTGCTGTACCTAACTGTCAAAGACAGGAACTCTACCCACAGCTGTATCTAACTGTCAAAGACAAGAACTCTACCAACTGCTGTATCTAACTGTCAAAGACAAGAACTCTACCCACAGCTGTATCTAACTGTCAAAGACAAGAACTCTACCAACTGTTGTATCTAACTGTCAAAGACAAGAACTCTACCAACTGCTGTATCTAACTGTCAAAGACAGGAACTCTACCAACTGTTGTATCTAACTGTCAAAGACAAGAACTCTACCAACTGTTGTATCTAACTGTCAAAGACAAGAACTCTACCAACTGTTGTATCTAACTGTCAAAGACAAGAACTCTACCAACTGTTGTATCTAACTGTCAAAGACAAGAACTCTACCAACTGTTGTATCTAACTGTCAAAGACAAGAACTCTACCAACTGTTGTATCTAACTGTCAAAGACAAGAACTCTACCAACTGTTGTATCTAACTGTCAAAGACAAGAACTCTACCAACTGTTGTATCTAACTGTCAAAGACAAGAACTCTACCAACTGTTGTATCTAACTGTCAAAGACAAGAACTCTACCAACTGTTGTACCTAACTGTCAAAGACAAGAACTCTACCAACTGCTGTATCTAACTGTCAAAGACAAGAACTCTACCAACTGTTGTATCTAACTGTCAAAGACAAGAACTCTACCCACAGCTGTATCTAACTGTCAAAGACAAGAACTCTACCAACTGTTGTATCTAACTGTCAAAGACAAGAACTCTACCCACAGCTGTATCTAACTGTCAAAGACAAGAACTCTACCAACTGTTGTATCTAACTGTCAAAGACAAGAACTCTACCAACTGCTGTATCTAACTGTCAAAGACAAGAACTCTACCAACTGCTGTATCTAACTGTCAAAGACAAGAACTCTACCAACTGTTGTATCTAACTGTCAAAGACAAGAACTCTACCAACTGTTGTATCTAACTGTCAAAGACAAGAACTCTACCCACAGCTGTATCTAACTGTCAAAGACAAGAACTCTACCAACTGTTGTATCTAACTGTCAAAGACAAGAACTCTACCAACTGTTGTACCTAACTGTCAAAGACAAGAACTCTACCAACTGTTGTATCTAACTGTCAAAGACAAGAACTCTACCAACTGCTGTATCTAACTGTCAAAGACAAGAACTCTACCAACTGTTGTATCTAACTGTCAAAGACAAGAACTCTACCAACTGTTGTATCTAACTGTCAAAGACAAGAACTCTACCAACTGTTGTACCTAACTGTCAAAGACAAGAACTCTACCAACTGCTGTATCTAACTGTCAAAGACAAGAACTCTACCAACTGTTGTACCTAACTGTCAAAGACAAGAACTCTACCAACTGTTGTATCTAACTGTCAAAGACAAGAACTCTACCAACTGCTGTATCTAACTGTCAAAGACAAGAACTCTACCAACTGTTGTACCTAACTGTCAAAGACAAGAACTCTACCAACTGTTGTATCTAACTGTCAAAGACAAGAACTCTACCAACTGCTGTATCTAACTGTCAAAGACAAGAACTCTACCAACTGCTGTATCTAACTGTCAAAGACAAGAACTCTACCAACTGTTGTATCTAACTGTCAAAGACAAGAACTCTACCAACTGCTGTATCTAACTGTCAAAGACAAGAACTCTACCCACAGCTGTATCTAACTGTCAAAGACAGGAACTCTACCAACTGCTGTATCTAACTGTCAAAGACAAGAACTCTACCAACTGCTGTATCTAACTGTCAAAGACAAGAACTCTACCCACAGCTGTACCTAACTGTCAAAGACAGGAACTCTACCAACTGCTGTATCTAACTGTCAAAGACAAGAACTCTACCAACTGCTGTACCTAACTGTCAAAGACAGGAACTCTACCAACTGCTGTATCTAACTGTCAAAGACAGGAACTCTACCAACTGTTGTATCTAACTGTCAAAGACAAGAACTCTACCAACTGTTGTATCTAACTGTCAAAGACAAGAACTCTACCAACTGCTGTATCTAACTGTCAAAGACAAGAACTCTACCAACTGTTGTATCTAACTGTCAAAGACAGGAACTCTACCCACAGCTGTATCTAACTGTCAAAGACAGGAACTCTACCAACTGCTGTATCTAACTGTCAAAGACAAGAACTCTACCAACTGCTGTATCTAACTGTCAAAGACAAGAACTCTACCAACTGCTGTATCTAACTGTCAAAGACAAGAACTCTACCAACTGCTGTACCTAACTGTCAAAGACAGGAACTCTACCAACTGTTGTATCTAACTGTCAAAGACAAGAACTCTACCCACAGCTGTATCTAACTGTCAAAGACAGGAACTCTACCCACAGCTGTATCTAACTGTCAAAGACAGGAACTCTACCAACTGCTGTATCTAACTGTCAAAGACAGGAACTCTACCAACTGCTGTATCTAACTGTCAAAGACAGGAACTCTACCAACTGTTGTATCTAACTGTCAAAGACAAGAACTCTACCAACTGTTGTATCTAACTGTCAAAGACAGGAACTCTACCAACTGCTGTATCTAACTGTCAAAGACAGGAACTCTACCAACTGCTGTATCTAACTGTCAAAGACAGGAACTCTACCAACTGCTGTATCTAACTGTCAAAGACAGGAACTCTACCAACTGCTGTATCTAACTGTCAAAGACAGGAACTCTACCAACTGCTGTATCTAACTGTCAAAGACAGGAACTCTACCAACTGTTGTATCTAACTGTCAAAGACAAGAACTCTACCAACTGCTGTATCTAACTGTCAAAGACAGGAACTCTACCAACTGCTGTATCTAACTGTCAAAGACAGGAACTCTACCAACTGCTGTATCTAACTGTCAAAGACAGGAACTCTACCAACTGTTGTATCTAACTGTCAAAGACAGGAACTCTACCAACTGCTGTATCTAACTGTCAAAGACAAGAACTCTACCCACAGCTGTATCTAACTGTCAAAGACAGGAACTCTACCAACTGTTGTATCTAACTGTCAAAGACAAGAACTCTACCCACAGCTGTATCTAACTGTCAAAGACAAGAACTCTACCCACAGCTGTATCTAACTGTCAAAGACAGGAACTCTACCAACTGCTGTATCTAACTGTCAAAGACAGGAACTCTACCAACTGTTGTATCTAACTGTCAAAGACAGGAACTCTACCAACTGCTGTATCTAACTGTCAAAGACAAGAACTCTACCAACTGCTGTATCTAACTGTCAAAGACAAGAACTCTACCAACTGTTGTATCTAACTGTCAAAGACAAGAACTCTACCAACTGCTGTATCTAACTGTCAAAGACAAGAACTCTACCCACTGCTGTATCTAACTGTCAAAGACAGGAACTCTACCAACTGCTGTATCTAACTGTCAAAGACAGGAACTCTACCAACTGTTGTATCTAACTGTCAAAGACAGGAACTCTACCAACAGCTGTACTAACTGTCAAAGACAGGAACTCTACCAACAGCTGTACCTAACTGTCAAAGACAGGAACTCTACCAACAGCTGTATCTAACTGTCAAAGACAGGAACTTTACCCACAGCTGTATCTAACTGTCAAAGACAGGAACTTTACCACAGCTGTATCTAACTGTCAAAGACAGGAACTTTACCAACAGCTGTATCTAACTGTCAAAGACAGGAACTTTACCCACAGCTGTATCTAACTGTCAAAGACAGGAACTTTACCCACAGCTGTATCTAACTGTCAAAGACAGGAACTTACCAACAGCTGTATCTAACTGTCAAAGACAGGAACTCTACCAACAGCTGTACCTAACTGTCAAAGACAGGAACTTTACCCACAGCTGTACCTAACTGTCAAAGACAGGAACTTACCCACAGCTGTACCTAACTGTCAAAGACAGGAACTTTACCCACAGCTGTACCTAACTGTCAAAGACAGGAACTTTACCCACAGCTGTACCTAACTGTCAAAGACAGGAACTACCCACAGCTGTACTTAACTGTCAAAGACAGGAACTCTACCAACTGTTGTACCTAACTGTCAAAGACAGGAACTCTACCAACTGTTGTACCTAACTGTCAAAGACAGGAACTCTACCAACTGTTGTACCTAACTGTCAAAGACAGGAACTCTACCAACTGTTGTATCTAACTGTCAAAGACAGGAACTCTACCAACTGTTGTATCTAACTGTCAAAGACAGGAACTCTACCAACTGTTGTATCTAACTGTCAAAGACAGGAACTCTACCAACTGTTGTATCTAACTGTCAAAGACAGGAACTCTACCAACTGTTGTATCTAACTGTCAAAGACAGGAACTCTACCCACAGCTGTATCTAACTGTCAAAGACAGGAACTCTACCAACTGTTGTATCTAACTGTCAAAGACAGGAACTCTACCAACTGTTGTATCTAACTGTCAAAGACAAGAACTCTACCCACAGCTGTATCTAACTGTCAAAGACAGGAACTCTACCACAGCTGTATCTAACTGTCAAAGACAAGAACTCTACCAACTGCTGTATCTAACTGTCAAAGACAAGAACTCTACCCACAGCTGTATCTAACTGTCAAAGACAGGAACTCTACCACAGCTGTATCTAACTGTCAAAGACAAGAACTCTACCAAGCTGTATCTAACTGTCAAAGACAGGAACTCTACCAACTGTTGTACCTAACTGTCAAAGACAGGAACTCTACCAACTGTTGTATCTAACTGTCAAAGACAGGAACTCTACCAACTGTTGTACCTAACTGTCAAAGACAGGAACTCTACCAACTGTTGTATCTAACTGTCAAAGACAAGAACTCTACCAACTGCTGTATCTAACTGTCAAAGACAAGAACTCTACCCACAGCTGTATCTAACTGTCAAAGACAGGAACTCTACCCACAGCTGTATCTAACTGTCAAAGACAAGAACTCTACCCACAGCTGTATCTAACTGTCAAAGACAGGAACTCTACCAACTGTTGTACCTAACTGTCAAAGACAGGAACTCTACCAACTGTTGTATCTAACTGTCAAAGACAGGAACTCTACCAACTGTTGTACCTAACTGTCAAAGACAGGAACTCTACCAACTGTTGTATCTAACTGTCAAAGACAGGAACTCTACCAACTGCTGTACCTAACTGTCAAAGACAGGAACTCTACCCACAGCTGTATCTAACTGTCAAAGACAGGAACTCTACCAACTGCTGTACTTAACTGTCAAAGACAGGAACTCTACCAACTGCTGTATCTAACTGTCAAAGACAGGAACTCTACCAACAGCTGTACTTAACTGTCAAAGACAGGAACTCTACCAACTGCTGTATCTAACTGTCAAAGACAGGAACTCTACCAACAGTTGTATCTAACTGTCAAAGACAGGAACTCTACCAACAGTTGTATCTAACTGTCAAAGACAGGAACTCTACCAACAGTTGTATCTAACTGTCAAAGACAGGAACTCTACCAACAGTTGTATCTAACTGTCAAAGACAGGAACTCTACCAACAGTTGTATCTAACTGTCAAAGACAAGAACTCTACCAACAGTTGTATCTAACTGTCAAAGACAGGAACTCTACCAACTGCTGTATCTAACTGTCAAAGACAGGAACTCTACCAACAGTTGTATCTAACTGTCAAAGACAGGAACTCTACCAACAGCTGTATCTAACTGTCAAAGACAGGAACTCTACCAACAGTTGTATCTAACTGTCAAAGACAGGAACTCTACCAACTGTTGTATCTAACTGTCAAAGACAGGAACTCTACCAACTGTTGTATCTAACTGTCAAAGACAGGAACTCTACCAACAGTTGTATCTAACTGTCAAAGACAAGAACTCTACCAACTGTTGTATCTAACTGTCAAAGACAAGAACTCTACCAACAGTTGTATCTAACTGTCAAAGACAAGAACTCTACCAACAGCTGTATCTAACTGTCAAAGACAGGAACTCTACCAACAGTTGTATCTAACTGTCAAAGACAGGAACTCTACCCACAGCTGTATCTAACTGTCAAAGACAGGAACTTACCAACAGTTGTATCTAACTGTCAAAGACAGGAACTCTACCCACAGCTGTATCTAACTGTCAAAGACAGGAACTCTACCCACTGCTGTATCTAACTGTCAAAGACAGGAACTCTACCAACAGTTGTATCTAACTGTCAAAGACAGGAACTCTACCCACTGCTGTATCTAACTGTCAAAGACAGGAACTCTACCAACAGTTGTATCTAACTGTCAAAGACAAGAACTCTACCCACTGCTGTATCTAACTGTCAAAGACAAGAACTCTACCAACTGCTGTACTTAACTGTCAAAGACAAGAACTCTACCCACAGCTGTATCTAACTGTCAAAGACAAGAACTCTACCCACAGCTGTACTTAACTGTCAAAGACAAGAACTCTACCAACTGCTGTACTTAACTGTCAAAGACAGGAACTTTACCCACAGCTGTACCTAACTGTCAAAGACAGGAACTTTACCCACAGCTGTACTAACTGTCAAAGACAGGAACTTTACCCACAGCTGTACTTAACTGTCAAAGACAAGAACTCTACCAACTGTTGTACTAACTGTCAAAGACAAGAACTCTACCAACTGTTGTACTTAACTGTCAAAGACAAGAACTCTACCAACTGTTGTACTTAACTGTCAAAGACAAGAACTCTACCAACTGTTGTACTTAACTGTCAAAGACAAGAACTCTACCCACAGCTGTATCTAACTGTCAAAGACAAGAACTCTACCAACTGCTGTATCTAACTGTCAAAGACAGGAACTCTACCAACTGTTGTATCTAACTGTCAAAGACAGGAACTCTACCAACTGTTGTATCTAACTGTCAAAGACAAGAACTCTACCAACTGTTGTATCTAACTGTCAAAGACAGGAACTCTACCAACTGCTGTATCTAACTGTCAAAGACAGGAACTCTACCAACTGTTGTATCTAACTGTCAAAGACAAGAACTCTACCAACAGCTGTATCTAACTGTCAAAGACAGGAACTCTACCAACTGTTGTATCTAACTGTCAAAGACAAGAACTCTACCAACAGCTGTATCTAACTGTCAAAGACAAGAACTCTACCAACTGCTGTATCTAACTGTCAAAGACAAGAACTCTACCAACTGCTGTATCTAACTGTCAAAGACAAGAACTCTACCAACAGCTGTACTTAACTGTCAAAGACAAGAACTCTACCAACTGCTGTACCTAACTGTCAAAGACAAGAACTCTACCAACTGCTGTATCTAACTGTCAAAGACAGGAACTCTACCAACTGCTGTATCTACACTGTCAAAGACAAGAACTCTACCCACAGCTGTATCTAACTGTCAAAGACAAGAACTCTACCAACTGCTGTATCTAACTGTCAAAGACAAGAACTCTACCAACTGCTGTATCTAACTGTCAAAGACAGGAACTCTACCAACTGTTGTATCTAACTGTCAAAGACAAGAACTCTACCAACTGCTGTATCTAACTGTCAAAGACAAGAACTCTACCCACAGCTGTATCTAACTGTCAAAGACAGGAACTCTACCAACTGCTGTATCTAACTGTCAAAGACAGGAACTCTACCAACTGCTGTACCTAACTGTCAAAGACAGGAACTCTACCAACTGTTGTATCTAACTGTCAAAGACAAGAACTCTACCCACAGCTGTATCTAACTGTCAAAGACAGGAACTCTACCAACTGCTGTATCTAACTGTCAAAGACAAGAACTCTACCAACAGCTGTATCTAACTGTCAAAGACAGGAACTCTACCAACTGCTGTACCTAACTGTCAAAGACAGGAACTCTACCAACTGTTGTATCTAACTGTCAAAGACAAGAACTCTACACACAGCTGTATCTAACTGTCAAAGACAAGAACTCTACCAACTGCTGTATCTAACTGTCAAAGACAGGAACTCTACCAACTGCTGTATCTAACTGTCAAAGACAGGAACTCTACCAACTGCTGTATCTAACTGTCAAAGACAGGAACTCTACCAACTGCTGTATCTAACTGTCAAAGACAGGAACTCTACCAACTGCTGTATCTAACTGTCAAAGACAGGAACTCTACCAACTGCTGTACCTAACTGTCAAAGACAGGAACTCTACCAACTGTTGTACCTAACTGTCAAAGACAAGAACTCTACCAACTGCTGTACCTAACTGTCAAAGACAGGAACTCTACCACAGCTGTATCTAACTGTCAAAGACAAGAACTCTACCAACTGCTGTATCTAACTGTCAAAGACAAGAACTCTACCCACAGCTGTATCTAACTGTCAAAGACAGGAACTCTACCAACTGTTGTATCTAACTGTCAAAGACAAGAACTCTACCAACTGCTGTATCTAACTGTCAAAGACAAGAACTCTACCAACTGCTGTACCTAACTGTCAAAGACAGGAACTCTACCAACTGTTGTATCTAACTGTCAAAGACAAGAACTCTACCAACTGTTGTATCTAACTGTCAAAGACAGGAACTCTACCAACTGCTGTACCTAACTGTCAAAGACAAGAACTCTACCAACTGTTGTATCTAACTGTCAAAGACAAGAACTCTACCAACTGTTGTATCTAACTGTCAAAGACAAGAACTCTACCAACTGTTGTATCTAACTGTCAAAGACAAGAACTCTACCAACTGTTGTATCTAACTGTCAAAGACAAGAACTCTACCAACTGTTGTATCTAACTGTCAAAGACAAGAACTCTACCAACTGTTGTACCTAACTGTCAAAGACAAGAACTCTACCAACTGCTGTATCTAACTGTCAAAGACAAGAACTCTACCAACTGTTGTATCTAACTGTCAAAGACAAGAACTCTACCAACTGTTGTATCTAACTGTCAAAGACAAGAACTCTACCAACTGTTGTATCTAACTGTCAAAGACAAGAACTCTACCAACTGTTGTATCTAACTGTCAAAGACAAGAACTCTACCAACTGTTGTATCTAACTGTCAAAGACAAGAACTCTACCAACTGTTGTATCTAACTGTCAAAGACAAGAACTCTACCAACTGCTGTATCTAACTGTCAAAGACAAGAACTCTACCAACTGTTGTATCTAACTGTCAAAGACAAGAACTCTACCCACAGCTGTATCTAACTGTCAAAGACAAGAACTCTACCAACTGTTGTATCTAACTGTCAAAGACAAGAACTCTACCCACAGCTGTATCTAACTGTCAAAGACAAGAACTCTACCAACTGTTGTATCTAACTGTCAAAGACAAGAACTCTACCAACTGCTGTATCTAACTGTCAAAGACAAGAACTCTACCAACTGCTGTATCTAACTGTCAAAGACAAGAACTCTACCAACTGTTGTATCTAACTGTCAAAGACAAGAACTCTACCAACTGTTGTACCTAACTGTCAAAGACAAGAACTCTACCAACTGTTGTATCTAACTGTCAAAGACAAGAACTCTACCAACTGCTGTATCTAACTGTCAAAGACAAGAACTCTACCAACTGTTGTATCTAACTGTCAAAGACAAGAACTCTACCAACTGTTGTATCTAACTGTCAAAGACAAGAACTCTACCAACTGTTGTACCTAACTGTCAAAGACAAGAACTCTACCAACTGCTGTATCTAACTGTCAAAGACAAGAACTCTACCAACTGTTGTATCTAACTGTCAAAGACAAGAACTCTACCAACTGTTGTATCTAACTGTCAAAGACAAGAACTCTACCAACTGCTGTATCTAACTGTCAAAGACAAGAACTCTACCAACTGTTGTATCTAACTGTCAAAGACAAGAACTCTACCAACTGTTGTATCTAACTGTCAAAGACAAGAACTCTACCAACTGCTGTATCTAACTGTCAAAGACAAGAACTCTACCAACTGCTGTATCTAACTGTCAAAGACAAGAACTCTACCAACTGCTGTATCTAACTGTCAAAGACAAGAACTCTACCAACTGTTGTATCTAACTGTCAAAGACAAGAACTCTACCCACAGCTGTATCTAACTGTCAAAGACAAGAACTCTACCAACAGCTGTATCTAACTGTCAAAGACAAGAACTCTACCCACAGCTGTATCTAACTGTCAAAGACAAGAACTCTACCAACTGTTGTATCTAACTGTCAAAGACAAGAACTCTACCCACAGCTGTATCTAACTGTCAAAGACAAGAACTCTACCAACTGTTGTATCTAACTGTCAAAGACAAGAACTCTACCAACTGCTGTATCTAACTGTCAAAGACAAGAACTCTACCAACTGCTGTATCTAACTGTCAAAGACAAGAACTCTACCAACTGTTGTACCTAACTGTCAAAGACAAGAACTCTACCAACTGTTGTATCTAACTGTCAAAGACAAGAACTCTACCAACTGCTGTATCTAACTGTCAAAGACAAGAACTCTACCAACTGCTGTATCTAACTGTCAAAGACAAGAACTCTACCAACTGCTGTATCTAACTGTCAAAGACAAGAACTCTACCCACAGCTGTATCTAACTGTCAAAGACAGGAACTCTACCAACTGCTGTATCTAACTGTCAAAGACAAGAACTCTACCAACTGCTGTATCTAACTGTCAAAGACAAGAACTCTACCCACAGCTGTACCTAACTGTCAAAGACAGGAACTCTACCAACTGCTGTATCTAACTGTCAAAGACAAGAACTCTACCAACTGCTGTACCTAACTGTCAAAGACAGGAACTCTACCAACTGCTGTATCTAACTGTCAAAGACAGGAACTCTACCAACTGTTGTATCTAACTGTCAAAGACAAGAACTCTACCAACTGTTGTATCTAACTGTCAAAGACAAGAACTCTACCAACTGCTGTATCTAACTGTCAAAGACAAGAACTCTACCAACTGTTGTATCTAACTGTCAAAGACAGGAACTCTACCCACAGCTGTATCTAACTGTCAAAGACAGGAACTCTACCAACTGCTGTATCTAACTGTCAAAGACAAGAACTCTACCAACTGCTGTATCTAACTGTCAAAGACAAGAACTCTACCAACTGCTGTATCTAACTGTCAAAGACAAGAACTCTACCAACTGCTGTACCTAACTGTCAAAGACAGGAACTCTACCAACTGTTGTATCTAACTGTCAAAGACAAGAACTCTACCCACAGCTGTATCTAACTGTCAAAGACAGGAACTCTACCCACAGCTGTATCTAACTGTCAAAGACAGGAACTCTACCAACTGCTGTATCTAACTGTCAAAGACAGGAACTCTACCAACTGCTGTATCTAACTGTCAAAGACAGGAACTCTACCAACTGTTGTATCTAACTGTCAAAGACAAGAACTCTACCAACTGTTGTATCTAACTGTCAAAGACAGGAACTCTACCAACTGCTGTATCTAACTGTCAAAGACAGGAACTCTACCAACTGCTGTATCTAACTGTCAAAGACAGGAACTCTACCAACTGCTGTATCTAACTGTCAAAGACAGGAACTCTACCAACTGCTGTATCTAACTGTCAAAGACAGGAACTCTACCAACTGCTGTATCTAACTGTCAAAGACAGGAACTCTACCAACTGTTGTATCTAACTGTCAAAGACAAGAACTCTACCAACTGCTGTATCTAACTGTCAAAGACAGGAACTCTACCAACTGCTGTATCTAACTGTCAAAGACAGGAACTCTACCAACTGCTGTATCTAACTGTCAAAGACAGGAACTCTACCAACTGTTGTATCTAACTGTCAAAGACAGGAACTCTACCAACTGCTGTATCTAACTGTCAAAGACAAGAACTCTACCCACAGCTGTATCTAACTGTCAAAGACAGGAACTCTACCAACTGTTGTATCTAACTGTCAAAGACAAGAACTCTACCCACAGCTGTATCTAACTGTCAAAGACAAGAACTCTACCCACAGCTGTATCTAACTGTCAAAGACAGGAACTCTACCAACTGCTGTATCTAACTGTCAAAGACAGGAACTCTACCAACTGTTGTATCTAACTGTCAAAGACAGGAACTCTACCAACTGCTGTATCTAACTGTCAAAGACAAGAACTCTACCAACTGCTGTATCTAACTGTCAAAGACAAGAACTCTACCAACTGTTGTATCTAACTGTCAAAGACAAGAACTCTACCAACTGCTGTATCTAACTGTCAAAGACAAGAACTCTACCCACTGCTGTATCTAACTGTCAAAGACAGGAACTCTACCAACTGCTGTATCTAACTGTCAAAGACAGGAACTCTACCAACTGTTGTATCTAACTGTCAAAGACAGGAACTCTACCAACAGCTGTACTTAACTGTCAAAGACAGGAACTCTACCAACAGCTGTACCTAACTGTCAAAGACAGGAACTTTACCAACAGCTGTATCTAACTGTCAAAGACAGGAACTTTACCCACAGCTGTACTAACTGTCAAAGACAGGAACTTTACCCACAGCTGTACCTAACTGTCAAAGACAGGAACTTTACCAACAGCTGTATCTAACTGTCAAAGACAGGAACTTTACCCACAGCTGTACCTAACTGTCAAAGACAGGAACTTACCCACAGCTGTACCTAACTGTCAAAGACAGGAACTTTACCAACAGCTGTATCTAACTGTCAAAGACAGGAACTCTACCAACAGCTGTACCTAACTGTCAAAGACAGGAACTTTACCCACAGCTGTACCTAACTGTCAAAGACAGGAACTTTACCCACAGCTGTACCTAACTGTCAAAGACAGGAACTTTACCCACAGCTGTACCTAACTGTCAAAGACAGGAACTTACCCACAGCTGTACCTAACTGTCAAAGACAGGAACTTTACCCACAGCTGTACTTAACTGTCAAAGACAGGAACTCTACCAACTGTTGTACCTAACTGTCAAAGACAGGAACTCTACCAACTGTTGTACCTAACTGTCAAAGACAGGAACTCTACCAACTGTTGTACCTAACTGTCAAAGACAGGAACTCTACCAACTGTTGTATCTAACTGTCAAAGACAGGAACTCTACCAACTGTTGTATCTAACTGTCAAAGACAGGAACTCTACCAACTGTTGTATCTAACTGTCAAAGACAGGAACTCTACCAACTGTTGTATCTAACTGTCAAAGACAGGAACTCTACCAACTGTTGTATCTAACTGTCAAAGACAGGAACTCTACCCACAGCTGTATCTAACTGTCAAAGACAGGAACTCTACCAACTGTTGTATCTAACTGTCAAAGACAGGAACTCTACCAACTGTTGTATCTAACTGTCAAAGACAAGAACTCTACCCACAGCTGTATCTAACTGTCAAAGACAGGAACTCTACCCACAGCTGTATCTAACTGTCAAAGACAAGAACTCTACCAACTGCTGTATCTAACTGTCAAAGACAAGAACTCTACCCACAGCTGTATCTAACTGTCAAAGACAGGAACTCTACCCACAGCTGTATCTAACTGTCAAAGACAAGAACTCTACCCACAGCTGTATCTAACTGTCAAAGACAGGAACTCTACCAACTGTTGTACCTAACTGTCAAAGACAGGAACTCTACCAACTGTTGTATCTAACTGTCAAAGACAGGAACTCTACCAACTGTTGTACCTAACTGTCAAAGACAGGAACTCTACCAACTGTTGTATCTAACTGTCAAAGACAAGAACTCTACCAACTGCTGTATCTAACTGTCAAAGACAAGAACTCTACCCAAAGCTGTATCTAACTGTCAAAGACAGGAACTCTACCCACAGCTGTATCTAACTGTCAAAGACAAGAACTCTACCCACAGCTGTATCTAACTGTCAAAGACAGGAACTCTACCAACTGTTGTACCTAACTGTCAAAGACAGGAACTCTACCAACTGTTGTATCTAACTGTCAAAGACAGGAACTCTACCAACTGTTGTACCTAACTGTCAAAGACAGGAACTCTACCAACTGTTGTATCTAACTGTCAAAGACAGGAACTCTACCAACTGCTGTACCTAACTGTCAAAGACAGGAACTCTACCCACAGCTGTATCTAACTGTCAAAGACAGGAACTCTACCAACTGCTGTACTTAACTGTCAAAGACAGGAACTCTACCAACTGCTGTATCTAACTGTCAAAGACAGGAACTCTACCAACAGCTGTACTTAACTGTCAAAGACAGGAACTCTACCAACTGCTGTATCTAACTGTCAAAGACAGGAACTCTACCAACAGTTGTATCTAACTGTCAAAGACAGGAACTCTACCAACAGTTGTATCTAACTGTCAAAGACAGGAACTCTACCAACAGTTGTATCTAACTGTCAAAGACAGGAACTCTACCAACAGTTGTATCTAACTGTCAAAGACAGGAACTCTACCAACAGT
Source organism: Megaustenia siamemsis (assembly GCA_032433765.1). Lineage (NCBI taxonomy): Eukaryota > Metazoa > Mollusca > Gastropoda > Stylommatophora > Ariophantidae > Megaustenia > Megaustenia siamemsis. The sequence continues at coordinate 77,246,596 of JAVIAB010000059.1, read as the reverse complement.
TGTATCTAACTGTCAAAGACAAGAACTCTACCAACAGTTGTATCTAACTGTCAAAGACAGGAACTCTACCAACTGCTGTATCTAACTGTCAAAGACAGGAACTCTACCAACAGTTGTATCTAACTGTCAAAGACAGGAACTCTACCAACAGCTGTATCTAACTGTCAAAGACAGGAACTCTACCAACAGTTGTATCTAACTGTCAAAGACAGGAACTCTACCAACTGTTGTATCTAACTGTCAAAGACAGGAACTCTACCAACTGTTGTATCTAACTGTCAAAGACAGGAACTCTACCAACAGTTGTATCTAACTGTCAAAGACAAGAACTCTACCAACTGTTGTATCTAACTGTCAAAGACAAGAACTCTACCAACAGTTGTATCTAACTGTCAAAGACAAGAACTCTACCAACAGCTGTATCTAACTGTCAAAGACAGGAACTCTACCAACAGTTGTATCTAACTGTCAAAGACAGGAACTCTACCCACAGCTGTATCTAACTGTCAAAGACAGGAACTTTACCAACAGTTGTATCTAACTGTCAAAGACAGGAACTCTACCACAGCTGTATCTAACTGTCAAAGACAGGAACTCTACCACTGCTGTATCTAACTGTCAAAGACAGGAACTCTACCAACAGTTGTATCTAACTGTCAAAGACAGGAACTCTACCCACAGCTGTATCTAACTGTCAAAGACAGGAACTCTACCAACAGTTGTATCTAACTGTCAAAGACAGGAACTCTACCCACTGCTGTATCTAACTGTCAAAGACAGGAACTCTACCAACAGTTGTATCTAACTGTCAAAGACAAGAACTCTACCCACTGCTGTATCTAACTGTCAAAGACAAGAACTCTACCAACTGCTGTACTTAACTGTCAAAGACAAGAACTCTACCCACAGCTGTACTTAACTGTCAAAGACAAGAACTCTACCAACTGCTGTACTTAACTGTCAAAGACAGGAACTTTACCCACAGCTGTACCTAACTGTCAAAGACAGGAACTTTACCCACAGCTGTACTTAACTGTCAAAGACAGGAACTTTACCCACAGCTGTACTTAACTGTCAAAGACAAGAACTCTACCAACTGTTGTACTAACTGTCAAAGACAAGAACTCTACCAACTGTTGTACTTAACTGTCAAAGACAAGAACTCTACCAACTGTTGTACTTAACTGTCAAAGACAAGAACTCTACCAACTGTTGTACTTAACTGTCAAAGACAAGAACTCTACCAACTGTTGTACTTAACTGTCAAAGACAAGAACTCTACCAACTGTTGTATCTAACTGTCAAAGACAAGAACTCTACCAACTGTTGTACTTAACTGTCAAAGACAAGAACTCTACCAACTGTTGTATCTAACTGTCAAAGACAAGAACTCTACCAACTGTTGTACTTAACTGTCAAAGACAAGAACTCTACCAACTGTTGTACTTAACTGTCAAAGACAAGAACTCTACCAACTGTTGTACTTAACTGTCAAAGACAAGAACTCTACCAACTGTTGTACCTAACTGTCAAAGACAGGAACTCTACCAACTGTTGTATCTAACTGTCAAAGACAGGAACTCTACCAACTGTTGTATCTAACTGTCAAAGACAAGAACTCTACCAACTGTTGTATCTAACTGTCAAAGACAAGAACTCTACCAACTGTTGTATCTAACTGTCAAAGACAAGAACTCTACCAACTGTTGTATCTAACTGTCAAAGACAAGAACTCTACCAACTGTTGTATCTAACTGTCAAAGACAAGAACTCTACCAACTGTTGTATCTAACTGTCAAAGACAAGAACTCTACCAACTGTTGTATCTAACTGTCAAAGACAAGAACTCTACCAACTGTTGTACCTAACTGTCAAAGACAAGAACTCTACCAACTGTTGTACCTAACTGTCAAAGACAAGAACTCTACCAACTGTTGTATCTAACTGTCAAAGACAAGAACTCTACCAACTGTTGTACCTAACTGTCAAAGACAAGAACTCTACCAACTGTTGTATCTAACTGTCAAAGACAAGAACTCTACCCACAGCTGTATCTAACTGTCAAAGACAAGAACTCTACCAACTGCTGTATCTAACTGTCAAAGACAAGAACTCTACCAACTGTTGTATCTAACTGTCAAAGACAAGAACTCTACCCACAGCTGTATCTAACTGTCAAAGACAAGAACTCTACCCACAGCTGTATCTAACTGTCAAAGACAAGAACTCTACCAACTGTTGTATCTAACTGTCAAAGACAAGAACTCTACCAACTGCTGTATCTAACTGTCAAAGACAAGAACTCTACCAACTGTTGTATCTAACTGTCAAAGACAAGAACTCTACCAACTGCTGTATCTAACTGTCAAAGACAAGAACTCTACCAACTGCTGTATCTAACTGTCAAAGACAGGAACTCTACCAACTGTTGTATCTAACTGTCAAAGACAGGAACTCTACCAACTGCTGTATCTAACTGTCAAAGACAAGAACTCTACCCACAGCTGTATCTAACTGTCAAAGACAGGAACTCTACCCACAGCTGTATCTAACTGTCAAAGACAAGAACTCTACCAACTGTTGTACCTAACTGTCAAAGACAAGAACTCTACCAACTGCTGTATCTAACTGTCAAAGACAAGAACTCTACCAACTGTTGTATCTAACTGTCAAAGACAGGAACTCTACCAACTGTTGTATCTAACTGTCAAAGACAAGAACTCTACCAACTGTTGTATCTAACTGTCAAAGACAAGAACTCTACCAACTGTTGTATCTAACTGTCAAAGACAGGAACTCTACCAACTGCTGTATCTAACTGTCAAAGACAAGAACTCTACCAACTGTTGTATCTAACTGTCAAAGACAGGAACTCTACCAACTGTTGTATCTAACTGTCAAAGACAGGAACTCTACCAACTGCTGTATCTAACTGTCAAAGACAAGAACTCTACCAACTGTTGTATCTAACTGTCAAAGACAAGAACTCTACCAACTGTTGTATCTAACTGTCAAAGACAGGAACTCTACCAACTGCTGTATCTACACTGTCAAAGACAAGAACTCTACCAACTGTTGTATCTAACTGTCAAAGACAAGAACTCTACCAACTGTTGTACCTAACTGTCAAAGACAGGAACTCTACCAACTGTTGTACCTAACTGTCAAAGACAGGAACTCTACCAACTGTTGTACCTAACTGTCAAAGACAAGAACTCTACCAACTGCTGTATCTAACTGTCAAAGACAGGAACTCTACCCACAGCTGTATCTAACTGTCAAAGACAAGAACTCTACCAACTGTTGTACCTAACTGTCAAAGACAGGAACTCTACCAACTGTTGTATCTAACTGTCAAAGACAAGAACTCTACCAACTGCTGTATCTAACTGTCAAAGACAGGAACTCTACCAACTGTTGTATCTAACTGTCAAAGACAAGAACTCTACCAACTGTTGTATCTAACTGTCAAAGACAAGAACTCTACCAACTGCTGTATCTAACTGTCAAAGACAGGAACTCTACCAACTGTTGTATCTAACTGTCAAAGACAAGAACTCTACCAACTGTTGTATCTACACTGTCAAAGACAAGAACTCTACCAACTGTTGTATCTAACTGTCAAAGACAAGAACTCTACCAACTGTTGTATCTAACTGTCAAAGACAAGAACTCTACCAACTGCTGTATCTAACTGTCAAAGACAAGAACTCTACCAACTGTTGTACTTAACTGTCAAAGACAGGAACTCTACCAACTGCTGTATCTAACTGTCAAAGACAAGAACTCTACCCACAGCTGTATCTAACTGTCAAAGACAAGAACTCTACCAACTGCTGTATCTAACTGTCAAAGACAAGAACTCTACCAACTGTTGTACTTAACTGTCAAAGACAGGAACTCTACCAACTGCTGTATCTAACTGTCAAAGACAAGAACTCTACCAACTGCTGTATCTAACTGTCAAAAACAAGAACTCTACCAACTGTTGTACTTAACTGTCAAAGACAGGAACTCTACCAACTGTTGTACTTAACTGTCAAAGACAAGAACTCTACCAACTGTTGTATCTAACTGTCAAAGACAAGAACTCTACCAACTGTTGTATCTAACTGTCAAAGACAGGAACTCTACCAACTGCTGTATCTAACTGTCAAAGACAGGAACTCTACCAACTGCTGTATCTAACTGTCAAAGACAAGAACTCTACCAACTGCTGTATCTAACTGTCAAAGACAGGAACTCTACCAACTGTTGTATCTAACTGTCAAAGACAAGAACTCTACCAACTGTTGTACTTAACTGTCAAAGACAGGAACTCTACCAACTGTTGTATCTAACTGTCAAAGACAAGAACTCTACCAACAGTTGTATCTAACTGTCAAAGACAGGAACTCTACCAACTGCTGTATCTAACTGTCAAAGACAGGAACTCTACCAACAGTTGTATCTAACTGTCAAAGACAGGAACTCTACCAACAGCTGTATCTAACTGTCAAAGACAGAACTCTACCAACAGTTGTATCTAACTGTCAAAGACAGGAACTCTACCAACTGTTGTATCTAACTGTCAAAGACAGGAACTCTACCAACTGTTGTATCTAACTGTCAAAGACAGGAACTCTACCAACAGTTGTATCTAACTGTCAAAGACAAGAACTCTACCAACTGTTGTATCTAACTGTCAAAGACAAGAACTCTACCAACAGTTGTATCTAACTGTCAAAGACAAGAACTCTACCAACTGCTGTATCTAACTGTCAAAGACAGGAACTCTACCAACAGTTGTATCTAACTGTCAAAGACAGGAACTCTACCCACAGCTGTATCTAACTGTCAAAGACAGGAACTTACCAACAGTTGTATCTAACTGTCAAAGACAAGAACTCTACCCACAGCTGTATCTAACTGTCAAAGACAGGAACTCTACCCACTGCTGTATCTAACTGTCAAAGACAGGAACTCTACCAACAGTTGTATCTAACTGTCAAAGACAGGAACTCTACCCACTGCTGTATCTAACTGTCAAAGACAGGAACTCTACCAACAGTTGTATCTAACTGTCAAAGACAAGAACTCTACCAACTGCTGTATCTAACTGTCAAAGACAAGAACTCTACCAACAGTTGTATCTAACTGTCAAAGACAAGAACTCTACCAACTGCTGTATCTAACTGTCAAAGACAGGAACTCTACCAACAGTTGTATCTAACTGTCAAAGACAAGAACTCTACCCACTGCTGTATCTAACTGTCAAAGACAAGAACTCTACCAACTGCTGTACTTAACTGTCAAAGACAAGAACTCTACCCACAGCTGTACTTAACTGTCAAAGACAAGAACTCTACCAACTGCTGTACTTAACTGTCAAAGACAGGAACTTTACCCACAGCTGTACCTAACTGTCAAAGACAGGAACTTTACCCACAGCTGTATCTAACTGTCAAAGACAGGAACTTACCAACAGCTGTACTAACTGTCAAAGACAAGAACTCTACCAACTGTTGTACTTAACTGTCAAAGACAAGAACTCTACCAACTGTTGTACTTAACTGTCAAAGACAAGAACTCTACCAACTGTTGTACTTAACTGTCAAAGACAAGAACTCTACCAACTGTTGTACTTAACTGTCAAAGACAAGAACTCTACCAACTGTTGTACTTAACTGTCAAAGACAAGAACTCTACCAACTGTTGTATCTAACTGTCAAAGACAAGAACTCTACCAACTGTTGTATCTAACTGTCAAAGACAAGAACTCTACCAACTGTTGTATCTAACTGTCAAAGACAAGAACTCTACCAACTGTTGTACTTAACTGTCAAAGACAAGAACTCTACCAACTGTTGTACTTAACTGTCAAAGACAAGAACTCTACCAACTGTTGTACTAACTGTCAAAGACAAGAACTCTACCAACTGTTGTACCTAACTGTCAAAGACAGGAACTCTACCAACTGTTGTATCTAACTGTCAAAGACAGGAACTCTACCAACTGTTGTATCTAACTGTCAAAGACAAGAACTCTACCAACTGTTGTATCTAACTGTCAAAGACAAGAACTCTACCAACTGTTGTATCTAACTGTCAAAGACAAGAACTCTACCAACTGTTGTATCTAACTGTCAAAGACAAGAACTCTACCAACTGTTGTATCTAACTGTCAAAGACAAGAACTCTACCAACTGTTGTATCTAACTGTCAAAGACAAGAACTCTACCAACTGTTGTATCTAACTGTCAAAGACAAGAACTCTACCAACTGTTGTATCTAACTGTCAAAGACAAGAACTCTACCAACTGTTGTACCTAACTGTCAAAGACAAGAACTCTACCAATGTTGTATCTAACTGTCAAAGACAAGAACTCTACCAACTGTTGTACCTAACTGTCAAAGACAAGAACTCTACCAACTGTTGTATCTAACTGTCAAAGACAAGAACTCTACCCACAGCTGTATCTAACTGTCAAAGACAAGAACTCTACCAACTGCTGTATCTAACTGTCAAAGACAAGAACTCTACCAACTGTTGTATCTAACTGTCAAAGACAAGAACTCTACCCACAGCTGTATCTAACTGTCAAAGACAAGAACTCTACCCACAGCTGTATCTAACTGTCAAAGACAAGAACTCTACCAACTGTTGTACCTAACTGTCAAAGACAAGAACTCTACCAACTGCTGTATCTAACTGTCAAAGACAGGAACTCTACCAACTGTTGTATCTAACTGTCAAAGACAAGAACTCTACCAACTGCTGTATCTAACTGTCAAAGACAAGAACTCTACCAACTGCTGTATCTAACTGTCAAAGACAGGAACTCTACCAACTGTTGTATCTAACTGTCAAAGACAAGAACTCTACCAACTGCTGTATCTAACTGTCAAAGACAAGAACTCTACCCACAGCTGTATCTAACTGTCAAAGACAAGAACTCTACCCACAGCTGTATCTAACTGTCAAAGACAAGAACTCTACCAACTGTTGTACCTAACTGTCAAAGACAAGAACTCTACCAACTGCTGTATCTAACTGTCAAAGACAAGAACTCTACCAACTGTTGTATCTAACTGTCAAAGACAGGAACTCTACCAACTGTTGTATCTAACTGTCAAAGACAAGAACTCTACCAACTGTTGTATCTAACTGTCAAAGACAAGAACTCTACCAACTGTTGTATCTAACTGTCAAAGACAGGAACTCTACCAACTGCTGTATCTAACTGTCAAAGACAAGAACTCTACCAACTGTTGTATCTAACTGTCAAAGACAGGAACTCTACCAACTGTTGTATCTAACTGTCAAAGACAGGAACTCTACCAACTGCTGTATCTAACTGTCAAAGACAAGAACTCTACCAACTGTTGTATCTAACTGTCAAAGACAAGAACTCTACCAACTGTTGTATCTAACTGTCAAAGACAGGAACTCTACCAACTGCTGTATCTACACTGTCAAAGACAAGAACTCTACCAACTGTTGTATCTAACTGTCAAAGACAAGAACTCTACCAACTGTTGTACCTAACTGTCAAAGACAGGAACTCTACCAACTGTTGTACCTAACTGTCAAAGACAGGACTCTACCAACTGTTGTACCTAACTGTCAAAGACAAGAACTCTACCAACTGCTGTATCTAACTGTCAAAGACAGGAACTCTACCCACAGCTGTATCTAACTGTCAAAGACAAGAACTCTACCAACTGTTGTACCTAACTGTCAAAGACAGGAACTCTACCAACTGTTGTATCTAACTGTCAAAGACAAGAACTCTACCAACTGCTGTATCTAACTGTCAAAGACAGGAACTCTACCAACTGTTGTATCTAACTGTCAAAGACAAGAACTCTACCAACTGTTGTATCTAACTGTCAAAGACAAGAACTCTACCAACTGCTGTATCTAACTGTCAAAGACAGGAACTCTACCAACTGTTGTATCTAACTGTCAAAGACAAGAACTCTACCAACTGTTGTATCTACACTGTCAAAGACAAGAACTCTACCAACTGTTGTATCTAACTGTCAAAGACAAGAACTCTACCAACTGTTGTATCTAACTGTCAAAGACAGAACTCTACCAACTGCTGTATCTAACTGTCAAAGACAAGAACTCTACCAACTGTTGTACTTAACTGTCAAAGACAGGAACTCTACCAACTGCTGTATCTAACTGTCAAAGACAAGAACTCTACCCACAGCTGTATCTAACTGTCAAAGACAAGAACTCTACCAACTGCTGTATCTAACTGTCAAAGACAAGAACTCTACCAACTGTTGTACTTAACTGTCAAAGACAGGAACTCTACCAACTGCTGTATCTAACTGTCAAAGACAAGAACTCTACCAACTGCTGTATCTAACTGTCAAAAACAAGAACTCTACCAAACTGTTGTACTTAACTGTCAAAGACAGGAACTCTACCAACTGTTGTACTTAACTGTCAAAGACAAGAACTCTACCAACTGTTGTATCTAACTGTCAAAGACAAGAACTCTACCAACTGTTGTATCTAACTGTCAAAGACAGGAACTCTACCAACTGCTGTATCTAACTGTCAAAGACAGGAACTCTACCAACTGCTGTATCTAACTGTCAAAGACAAGAACTCTACCAACTGCTGTATCTAACTGTCAAAGACAGGAACTCTACCAACTGTTGTATCTAACTGTCAAAGACAAGAACTCTACCAACTGTTGTACTTAACTGTCAAAGACAGGAACTCTACCAACTGTTGTATCTAACTGTCAAAGACAAGAACTCTACCCACAGCTGTATCTAACTGTCAAAGACAAGAACTCTACCAACTGTTGTACTTAACTGTCAAAGACAGGAACTCTACCAACTGCTGTATCTAACTGTCAAAGACAAGAACTCTACCAACTGCTGTACCTAACTGTCAAAGACAAGAACTCTACCAACTGTTGTACCTAACTGTCAAAGACAGGAACTCTACCAACTGTTGTATCTAACTGTCAAAGACAAGAACTCTACCAACTGCTGTATCTAACTGTCAAAGACAGGAACTCTACCAACTGTTGTATCTAACTGTCAAAGACAAGAACTCTACCAACTGCTGTATCTAACTGTCAAAGACAGGAACTCTACCCACAGCTGTATCTAACTGTCAAAGACAAGAACTCTACCAACTGCTGTATCTAACTGTCAAAGACAAGAACTCTACCAACTGCTGTATCTAACTGTCAAAGACAGGAACTCTACCCACAGCTGTATCTAACTGTCAAAGACAAGAACTCTACCAACTGTTGTATCTAACTGTCAAAGACAAGAACTCTACCCACAGCTGTATCTAACTGTCAAAGACAGGAACTCTACCCACAGCTGTATCTAACTGTCAAAGACAAGAACTCTACCAACTGCTGTATCTAACTGTCAAAGACAAGAACTCTACCAACTGTTGTATCTAACTGTCAAAGACAAGAACTCTACCCACAGCTGTATCTAACTGTCAAAGACAGGAACTCTACCAACTGTTGTATCTAACTGTCAAAGACAAGAACTCTACCCCAGCTGTATCTAACTGTCAAAGACAAGAACTCTACCCACAGCTGTATCTAACTGTCAAAGACAAGAACTCTACCCACAGCTGTATCTAACTGTCAAAGACAAGAACTCTACCAACTGTTGTATCTAACTGTCAAAGACAGGAACTCTACCAACTGTTGTACCTAACTGTCAAAGACAGGAACTCTACCAACTGTTGTATCTAACTGTCAAAGACAAGAACTCTACCCACAGCTGTATCTAACTGTCAAAGACAGGAACTCTACCCACAGCTGTATCTAACTGTCAAAGACAAGAACTCTACCCTCAGCTGTATCTAACTGTCAAAGACAGGAACTCTACCAACTGTGTATCTAACTGTCAAAGACAGGAACTCTACCAACTGCTGTATCTAACTGTCAAAGACAAGAACTCTACCAACTGTTGTATCTAACTGTCAAAGACAAGAACTCTACCCACAGCTGTATCTAACTGTCAAAGACAAGAACTCTACCCACAGCTGTATCTAACTGTCAAAGACAAGAACTCTACCCACAGCTGTATCTAACTGTCAAAGACAAGAACTCTACCCACAGCTGTATCTAACTGTCAAAGACAAGAACTCTACCCACAGCTGTATCTAACTGTCAAAGACAGGAACTCTACCCACAGCTGTATCTAACTGTCAAAGACAAGAACTCTACCAACTGCTGTATCTAACTGTCAAAGACAAGAACTCTACCACTGTTGTATCTAACTGTCAAAGACAAGAACTCTACCCACAGCTGTATCTAACTGTCAAAGACAAGAACTCTACCCACAGCTGTATCTAACTGTCAAAGACAAGAACTCTACCCACAGCTGTATCTAACTGTCAAAGACAAGAACTCTACCAACTGTTGTATCTAACTGTCAAAGACAAGAACTCTACCCACAGCTGTATCTAACTGTCAAAGACAAGAACTCTACCAACTGTTGTATCTAACTGTCAAAGACAAGAACTCTACCAACTGTTGTATCTAACTGTCAAAGACAAGAACTCTACCAACTGTTGTATCTAACTGTCAAAGACAAGAACTCTACCAACTGTTGTATCTAACTGTCAAAGACAAGAACTCTACCCACAGCTGTATCTAACTGTCAAAGACAAGAACTCTACCAACTGTTGTATCTAACTGTCAAAGACAAGAACTCTACCAACTGTTGTATCTAACTGTCAAAGACAAGAACTCTACCAACTGTTGTATCTAACTGTCAAAGACAAGAACTCTACCAACTGTTGTATCTAACTGTCAAAGACAAGAACTCTACCAACTGTTGTATCTAACTGTCAAAGACAAGAACTCTACCAACTGTTGTATCTAACTGTCAAAGACAAGAACTCTACCCACAGCTGTATCTAACTGTCAAAGACAAGAACTCTACCAACTGTTGTATCTAACTGTCAAAGACAAGAACTCTACCAACTGTTGTATCTAACTGTCAAAGACAAGAACTCTACCAACTGTTGTATCTAACTGTCAAAGACAAGAACTCTACCAACTGTTGTATCTAACTGTCAAAGACAAGAACTCTACCAACTGTTGTATCTAACTGTCAAAGACAAGAACTCTACCAACTGCTGTATCTACACTGTCAAAGACAAGAACTCTACCAACTGCTGTATCTACACTGTCAAAGACAAGAACTCTACAAATTGCCGTACCTACACGTCCAGAACAAGATCTCTACCAATTGCTGTACCAACCCTGTCAACAACAAGAACTCTACCAACCGCTGTACTCTTCTCTATGAGTGCTTTACAGATGATAAACTTGGGACTGTGAGCTTCCAATGATTAACTGCTCGTCTCGGTTCAAAATGTCCGCTCAAGTTATTTATTGGCTGACTTGTGACGTCCATCTCAGACAGGGAATTCCCCAGACCTGGCAATGGTGTGCACAGTTTCTATTCTATCACTACCTCAGACAAACTTTAGTGGAAGTTACCAAGTGTATATGTTAGTCGTAGCTCATATCTTGGTGGTGTATGTGCTGGCCATGGCTGATAGCTTGGTGGGTGTGTGTGCTGGCCATGGCTCATATCTTGGTGTGTGTCTGGGCATCTCATGGTTCATATCTTGGTGTGTGTCTGTGCTGGCCATGGTTCATGTCTTAGTGTATATCCATGCTAGCCATGGCTCACTCATATCTTGGTGGGTGACTGTGCTGGCCAGGGTTCATATCTTGGTGTGTGTCTGTGCTGGCCAGGGTTCATATCTTGGTGGGTGACTGTGCTGGCCAGGGTTCATATCTTGGTGTGTGTCTGTGCTGGCCAGGGTTCATATCTTGTGTGTGTCTGTGCTGGCCAGGGTTCATATCTTGGTGGGTGACTGTGCTGGCCAGGGTTCATATCTTGGTGTGTGTCTGTGCTGGCCATGGTTCATATCTTAGTGTATATCCGTGCTAGCCATGGCTCATATCTTGGTGTGTGTCTGTGCTGGCCATGGTTCATATCTTGGTGTGTGTCTGTGCTGGCCAGGGTTCATATCTTGGTGGGTGTCTGTGCTGGCCATGGTTCATATCTTGGTGTATTTCCGTGCTAGCCATGGCTCATATATTGAAGTGTTTCTGTGCTAGTCATGGTTCATATCTTGGTGTGTTTCCGTGAAGTCATGGCTCATATATTAATGTATTTCTGTGCTAGCCATGGCTCATATCTTGGTGTGTTTACCATGGCTCATATCTTAGCTTGTGTGTGTGTGTGCTGGCCATGGCTCATATCTTGGTGTGTGTCATGTTAGTCATATCTCATATCTTAGTGTGTATCTGTTTTAGTCATGTATCATATCTTTGTGCGTGCATGCCTGTGTTAGTCATATCTCATATCTTTGTGAGCATGTCTATGTTAGTCACATCTCATACCTTTGTGTGTGCTTGTCTATGTTAGTCATATCTCATATATTTGTGTGTATGTCCATGCTAGTCACATCTCATCTTCGTGTGTGTCTGTCTATGTTAGTCATGTCTCATATCTTTGTGTGTTTTGTGTTTAATCATATCACACATATTTGTGTGTGCATGTCTATGTTAGTCACATCTCCTATCTTTATCTTTTTGTGTACGTGACTGTGTTTAGTCCTATCTCATATCTTAGTGTGTGTATCTGTGTTAGTCATATCTCATATTTTAGAGTGTGTCTGTGCTAGTCACATATCATATCTTAGTGTGTGTGTGTGTGTCTGTGTTAGTCATATCTTATATTTTGTTGTGTGTCAGTGTTAGTCATGCCTCATATCGTTGTGTGCATGTCTGTGTTAGTCACATCTCATATCTTTGTGTGTCCGTGTCTGTGTTAGTCACATCTCATATCTTTGTGTGTGCATGTCTGTGTTAGTCACCTCTAGTGACTCGGACAGATGATGCTCGTAAACCTGGGAGGGCCGACCATCTAAGGGCAGAATCCCCCTACAGAAAAGACAATCTGCTGCCTTGCAGGAAGATTGGGGACAATAACAGGCTAAGGAAAGCAAACCTGAACAAAATGCTGGCTGAAATCGGATGCACTGGGCCTCTGGCGCAGAACACAGTGCAACGTTTTAACAGGTATTCAGGCAGAGTGGACCTAACACTCTAATTATGATGTCAATTCACTTAAACAGACAGCTGTCTTCATGTGAGAGTCTGGAATCCTACTCTGATTGAGTCCTGAGAGAGAGAGAGAGAGAGATTCTATCACTACCACCGGTTGGTTGTTAGGTTGGTTGGTTGGCTGGCTGGTTGGTTGATTGGTTGGTTGGCTGGCTGGCTGGTTGTTTGGTTCGTTGGTTGACTGGTTGGTTCGTTGGTTGGCTGGTTAGTTGGTTGGCTGGTTGGTTGTTGGTTGGTTGGCTGGTTGTTTGGTTGGCTGGTTGGTTGTTTGTTTGGTTAATTGGTTGGCTATTTGATTGGATGCTTGGTTGGTTGGATGGGTGTTTGGTTGGTTGTTTGAACCATCCATTCAAAATTTTTTTTTTCATTTCTTCTTGACAAACAGCTGCACCTTCCTTCACCTTTTGGCCCATAGATTGACTTCAGCACGACATTTTGGGTACCGGATTTGCCTCCCTCTTTCGTCACCAGTTGCTTAGCCAGGCCAGCTAGTCTTCTCCCGGGGCAACGTCCTGAGAACAGCATTGTCGATAAAATCTTTAGATGACAAATGTACAGAAGTTCTGTTACCTATGAGCTTGCCAGCTGTACCCAAATCCAGAAGCTCTCTGTGATTGGTCTACGGGAGACTACTGCATTTTGTTGCCAGTGAGCGAGAAGTTTCGGGACTGGTCTCCCTTGCTGCACTCAAATACTACGCATGACCGGATGTGTCACCATGGAAACGATGAACGCGCAAATCAAGATGTCCGTCTTGTGGTAGTGGCTGTGTCACCGTTTCCTTGACGATCGGAGAAGATGGCGACACATGTCAATGGACCATTCGACTACACAGCGACTGGTACTTTGGGTGACAAGCGAAATTCTATGCTTCGAAATGAACTACACTTAAGGGTAAAGTAGAATATCTTTAACTTAGGGGCTGCCATTGTCGTGGTGGTTTGTCACTTTTTCAAAACTTTTTGAAGTTATTGACTAACGATCACGATGCAGCTGCAGCAATCCCGCAGAACAATAAATAGTAATAAATAATCTTTCCGGTAACAAACACAATCCCATCAATCATTGCAAAAGTAAAAGCTGACCTAGCTGGGACGAACTTGTATATTAATTGTAACTATTTCTCTAGTAAGAGATCTGCCTTTGATGTCTTGTGATCTAACATGGTCTTTTTTTATTTTAACCGAAAACTTTGAAAATGAGAGCTGTGAATGAGAGACGTGGGTATTTACGCTACTTTGAATAAATAATAGATAGCCCTTGATGTCCATAAAACGATACCTCACTTGATGTCCATAAAACGATACCTTCCTTGATGTCCATAAAACGATACCTCACTTGATGTCCATAAAACGATACCTTCCTTGATGTCCATAAAACGATACCTCACTTGATGTCCATAAAACGATACCTCCCTTGATGTCCATAAAACGATACCCCCCTTGATGTCCATCAAACGATACCTCTCTTGATGTCCATCAAACGATACCTCCCTTGATGTCCATCAAACGATACCTCCCTTGATGTCCATAAACGATACCTCTATTGATGTCCATAAAACGATACCTCCCTTGATGTCCATCAAACGATACCTCTATTGATGTCCATAAAATGATACCTTCCTTGATGTCCATCAAACGATACCTCCCTTGATGTCCATAAAATGATACCTCCCTTGATGTCCATAAAATGATACCTCCCTTGATGTCCATAAAATGATACCTTCCTTGATGTCCATAAAATGATACCTCCCTTGATGTCCATAAAATGATACCTTCCTTCATGTCCATAAAACGATACCTTCCTTGATGTCCATAAAATGATACCTCACTTGATGTCCATAAAACGATACCTTCCTTGATGTCCATAAAACGATACCTTCCTTGATGTCCATAAAGTGATACCTTCCTTGATGTCCATAAAATGATACCTTCCTTGATGTCCATAAAATGATACCTCCCTTGATGTCCATAAAATGATACCTCCCTTGATGTCCATCAAACGATACCTTCCTTGATGTCCATAAAATGATACCTTCCTTGATGTCCATAAAATGATACCTCCCTTGATGTCCATAAAACGATACCTCCCTTGATGTCCATCAAACGATACCTTCCTTGATGTCCATAAATGATACCTTCCTTGATGTCCATAAAATGATACCTTCCTTGATGTCCATAAAATGATACCTTCCTTGATGTCCATAAAATGATACCTCCCTTGATGTCCATAAAATGATACCTTCCTTGATGTCCATAAAATGATACCTTCCTTGATGTCCATAAAATGATACCTTCCTTGATGTCCATAAAACGATACCTCACTTGATGTCCATCAAACGATACCTTCCTTGATGTCCATAAAACGATACCTTCCTTGATGTCCATAAAGTGATACCTTCCTTGATGTCCATAAAATGATACCTCACTTGATGTCCATCAAACAATACCTTCCTTGATGTCCATAAAACGATACCTTCCTTGATGTCCATAAAGTGATACCTTCCTTGATGTCCATAAAATGATACCTCACTTGATGTCCATAAAACGAAACCTCCCTTGATGTCCATAAAGTGATACCTTCCTTGATGTCCATAAAATGATACCTTCCTTGATGTCCATAAAATGATACCTCCCTTGATGTCCATAAAATGATACCTCCCTTGATGTCCATCAAACGATACCTTCCTTGATGTCCATAAAATGATACCTCCCTTGATGTCCATAAAATGATACCTCCCTTGATGTCCATAAAACGATACCTCCCTTGATGTCCATCAAACGATACCTTCCTTGATGTCCATAAAATGATACCTTCCTTGATGTCCATAAAATGATACCTTCCTTGATGTCCATAAAATGATACCTTCCTTGATGTCCATAAAATGATACCTCCCTTGATGTCCATAAAATGATACCTTCCTTGATGTCCATAAAATGATACCTTCCTTGATGTCCATAAAATGATACCTTCCTTGATGTCCATAAAACGATACCTCACTTGATGTCCATCAAACGATACCTTCCTTGATGTCCATAAAACGATACCTTCCTTGATGTCCATGAAGTGATACCTTCCTTGATGTCCATAAAATGATACCTCACTTGATGTCCATAAAACGATACCTTCCTTGATGTCCATCAAACGATACCTTCCTTGATGTCCATAAAGTGATACCTTCCTTGGTGTCTATAAAATTATACCTTCCTTGATGTCTATAAAATTATACCTTCCTTGATGTCCATCAAACGATACCTTCCTTGATGTCCATCAAACGATACCTTCCTTGATGTCTATAAAATTATACCTTCCTTGATGTCCATAAAATGATACCTTCCTTGATGTCCATAAAAGGATACCTTCCTTCTATGACTAAAGTAAAAGAAATGTTATGTACTTCAAGGTTAAACACAAAACAGATGAGATAAATAGAAATGAGCTGAGAGAGCTGTCTGAAGTGCTCGTTTTAGGATGTTATAGCTCTCACTTAAGATAATTCACTTAGGGTCACTCTCACTTAAGATGTTTCACTTAGGGTCATTTCCACTTAAGATGTTTCATCTATGGTCACTCCCACTTAAGATGTTTTACCTAGGGCCATTCCCATTTAAGACGTTTCACCAAGAGACACACCATTTTTTTATGTATTATCTAGGGTCACTCCCACTAGTGATGTTTCACCCACGGTCACTCCCACTTGTGACGTGTCTCCTGCTGCTACACTCTACTTCTCCTGCTGCTACACTCTACTTCTCCTGTTGCTACACTCTACTTCTCCTGTTGCTACACTCTATTTCTCCTGTTGCTACACTCTACTTCTCCTGTTGCTACACTCTACTTCTCCTGTTGCTACACTCTATTTCTCCTGTTGCTACACTCTACTTCTCCTGTTGCTACACTCTACTTCTCCTATTGCTACACTCTATTTCTCCTGTTGCTACACTCTACTTCTCCTGTTGCTACACTTTACTTCTCCTGTTGTTACACTCTACTTCACCTGTTGCTACAATCTACTTCTCCTGTTGCTACAATCTACTTCTCCTGTTGCTACAATCTACTTCTCCTGTTGCTACAATCTATTTCTCTTGTTGCTACACTCTACTTCTCCTGTTGCTACACTCTACTTCTCCTGTTGCTACAATCTACTTCTACTGTTGCTACAATCTACTTCTCCTGTTGCTACAATCTACTTCTCCTGTTGCTACAATCTATTTCTCTTGTTGCTATACTCTACTTCTCCTGTTGCTACACTCTACTTCTCCTGTTGCTACAATCTACTTCTCCTGTTGCTACAATCTACTTCTGTTGTTGCTACAATCTACTTCTCCTGTTGCTACAATCTACTTCTCCTGTGGCTACACTCTACTTCTCCTGTTGCTACAATCTACTTCTCCTGTTGCTACAATCTACTTCTCCTGTTGCTACACTCTACTTCTCCTGTTGCAAATGTTGTATGGGATTTTACACAATAACTAGGGTTTGTGTTTTTAGAATCTCACTATTATATGTTATATTTCTAAATTGACATCACTATTGTACGTTATATTTCTAAATTGACATCACTATTGTATGTTGTTTTTCTAAATTGACATCACTGTTGTATGTTATATTTCTAAATTGGCATCACTATTGTATGTTATATTTCTAAATTGACATCACTATTGTATGTTATATTTCTAAATTGACATCAATATTGTATGTTGTATTTCTAAATTGACATCACTAATGTATGTTGTATTTCTAAATTGACATCACTATTGTATGTTGTATTTCTAAATTGACATCACTGTTGTATGTTGTATTTCTAAATTGACATCACTAAAATATGTTGTATTTCTAAATTGACATCACTATTGTATGTTGTATTTCTAAATTGACATCATTGTTGTATGTTGTATTTCTAAATTGACATCACTAAAATATGTTGTATTTCTAAATTGACAACACTAAAATATGTTGTATTCCTAAATTGACATCACTAAAATATGTTGTATTTCTAAATTGACAACACTAAAATATGTTGTATTTCTAAATTGACATCACTAAAATATGTTGTATTTCTAAATTGACAACACTAAAATATGTTGTATTTCTAAATTGACAACACTAAAATATTTGTATTTCTAAATTGACAACACTAAAATATGTTGTATTTCTAAATTGACATCACTAAAATATGTTGTATTTCTAAATTGACAACACTAAAATATGTTGTATTTCTAAATTGACAACACTAAAATATGTTGTATTTCTAAATTGACAACACTAAAATATGTTGTATTTCTAAATTGACAACACTAAAATATGTTGCATTTCTAAATTGACAACACTAAAATATGTTGTATTTCTAAATTGACAACACTAAAATATGTTGTATTTCTAAATTGACATCACTAAAATATGTTGTATTTCTAAATTGACAACACTAAAATATGTTGCATTTCCAAAATAATAATGCTAAAGTTTGTTTTATTTCAGAACAAGGTCGGCCATGTTAAGACGAGAGGCTTCGCTCTCCCAGAGAAAAGTTTTGTTTATGGTCTGTCCTCTGGCAGGCGAGACTTTAACGCAGCCTGTGGTACGTTGTCATGAGGTTGTTCTGGTTGTCATGAGGTTGTTCTGGTTGTCATGGTTGTCACAAGGTTGTTCTGGTTGTCACAAGTTGTTCTGGTTGTCATGAGGTTGTTCTGGTTGTCATGAGGTTGTTCTGGTTGTCATCGTCATCATTGAGCTCACTTTTGTTATGTTTTGTTAAATTAGGATCATCATCCCAGCACACCAGACACACCCATAGGTGTTCCAATCTTCTCAAAATGTTCATCAGCACACAACAACTAATTATGTCAGTTCAGTGTTAATTGACAAATCCTCTCATTCGTCCAGAATATCGCTCTGTTCTGGCAACACAGGTCTTCACTCCCATTCACACAGTCTAGATAGCCATGTATTTGTACTTCTGTCAAAGACCTTTGTTCTACCCATCTCTCGTAGATTGTTAATGATATCTCTCTTCATTCCCAGTTCACACAGTCTAGATAGCCACGTATTTGTACTTCTGTCAAAGACCTTTGTTCTACCCATCTCTCGTAGATTGTTAATGATATCTCTCTTCACTCCCAGTACACACAGTCTAGATAGTCATGTATTTGTACTTCTGTCAAAGACCTTTGTTCTACCCATCTCTCGTAGATTGTTAATGATATCTCTCTTCACTCCCAGTTCACACAGTCTAGATAGCCATGTACTTCTGCCAAAGTCCTTTGTTCTACACATCTCTTGTAGATTGTTAATGATATCTCTCTTCACTCCCAGTTCACACAGTCTAGATAGCCATGTACTTCTGCCAAAGTCCTTTGTTCTACACATCTCTTGTAGATTGTTAATGATATCTCTCTTCACTCCTTGTTCACACAGTCTAGATAGTCATGTATTTGTACTTCTGTCAAAGACCTTTGTTCTACCCATCTCTCATAGATTGTTAATGATATCTCTCTACACTCCCAGCTCACACAGTGTAGATAGCCATGTATTTGTACTTCTGTCAAAGTCCTTTGTTCTACCCATCTCTTGTAGATTGTTAATGATATCTCTCTTCACTCCCATTCACACAGTCTAGATAGCCATGTACTTCTGTCAAAGTCCTTTGTTCTACCCATCTCTTGTAGATTGTTAATGATATCTCTCTTCACTCCCAGCTCACACAGTCTAGATAGCCATGTACTTCTGTCACAAAGTCCTTTGTTCTACCTTTCTCTAGTAGATTGTTAATGATATCTCTCTTCACTCCCAGTACACACAGTCTAGATAGCCATGTATTTCTACTTCTGTCAAAGTCCTTTGTTCTACCTTTCTCTAGTAGATTGTTAATGATATCTCTCTTCACTCCCAGTTCACACAGTCTAGATAGTCATGTATTTGTACTTCTGTCAAAGACCTTTGTTCTACCATCTCTCATAGATTGTTAATGATATCTCTCTTCACTCCCAGTACACACAGTCTAGATAGCCATGTATTTCTACTTCTGTCAAAGTCCTTTGTTCTACCATCTCTCATAGATTGTTAATGATATCTCTCTTCACTCCCAGTTCACACAGTCTAGATAGTCATGTATATGTGCTTCTGTCAAAGTCCTTTGTTCTACCCATCTCTCATAGATTGTTAATGATATCTCTCTTCACTCCTTGTTCACACAGTCTAGATAGTCATGTTTTTGTACTTCTGACAAAGTCCTTTGTTCTACCCATCTCTCATAGATTGTTAATGATATCTCTCTTCACTCCCAGTTCACACAGTCTAGATAGCCATGTACTTGTGTCAAAGTCCTTTGTTCTACCCATCTCTCATAGATTGTTAATGATATCTCTCTTCACTCCCAGTTCACACAGTCTAGATAGCCATGTACTTGTGTCAAAGTCCTTTGTTCTACCCATCTCTTGTAGATTGTTAATGATATCTCTCTTCACTCCCAGTTCACACAGTCTAGATAGCCATGTACTTGTGTCAAAGTCCTTTGTTCTACCCATCTCTTGTAGATTGTTAATGATATCTCTCTTCACTCCCAGTTCACACAGTCTAGATAGCCATGTACTTGTGTCAAAGTCCTTTGTTCTACCCATCTCTTGTAGATTGTTAATGATATCTCTCTACACTCCCAGTTCACACAGTCTAGCTAGCCATGTATTTGTACTTCTGTCACAAAGTCCTTTGTTCTACCCATCTCTCGTAGATTGTTAATGATATCTCTCTACACTCCCAGTTCACACAGTCTAGCTAGCCATGTATTTGTACTTCTGTCAAAGTCCTTTGTTCTACCCATCTCTTGTAGATTGTTAATGATATCTCTCTTCACTCCCAGTTCACACAATCTAGATAGCCATGTATTTGTGTCAAAGTCCTTTGTTCTACCCATCTCTCATAGATTGTTAATGATATCTCTCTTCATTCCCAGTTCACACAGTCTAGATAGCCATGTATTTGTGTCAAAGTCCTTTGTTCTACCCATCTCTTGTAGATTGTTAATGATATCTCTCTTCACTCCCAGTTCACACAGTCTAGATAGCCATGTATTTGTGTCAAAGTCCTTTGTTCTACCCATCTCTTGTAGATTGTTAATGATATCTCTCTTCACTCCCAGTTCACACAGTCTAGATAGCCATGTATTTGTGTCAAAGTCCTTTGTTCTACCCATCTCTTGTAGATTGTTAATGATATCTCTCTTCATTCCCAGTTCACACAGTCTAGATAGCCATGTACTTCTGCCAAAGTCCTTTGTTCTACACATCTCTTGTAGATTGTTAATGATATCTCTCTTCACTCCCAGTTCACACAGTCTAGATAGCCATGTACTTGTGTTAAAGTCCTTTGTTCTACCCATCTCTTGTAGATTGTTAATGATATCTCTCTTCACTCCCAGTTCACACAGTCTAGATAGCCATGTATTTGTACTTCTGTCAAAGTCCTTTGTTCTACCCATCTCTCATAGATTGTTAATGATATCTCTCTTCACTCCCATTCACACAGTCTAGATAGCCATGTATTTGTGTCAAAGCCCTTTGTTCTACCCATCTCTTGTAGATTGTTAATGATATCTCTCTTCACTCCCAGTTCACACAGTCTAGATAGCCATGTACTTGTGTTAAAGTCCTTTGTTCTACCCATCTCTTGTAGATTGTTAATGATATCTCTCTTCACTCCCAGTTCACACAGTCTAGATAGCCATGTGTTTGTACTTCTGTCAAAGTCCTTTGTTCTACCCATTTCTTGTAGATTGTTAATGATATCTCTCTTCACTCCCAGTTCACACAGTCTAGATAGCCATGTACTTGTGTTAAAGTCCTTTGTTCTACCCATCTCTTGTAGATTGTTAATGATATCTCTCTTCACTCCCAGTTCACACAGTCTAGATAGCCATGTGTTTGTACTTCTGTCAAAGTCCTTTGTTCTACCTTTCTCTAGTAGATTGTTAATGATATCTCTCTTCACTCCCAGTTCACACAGTCTAGATAGCCATGTACTTGTGTTAAAGTCCTTTGTTCTACCCATCTCTTGTAGATTGTTAATGATATCTCTCTTCACTCCCAGTTCACACAGTCTAGATAGCCATGTGTTTGTACTTCTGTCAAAGTCCTTTGTTCTACCCATTTCTTGTAGATTGTTAATGATATCTCTCTTCACTCCCAGTTCACACAGTCTAGATAGCCATGTATTTGTGTCAAAGTCCTTTGTTCTACCCATCTCTCGTAGATTGTTAATGATATCTCTCTTCACTCCTATTCACACAGTCTAGATAGCCATGTATTTGTGTCAAAGTGCTTTGTTCTACCTATCTCTCGTAGATTGTTAATGATATCTCTCTTCACTCCCATTCACACAGTCTAGATAGCCCTGTATTTGTGTCAAAGTCCTTTGTTCTACCTATCTCTTGTAGATTGTTAATGAGATTTTCATGAGCAACATCAATAATGATAAATCTATTCTTTGGATGTCATGTACATGGCATGTATATAACTCAGGCAGCTAAATTTGGCCACAAACAAAAGTATGAACGTGTGAAAGTTGTTTCCAAACTTTCTATGTGTTGTGTGTATGTGTGTGCGTGCATGTGCATTTGTTTGTTATAGAGGGGAGCAGTGGTGTTGCTTGATTTCAATATTTTGTAGATTTTGCAAGTCAGGTACCCAATATTTACTGAAAGTGATGTTCTCGGAAACAATCATGTCAAAGCTGATCATGTTGTTTTGGTGCTGGTATTCCTGCAAGTTAGATAACTTTGTCTAGTTTGTGCCTTTAACCAGACAATAATATTAGCCTTAATAAGTTATTGCCCTTATCATTAACAATGACTAGTGTTAACACAATTATCATCAACAACTTTCACTTTCCTCAATTTGGTTATACATGTTCTATCCGTTAGGGTTTGCCAGACATAACTGGCAACATTTGATGATCAGTCCCTGCACACCACTGACATATAGGGGGCCAAGTAGAGGTGGACAAGAAGAGGTGGGCCAAATAAAGGTAGACAAGGAGAGGTGGGCCAAGTAGAGGTGGACAAGGAGAGGTGGGCCAAATAAAGGTAGACAAGGAAAGGTGGGCCAAGTAGAGGTGGACAAGGAGAGGTGGACAAGTAGAGGTGGACAAGGAGAGGTGGACAAGTAGAGGTGGACAAGGAGAGGTGGGCCAAATAAAGGTAGACAAGGAAAGGTGGGCCAAGTAGAGGTGGACAAGGAGAGGTGGGCCAAGTAGAGGTGGACAAGGAGAGGTGGACAAGGAGAGGTGGGCCAAGTAGAGGTGGACAAGGAGAGGTGGGCCAAGTAGAGGTGGACAAGGAAAGGTGGACAAGGAGAGGTGGGCCAAGTAGAGGTGGACAAGGAGAGGTGGACAAGGAGAGGTGGGCCAAGTAGAGGTGGACAAATAGATGGGGACAAGTAGAGGTGGACAAATAGATGGGGACAAGGAGAGGTGGACAAATAGATGGGGACAAGGAGAGGTGGACAAATAGATGGGGACAAGGAGAGGTGGACAAATAGATGGGGACAAGGAGAGGTGGACAAATAGATGGGGACAAGGAGAGGTGGACAAATAGATGGGGACAAGGAGAGGTGGACAAATAGATGGGGACAAGGAGAGGTGGACAAGTAGATGGGGACAAGGAGAGGTGGACAAATAGATGGGGACAAGGAGAGGTGGACAAGTAGATGGGGACAAGGAGAGGTGGACAAATAGATGGGGACAAGGAGAGGTGGACATATAGATGGGGACAAGGAGAGATGGACAAGTAGATGGGGACAAGGAGAGGTGGACAAATAGATGGGGACAAGGAGAGGTGGACAAATAGATGGGGACAAGGAGAGGTGGACAAGTAGATGGGGACAAGGAGAGGTGGACAAATAGATGGGGACAAGGAGAGGTGGACAAGTAGATGGGGACAAGGAGAGGTGGACAAATAGATGGGGACAAGGAGAGGTGGACAAATAGATGGAGACAAGGAGAGGTGGACAAATAGATGGGGACAAGGAGAGGTGGACAAATAGATGGGGACAAGGAGAGGTGGACAAGTAGATGGGGACAAGGAGAGGTGGACAAATAGATGGGGACAAGGAGAGGTGGACAAATAGATGGGGACAGGAGAGGTGGGCAAGTAGATGGGGACAAACAGAGGTGGACAAATAGATGGTGACAAGGAGAGGTGGACAAATAGATGGGGACAAGGAGAGGTGGACAAATAGATGGTGACAAGGAGAGGTGGACAAATAGGTGGGGACAAGGAGAGGTGGACAAATAGATGGGGACAAGGAGAGGTGGACAAGTAGATGGGGACAAGGAGAGGTGGACAAATAGATGGGGACAAGGAGAGGTGGACAAATAGATGGGGACAAGGAGAGGTGGACAAATAGATGGGGACAAGGAGAGGTGGACAAATAGATGGGGACAAGCAGGTGCAAAAATGTGTTGCCAGAGCTCAAAAGGGAAGCAAAGACTTGTAGCTTTGTTCCCTACCAGGCATGTTTGTAGCAGGTGATTATGAGGGTTTGGGCATGGACCAGCTATCCTGTAATGTAAAGCTGCAAAAACTTCACAGACATGGACAAGTCAAATAAACAAATGACAGGACAAAATCACTAACCAGCCAGAGGCCAGTGCTACTTCTCGATGTTGTCATGAGCTAACAGTAGAATATAAGTCAAAGCCCTACTTAAAGTCAGTATCTACTAGCATAGAACTATAGGAAAGTAGGGTCAAATCAAAGAAATGCACATAAATACATACACTTGCAAAGCTGCAGTGAAGCTCATTGTGAGGGGAAATTTTTAAAAGTAGATATAGAAAACAACGGTGTGGTTAAAGCTTCATAAGGCTTATTGAGTTCATTGAAACTTAAGTTCATCGAAACTTAATGAACATATAAGGCTTATTGAGTTCATTGAAACTTAAGTTCATCGAAACTTAATGAACATATAAGACTTATTGAGTTCATCGAAACTTAAGTTCATTGAAACTTAATGAACATATAAGACTTATTGAGTTCATTGAAACTTAAGTTCATTGAAACTTAATGAACTTATAAGACTTATTGAGTTGAAACGTCGTTCTGGTTTGTGTGTTGTCCACTTGTTACGTGAGCTTTAACCATACTGTTTTTTTTATATTTTTTTTTTCATTTCTGCTATGGGAAAGTACCAATCACATGCCAGTGGACAAAGAGATACAGTGATGGCGGTGGTAGGACACACACTGTGGGAACCAACTGAGAGCATTACAAAACAGATCCTTGTTGGAAAACCCTAGGAGAGGAGACAAAGAGGAAGATCAAAATATTCTTGAAAAAGACAGGTGAAAGCAGAGATGAAGATGTTGGGGAAGACATGGAATGCTCTTAAGGAATGGCAAGAAAAGAGGATGGCTTGAAAAGTGTTTGTTGACGACCTATGCTCCACATGAAGTTGATAGTGTTTGTTGAAGACCTATGCTCCATGGGGAGCGTAAAGTGTTTGTTGAAGATCTATGCTCCACAGGGGGCTGAAAGGTTTGTTGAGACCTATGCTCCACAGGAGCTGAAAATGTTTGTTGATATCTATGCTTCACAGGGAGCTGAAAGTGTTTGTTGAAGACCTATGCTCCACAGGAGCTGAAAGTGTTTGTTGAGATCTATCTATCTTTCGTTCGCCTGAAGTATTGTCTGTACCTGCAATGCTGTTTTCCTGTATAAATTTTACTGTCTTTTGTAGTTCTTGCAGTGGCCCATATAGTTTAGTTGAGATCTATGCTCCACAGAGAGTTAGGAAAGGAAGTTGAGATCTATGTTCCACAGGGAGTTAGGAAAGGAAGTTGAGATCTATGCTCCACAGGGAGTTAGGAAAGGAAGTTGAGATCTATGCTCCACAGAGAGTTAGGAAAGGAAGTTGAGATCTATGCTCCACAGAGAGTTAGGAAAGGAAGTTGAGATCTATGCTCCACAGGGAGTTAGGAAAGTAAGTTGAGATCTATGCTCCACAGGGAGTTAGGAAAGGAAGTTGAGAGCAAACAATAGAATAACATGTAATATCTACAAACCAAAGTCTGTAGTCTGATATTAGTCTGGCTGTACAAAAAGCATGCCTTATACATTTTCTGTCTTACAAATTGTCTGTCTTATAAAGTGTCTGTCTTACAAGTTGTCTGGCTTATGAATTGTCTGTCTTACAAGTTTTCTGGCTTATCAATTGTCTGTTTTACAAATTGTCTGTCTTCCAAATAGCCTGTCTTATAAATTGTCTGGCTTATCAATTATTTTGGCTGATAAATGGTCCAACGGTACAAGTGGTTGTGCGGTACAAGTGGTCATGATGTAACATGACCTTGTACCACAGAGATGGACCATTGATACAATTCTAAAGTTAATGACCTTGAACCACAGAGATGGACCATTGATACAATGCTAAAGTTAATGACCTTGAACCACAGAGATGGACCACCAATACAATTCTAAAGTTGATGACCTTGTACCACAGAGATGGACCACCAATACAATTCTAAAGTTGATGACCTTGTACCACAGAAATGGATGACCAATACAATTCTAAAGTTGATGACCTTGTACCACAGAGATGGACCACCGATACAATTCTAAAGTTGATGACCTTGTACCACAGAGATGGACCACCAATACAATTCTAAAGTTGATGACCTTGTACCACAGAGATGGACCACCAATACAATTCTAAAGTTGATGACCTTGTACCACAGAGATGGACCACCGATACAATTCTAAAGTTGATGACCTTGTACCACAGAGATGGACCACCGATACAATTCTAAAGTTGATGACCTTGTACCACAGAGATGGACGACCAATACAATTCTAAAGTTGATGACCTTGTACCACAGAGATGGACCACCGATACAATTCTAAAGTTGATGACCTTGTACCACAGAGATGGACCACCGATACATTCTAAAGTTGATGACCTTGTACCACAGAGATGGACCACCGATACAATTCTAAAGTTGATGACCTTGTACCACAGAGATGGACCACCGATACATTCTAAAGTTGATGACCTTGTACCACAGAGATGGACCATTGATACAATTCTAAAGTTGATGACCTTGTACCACAGAGATGGACCACCGATACAATTCTAAAGTTAATGCTATTCTGGTCTGAGTAGCTGCATGCTCGTGATAGACCATTTCCTTACTTCTGTCACTGAAATATTAGCTGCTACAATATATAGTCTGGTGTCATTGGAATATTTTCTGTTCTGATTTATATAGTCTGATGTCAATGAATATTTTCTGTTCTGATTTATATAGTCTGATGTCAATGGAATATTTTCTATTCTAATTTATATAGTCTGATGTCATTGGAATATTTCCTGTTCTGATTTATATAGTCTAATGTCATTGGAATATTTTCTATTCTGATTTATTTAATCTAATGTCATTGGAATATTTTCTGTTCTGAGTTATATAGTGGATGATGTCAATGGAATATTTTCTATTCTGATTTATATAGTCTAATGTCATTGGAATATTTTATATTCTGATTTATATAATCTAATGTCATTGGAATATTTTCTGTTCTGATTTATATAGTGGCTGATGTCAATGGAATATTTTCTGTTCTGATTTATATAGTCTGATGTCAATGGAATATTTTCTGTTCTGATTTATATAGTCTGATGTCAATGGAATATTTTCTATTCTAATTTATATAGTCTGATGTCATTGGAATATTTCCTGTTCTGATTTATATAGTCTAATGTCATTGGAATATTTCCTGTTCTGATTTATATAGTCTGATGTCATTGAAATATTTTCTGTTCTGATTTATATAGTCTGATGTCATTGAAATATTTTCTGTTCTGATTTATATAGTCTGATGTCATTGAAATATTTTCTGTTCTGATTTATATAGTCTTTCACTTCCTAGCTTTACGAGGTTGGGCGGGAACATATCCTGATAAGAATGTGAACACAACAAGTCACCCAGCCTTGGACAGAGATTTTGCTGCCTCAACAGGACTGCTCTGACCGGCGGGCTGGTCAAACCAACAGAAATCTTGATTACAGAGCCACACATGACATCCGACAGTCTCCGTTCAAAAACAAGGCAGGAAAAATGTCTTCAAGACGACTACCACCAACAATGGTCTTTGGTGTTCCGAGCAGGTTTGAGATTTGAGGAGATTGTGTCATTAGCTGTATCATTGAGGAGATGTGTCATTAGCTGTATCATTGAGGAGGTGTGTCATTAGCTGTATCATTGAGGAGATGTGTCATTAGCTGTATCATTGAGGAGATGTGTCATTAGCTGTATCATTGAGGAGATGTGTCATTAAATGTTGTATCATTGAGGAGATGTGTCATTAGCTGTATCATTGAGGAAATGTGTCATTAGATGTATCATTGAGGAGATGTGTCATTAGCTGTATCATTGAGGAGATGTGTCATTAGCTGTATCATTGAGGAGATGTGTCATTAAATGTTGTATCATCGAGATGTGTCATTAAATGTTGTATCATTGAGGAGATCTGTCATTAGATGTTGTATCATTGAGGAGATGTGTCATTAAATGTTGTATCATTGAGGAGATGTGTCATTAAATGTTGTATCATTGAGGAGATCTGTCATTAAATGTATCATTAGAGATGTGTCATTAGATGTATCATTGAGGAGGTGTGTCATTAAATGTTGTATCATTGTGGAGATGTGTCATTAGATGTTGTATCATTGATGAGATGTGTCATTAGATGTATCATTGAGATGTGTCATTAGATGTTGTATCATTGATGAGATGTGTCATTAGATGTATCATTGAGATGTGTCATTAAATGTTGTATCATTGATGAGATGTGTCATTAGATGTATCATTGAGATGTGTCATTAACCCTACATTGTAAAAGTAAAATACAAATTCTAGAAATGTTACAGCTTGTAAATGTTACAGCTT
The DNA here is from genome assembly GCA_032433765.1 of Megaustenia siamemsis. Lineage (NCBI taxonomy): Eukaryota > Metazoa > Mollusca > Gastropoda > Stylommatophora > Ariophantidae > Megaustenia > Megaustenia siamemsis. The sequence goes on along the minus strand of JAVIAB010000059.1, from coordinate 77,217,530 downwards.
GTAAATGTTACAGCTTGTAAATGTTACAGCTTGTAAATGTTACAGCTTGCTGTGGATAAACATTCCTTCCCCCCGCCCCCACCCCCCTATATCTTACTAATTATTGTTTCTGGTGACCCCTGAGTGTTGGATTTGTTTATAACAGACCTTTGTAACACAGGATAGACATTAAACAGACCTTTGTTACACAGGATAGACATCAAACAGACCTTTGTAACACAGGATAGACATTAAACAGACCTTTGTAACACAGGATAGACATTAAACAGACCTTTGTAACACAGGATAGACATTAAACAGACCTTTGTAACACAGGATAGACATCAAACAGACCTTTGTAACACAGGATACACATTAAACAGACCTTTGTAACACAGGATAGACATCAAACAGACCTTCGTAACACAGGATAGACATTAAACAGACCTTTGTTACACAGGATAGACATCAAACAGACCTTTGTAACACAGGATAGACATTAAACAGACCTTTGTTACACAGGATAGACATTAAACAGACCTTCGTAACACAGGATAGACATTAAACAGACCTTTGTTACACAGGATAGACATCAAACAGACCTTTGTTACACAGGATAGACATCAAACAGACCTTTGTAACACAGGATAGACATCAAACAGACCTTTGTTACACAGGATAGACATCAAACAGACCTTTGTTACACAGGATAGACATTAAACAGACCTTTGCAACACAGGATAGACATCAAACAGACCTTTGTAACACAGGATAGACATCAAACAGACATTTGTAACACAGGATAGACATCAACAGACATTTGTTACACAGGATAGACATCAAACAGACCTTTGTAACACAGGATAGACATCAAACAGACATTTGTTACACAGGATAGACATCAAACAGACCTTTGTAACACAGGATAGACATTAAACAGACCTTTGTAACACAGGATAGACAGCAAACAGACCTTTGCAACACAGGATAGACAGCAAACAGACCTTTGTAACACAGGATAGACAGCAAACAGACCTTTGTAACACAGGATAGACATCAAACAGACCTTTGTAACACAGGATAGACAGCAAACAGACCTTTGTAACACAGGATAGACAGCAAACAACACTTTGAAGGAGCCAATATAAGGCTGGATTGATGCATTTATGGTGGCCGTATGAATAGACAACGTATCACTTCTGGTAGCCACAGCATTTGAATTTCAGGCTATAAAGCCTCAGCCAGAAAATGATGACAGCTTCCCATTCCCATGTCTCTGCTTGGGTAAACACAAAGCTGTGTAACAAAAGTTCACAGAAAATCTCATTTTCCAAACTCCAAATGTTACAATTAAGTGGTCGTAATTTTTGCGACGGTGATGACGTGACCCACAGATATGTAGCGTAACGTAGGGTCACTGCCTTATTCTCCCCTACTTCCAACACAATCACTGAAGGTCATAAACACACTTCTGTTTCTTGTTGCAGACCTTCGACTCCAATCTTTCATCTACTTCCAACACAATCACTGAAGGTCATAAACACACTTCTGTTTCTTGTTGCAGACCTTCGACTCCAATCTTTCACCTACTTCTAACACAATCACCGAAAGTCATAAATACACTTCTGTTTCTTGTTGCAGACCTTCGACTCCAATCTTTCACCTACTTCTAACACAATCACCGAAGGTCATAAATACACTTCTGTTTCTTGTTGCAGACCTTCGACTCCAATCTTTCACCTACTTCTAACACAATCACCGAAGGTCATAAATACACTTCTGTTTCTTGTTGCAGACCTTCGACTCCAATCTTTGACCTACTTCTAACACAATCACCGAAGGTCATAAATACACTTCTGTTTCTTGTTGCAGACCTTCGACTCCAATCTTTCACCTACTTCTAACACAATCACCGAAGGTCATAAATACACTTCTGTTTCTTGTTGCAGACCTTCGACTCCAATCTTTGACCTACTTGAGCATAAATACCAAGATAAGTGGTTCAGGGAGAGACAAAAACAATTTCAGGCCAAGCGGTCAGCAGATGCCAAGGTAAGCATGGTCGATGTTGGTGACATCGATCTCTTGGGTTATTTCTATTAGATGCAGCTAGGGGCTGATGGACATATCAACAGTTTTGTTCATGAATATTGTTGTTATGTATCAACAGTTTTGTTCATGAATATTGTTGTTATGTATCAACAGTTTTGTTCATGAATATTGTTGTTATGTATCAATAGTTTTGTTCATGAATATTGTTGTTATGTATCAACAGTTTTGTTCATGAATATTGTTGTTATGTATCAACAGTTTTGTTCATGAATATTGTTGTTATGTATCAACAGTTTTGTTCATGAATATTGTTGTTATGTATCAACAGTTTTGTTCATGAATATTGTTGTTATGTATCAATAGTTATGTTCATAAATATTGTTGTTATGTATCAATAGTTTTGTTCATGAATATTGTTGTTATGTATCAACAGTTTTGTTCATGAATATTGTTGTTATGTATCAATAGTTTTGTTCATGAATATTGTTGTTATTTATCAATAGTTTTGTTCATGAATATTGTTGTTATGTATCAATAGTTATGTTCATAAATATTGTTGTTATGTATCAATAGTTATGTTCATAAATATTGTTGTTATGTATCAATAGTTTTGTTCATAAATATTGTTGTTATGTATCAATAGTTTTGTTCATGAATATTGTTGTTATGTATCAATAGTTTTGTTCATGAATATTGTTGTTATGTATCAATAGTTATGTTCATAAATATTGTTGTTATGTATCAATAGTTTTGTTCATAAATATTGTTGTTATGTATCAACAGTTTTGTTCATGAATATTGTTGTTATGTATCAATAGTTTTGTTCATAAATATTGTTGTTATGTATCAATAGTTATGTTCATGAATATTGTTGTTATGTATCTAGAGTTTTGTTCATGAAATTAATGTCTGGTGTGTCCACTGAATCTGATGTTTTTGTTGTTGAACATACACTTAAGGGAGCTAACTGACTCTCAAAAGTGCTCAAAAAGGGAATGCTGTTCTTCATCAAATGTGCATGGGAGCTGGAATATTGCATTCTGTAGTTGTTATTGCAGCGTTGATGTTAAAACATTATGCATTGTGTTGTATGTTGATCAAGTACAACATGTAAGCTCATTCTTATGTTGACATAATACATCATATACATCTATTTATATGTTAAATCACATCACTTTATATATGTGTTAGTGTATTTGCATGAACTCATTTACTTTCATGATGTATGGACATACATTTACGAATAACGTATGTTCATATAATTAGATAGCATCCCACATATAAATGTCACCCATGTATGTTGCATACTATCTAAATGACAAAAATGACATGATGTCATGATCATTATCTTGTGCTTTCTCCATACTGAAGGTTGGCTGCCATGGAGCACCATTCACCCCGTCTCTTTCTATCGTAGCATATGCTGTCATAGTAGATACTGTCATAGTACATGCAGTCATAGTACATGCTGTCATAGTATATACTGTCATAGTACATGCAGTCATAGTACATGCTGTTATAGTACATTCTGTCATAGTACATGCTGTCATAGTATATACTGTCATAGTACATGCAGTCATAGTACATGCTGTTATAGTACATTCTGTCATAGTACATGCTGTCATAGTATATACTGTCATAGTACATGCAGTCATAGTACATCCTGTCATAGTACATTCTGTTATAGTACATGCTGTCATAGTATATAATGTTATAGTACATGCTGTCATAGTACATGCTGTCATAGTACATGATGTCATAGTACATGCTGTCATAGTACATGATGTCATAGTACATGCTGTCATAGTACATGCTGTCATAGTACATGCTGTCATAGTACATGCTGTCATAGTACATGCTGTCATAGTACATGCTGTCATAGGTTCAAACAAACAAATTAGAGACCATGGAATGTTTGCAGCAGTCAGAAAAAAACACTAACAACAGAAAAATGCAGAGAACAATGGACATCCCAAACTAGGATCATACCCATACTCAACACAGCATCTTGCCATGAGAATCCTGCATTTCAGCACACTACCAGCTAAGTAACCTAAAAAAGTTGCTATCACTTGCAATGTCTTCCATGCATGTGTCATCCTGTGACTAGAGCATTAGGTTATGACGATAATTCAGGAAATAATTTGTAGACAGAATTGTCGATGTATGATTGCCTTTAAGACCAGCATGGACACACACATAAAGACCAAGAGTTACTGGCACACAGCTACAGCATGAGACAGACACACACAGAATAGGCCAAAAGTTACTGGGACACAGCTACAACATGAGACAGACACACACACAGAATAGGCCAAGTGTTACAGGGACACAGCTACAACATGAGACAGACACACACACAGAATAGGCCAAGAGTTACAGGGACACAGCTACAACATGAGACAGACACACACACAGAATAGGCCAAGAGTTACAGGGACACAGCTACAACATGAGACAGACACACACACAGAATAGGCCAAGAGTTACTGGGACATAGCTACAACATGAGACAGACACACACACAGAATAGGCCAAGAGTTACAGGGACACAGCTACAACATGAGACAGACACACACAGAATAGGCCAAGAGTTACTGGGACATAGCTACAACATGAGACAGACACACACAGAATAGGCCAAAAGTTACAGGGACACAGCTACAACATGAGACAGACACACACAGAATAGGCCAAAGTTACAGGGACACAGCTACAACATGAGACAGACACACACAGAATAGGCCAAGAGTTACTGGGACACAGCTACAACATGAGACAGACACACACAGAATAGGCCAAGAGTTACTGGACATAGCTACAACATGAGACAGACACACACAGAATAGGCCAAGAGTTACTGGGACACAGCTACAGCATGAGACAGACACACACAGAATAGGCCAAGTGTTACTGGGACACAGCTACAACATGAGACAGAGACACACAGAATAGGCCAAGTGTTACTGGGACACAGCTACAACATGAGACAGAGACACACAGAATAGGCCAAGAGTTACTGGGACATAGCTACAACATGAGACAGACACACACAGAATAGGCCAAGAGTTACTGGGACACAGCTACAGCATGAGACAGACACACACAGAATAGGCCAAGTGTTACTGGGACACAGCTACAACATGAGACAGAGACACACAGAATAGGCCAAGTGTTACTGGGACACAGCTACAACATGAGACAGAGACACACAGAATAGGCCAAGTGTTACTGGGACACAGCTACAACATGAGACAGAGACACACAGAATAGGCCAAGAGTTACTGGGACACAGCTACAACATGAGACACACACACACACAGAATAGGCCAAGAGTTACTGGCACACAGCTACAACATGAGACAGACACACACAGAATAGGCCAAGAGTTACTGGGACACAGCTACAACATGAGACAGACACACACAGAATAGGCCAAGAGTTACTGGCACACAGCTAGAACATGAGACAGACACACACAGAATAGGCCAAGAGTTACTGGGACACAGCTACAACATGAGACAGACACACACAGAATAGGCCAAGAGTTACTGGGACACAGCTACAACATGAGACAGCCAAACATAGAAGCTTCCAGTGATTGATATAGACTGAAGACAATAATATGGAAATGCAACTTCCGAGCAGAATAGCCATTCCTCTCTTATTTGGAAGAAGGTAGCAGTGTAGCCATTCCTCTCTTATCTGGAAGAAAGTGGCTTATATCATCCTCTCATATTTGGCTTATATCATCCCCTAATATTTGGCTTACATCAGTCTCTGATGCTTATATCATCCCTCATATTTGGCTTATATCATCCCCTCATATTTGGCTTATATCATCCTCTAATATTTGGCTTATATCAGTCTCTGATATTTGACTTATATCATCCTCGGATATTTGGCTTATGTCATCCTCTGATATTTGGCTTATATCAGCCTCTGACATTTGGCTTATATCATCCTCTGCTATTTGACTTATATCATCATATTGGATATTATCAGGACCAGGGGCAGTGTTGCAAGACCTCTGAAGTGTTGCATGAATGATGTCTGTTGTAATGCATCATTCATCATTCATGTTCTCATACATCCTTGAAATGATGTTCACCAGTCTTGCATTCATGTCTTTTTGACCCGTCTATTCTATGTAGTGGTCGTGGAGGGTCTCATCTTTGCTCTCATCTCATTTATAGGAGGTCCATCTCTTTGTTCTCATCACATTTATATGAGAGTATTCTCTTTGCTCTCATCTCATTTAAAGGAGGTCCTTCTCTTTGCTCTCATCTCATTTAAAGGAGGTCCTTCTCTTTGCTCTCATCACATTTATAAGAGGGTCTTCTCTTTTTGTTCTCATCTCATTTATAGGAGGGTCTTTTCTTTGCTCTCATCTCATTTATAGGAGGTCCTTCTCTTTGCTCTCATCACATTTATAGGAGATGCTCCTCTTTGCTCTCATCTCATTTATAGGAGGCCCTTCTTTTTGCTCTCATCTCATTTATAGGAGGTTGTTCTCTTTGCTCTCATCTCATTTATAGGAGGTCCTTCTCTTTGTTCTCATCTCATTTATAGGTCCTTCTCTTTGGTCTCATCTCATTTATAGGAGGGTCTTTTCTTTGCTCTCAACTCATTTATAGGAGGTTCTTCTCTTTGCTCTCATCTCATTCATATGAGGGTCTTCTCTTTGCTCTCATCTTTTTTATAGGACGGTCTTCTCTTTGCTCTCATCTCATTTATAGGAGAGTCTTTTCTTTGTTCTCATCTCATTTATAAGAGGGTCTTCTCTTTGCTCTCATCTCATTTATAGGAGGTCCTTCTCTTTGCACACAACTCATTTATAGGATAGTCTCATCTTTACTCTCTTCACATTTATAGAAGGTCCTCCACTTTGCTCTCATCACATTTATAGGAGGTCATTCTCTTTGCTCTCATCACATTTATAGAAGGTCGTTCTCTTTGCTCGCATCACATTTATAGGAGGTCGTTCTCTTTGCTCTAATCTCATTTATAGGAGGTCATTCTCTTTGCTCTCATCACATTTATAGGAAGTTATCCTCTTTGCGCTCATCACATTTATAGGAGGTCGTTCTCTTTGCTCTCATCACATTTATAGGAGGTAGTTCTCTTTGCTCTCATCACATTTATAGGAGGTCGTTCTCTTTGCTCTCATCACATTTATAGGAGGTCGTTCTCTTTGCTCTCATCACATTTATAGGAGGTCGTTCTCTTTGCTCTCATCGCATTTATAGGAGGTCGTTCTCTTTGCTTTCATCACATTTATAGGAGGTCGTTCTCTTTGCTCTCATCGCATTTATAGGAGGTCGTTCTTATTGCTCTCATCACATTTATAGGAGGTCGTTCTCTTTGCTCTCATCACATTTATAGGAGGCCGCTCTCTTTGCTCTCATCACATTTATGCCAAGTATGGTCTTTTCTTGTAAAAATCATGAACCATTCATTTTTGTTTTTAGTTTGAATCAACAGATCATCTTCATTGCAGATTAAACAATTCATAAATCATAACATGTCTTCTACTTCATGTGTGTTGTAGGAAATGATAACATGTGTTCTACTTCATGTGTGTTATAGGAAATGATAACATGTCTTCTACTTTATGTGTGTTATAGGAAATGATAACATGTCTTCTACTTTATGTGTGTTATAGGAAATGATAACATGTCTTCTACTTCATGTGTGTTATAGGAAGTGATAACATGTGTTCTACTTAATGTGTTTTATAGGAAGTGATTACATGTGTTCTACTTCATGTGTGTTATAGGAAATGATAACATGTGTTCTACTTCATGTGTGTTTTAGGAAATGATAACATGTATTCTACTTCATGTGTGTTATAGGAAGTGATAACTTGTGTTCTACTTCATGTGTGTTATAAGAAATGATAACATGTGTTCTACTTCATGTGTGTTATAGGAAATGATAACATGTTTCTACTTAATGTGTTTTATAGGAAGTGATTACATGTGTTCTACTTCATGTGTGTTATAGGAAATGATAACATGTGTTCTACTTCATGTGTGTTTTAGGAAATGATAACATGTCTTCTACTTCATGTGTGTTATAGGAAGTGATAACTTGTGTTCTACTTCATGTGTGTTATAAAAAATGATTACATGTGTTCTACCTCATGCGTGTTATAGGAAGTGATAACATATGTTCATCTTCATGTGTGTTATAGGAAGTGATAACATGTGTTCTACTTCATGTGTGTTATAGGAAATGATAACATGTGTTCTACTTAACGATATTTTATTTTTATGTTTCTGTTGTAAAAATTACAGCTGAAAATACAAATTCATGAAATGTGACAATTAGCTGCAGGCAAACATTGTCTCTTTTTTAAATTTCATCAATTTTCAAGAATTTTTTTATTTTCCCCTTCTGGTGGGGGATATTCTCCTCGACCGTTGCGAGACATCAAACTAAACTTTGTCACAATTTTTACAATAATATCGTGACCCACAAATAGGAATTGTAATGTAGTGTTAATGTGTGTTATAGAAAGTGATAACATATCCACAAAGGGAGGTCACCTCATGTATTCTACTTAATGTGTGTTATAGAAAGTGATAACATATCCACAAAGGGAGGTCACCTCATGTATTCTACTTAATGTGTGTTATAGAAAGTGATAACATACCCACAAAGGGAGGTCACCTCATATATTCTACTTAATGTGTGTTATAGAAAGTGATAACATACCCACAAAGGGAGGTCATCTCATGTATTCTACTTAATGTGTGTTATAGAAAGTGATAACATATCCACAAAGGGAGGTCACCTCATATATTCTACGTAATGTGTGTTATAGAAAGTGATAACATATCCACAAAGGGAGGTCATCTCATGTATTCTACTTAATGTGTGTTATAGAAAGTGATAACATATCCACAAAGGGAGGTCACCTCATATATTCTACTTAATGTGTGTTATAGAAAGTGATAACATATCCACAATGGGAGGTCACCTCATATATTCTACTTAATGTGTGTTATAGAAAGTGATAACATACCCACAAAGGGAGGTCACCTCATATATTCTACTTAATGTGTGTTATAGAAAGTGATAACATACCCACAAAGGGAGGTCACCTCATATATTCTACTTAATGTGTGTTATAGAAAGTGATAACATACCCACAAAGGGAGGTCATCTCATGTATTCTACTTCATGTGTACTATAGAAAGTGATAGCATATCCACAAAGGGAGTTCACTTCATGTATTCTACTTCATGTGTACTATAGAAAGTGATAAAATACCCACAAAGGGAGTTCACTTCATGTATTCTACTTCATGTGTACTATAGAAAGTGATAACATACCCACAAAGGGAGGTCACCTCATGTATTCTACTTCATGTGTACTATAGAAAGTGATAACATACCCACAAAGGGAGGTCACCTCATGTATTCTATTTCACATTTATTTCATATTTTGTCCATGGTGATGTCAGAGGCGTGTCATGTCAGCACCAGTTGTAAGTCTCAACCTTGACCCTGTACCATCTAACATTTAGTGCCAGTTTTCTTTGTATTTATTCCAGTGTATAATTCCTTCTGACTTTTTATATCCACTGTTATTTTCATGTAGTCCCCCCCTCTCCCAGTAGAATCAATGGCAGAAGCTGCAATATTTGTCGCTGTTTAAACGTGTTCAGATGTGTTTGTTTCTACCCATGGATGGATCCCATACCACAGAGTTTATAAATGTGGGTCATGGGATTCCTCGGAAGTTCATCGGTAGGTTGTGACAAAATTACCACCTAAACAGGCTGGTTGTATTGCTGTAAGGACATGAATGGTGGCAGAGATCACTGCTCACACCCAACACAAAACCTCGACATAGCACAATAAAGGGGGGATAACTGTCATGCTTGATGGACATGCATGGAATGTGTATAACTAGGCATGAGAAATGTGTGAATCTTGACTGAAATTGTGCTAGCGTGAAACAGCAAAGACATGTTGAAAAATGTGTGAATCTTGACTGAAATTGTGCTAGCATGAAACAGCAAAAACTTGTTGTTGTTAAATGTGTGATTCTTGACTGAAATTGTGCTAGCATGAAACAGCACCGACATGTTAAAAAATGTGTGAATCTTGACTGAAATTGTGCTAGCATGAAACAGCAAAGACTCATTGAGAAATGTGTGATTCTTGACTGAAACTGTGCTAGAATGAAACAGCAAAGACTTGTTGAGAAATGTGTGATTCTTGACTGAAATTGTGCTAGCATGAAACAGCAGACTTGTTGTTGAGAAATGTGTGAATCTTCACTGATATTGTTCTAGCATGAAACATCAAAGACATGTTGAGAAATGTGTGAATCTTCACTGAAATTGTGCTAGCATGAAACATCAAAGACATGTTGAGAAATGTGTGAATCTTCACTGATATTGTGCTAGCATGAAACAGCAAAGACTTGTTGAGAAATGAAGTGCACATCTCAGCCTGACTTATTAAAGCCATGAAGGTGAAAGGTAATGAAAGAATGATGTATCTCAAGTCATGTGTCGACGACGTTAAAACAGGAAAGTGGGGCCTCAGTTTGGTTTGCTCTGATGGATTCCTTCCAACATTCTGAAATATATATATATACACACATGCATGTACACATGTACACATGTACACACATACACACACATATGTATATGAACTGTGGCTACTGGAGTGCCAACCACACTCAGGAGAGAAACAAACACACAGACTGTTGCTGCCACAAATGACATAAGAGGTGGCTAAAGAGGTTGGGTTAAAGCCTTAACCTTGTGCTATGAAGTTCATGCATTGAAGTTGAATCCATCTTCAGTGCTTTACAAGTATGAGGTAGTTGTGCTTCATACTGAGCAGCTTGCTTAAGAGAATGGTCTCCTATAAATGTGATGAGAGCAAAGACAAGGCCCTCCTATAAATGTGATGAGAGCAAAGACAAGACCCTCCTATAAATGTGATGAGAGCAAAGACAAGACCCTCCTATAAATGTGATGAGAGCTAAGACAAGACCCTCCTATAAATGTGATGAGAGCAAAGACAAGACCCTCCTATAAATGTGATGAGAGCAAAGACAAGACCCTCCTATAAATGTGATGAGAGCTAAGAAAAGACCCTCCTATAAATGTGATGAGAGCTAAGACAAGACCCTCCTATAAATGTGATGAGAGCTAAGACAAGACCCTCCTATAAATGTGATGAGAGCAAAGACAAGACCCTCCTATAAATGTGATGAGAGCAAAGACAAGACCCTCCTATAAATGTGATGAGAGCAAAGACAAGACCCTCCTATAAATGTGATGAGAGCTAAGACAAGACCCTCCTATAAATGTGATGAGAGCAAAGACAAGACCCTCCTATAAATGTGATGAGAGCTAAGACAAGACCCTCCTATAAATGTGATGAGAGCAAAGACAAGACCCTCCTATAAATGTGATGAGAGCAAAGACAAGACCCTCCTATAAATGTGATGAGAGCTAAGACAAGACCCTCCTATAAATGTGATGAGAGCTAAGACAAGACCCTCCTATAAATGTGATGAGAGCAAAGACAAGACCCTCCTATAAATGTGATGAGAGCTAAGACAAGACCCTCTTATAAAGGTGATAAGAGCAAAGAGAAGGACCTCCTATACATGAGTTGAGAGCAAAGAGAACAGCCTCCTATAATTGAGATGAGAGGAAAGAGAAAGTCCTCCTATAAATGAGATGAGAGCAAAGAGAATGACCTCCTATAAATGAGTTGAGAGCAAAGAGAAGGACCTCCTATAAATGTGATGAGAGCAAAGAGAAGGGCCTCCAATAAATGAATGAGAGCAAAGAGAAAATCCACCTATAAATGTGATGAGAGCAAAGAGAAGGGTCTCCTATAAATGTGATGAGAGCAAAGAGAAGGACCTCCTATAAATGTGATGAGAGCAAAGAGAAAGGCCTCCTATAAATGTGATGACAGCAAAGAGGAGGACCTCCTATAAATGAGATGAGAGCAAAGAGAAGGGTCTCCTATAAATGTGATGAGAGAAAAAAGAAGACCATCCTATAAATGTGATGAGAGCAAAGGCAAAGAGAAGGGTTTCCTATAAATGTAATGAGAGCAAAAGAAGGACTTTCTATAAATGAGATAAGAACAGAGAGAACGGTCTCTTATAAATGCGATGAGAGCAAAGAGAAGGACATCCTATAAATGTGATGAGAGCAAAGAGAAGGGTATTCTATAAATGTGATGAGAGCAAGGAGAGGACCCTCCTATAAATGAGATGAGTGCAAAGAGAAGGGTCTCCTATAAATGAGATGAGAGAAAAAAGAACACCCTCCTATAAATGTGATGAGAGCAAAGAGAAGGACCTCCTATAAATGAGATGAGCACAAAGAGAAGGGCCTCCTATAAATGAGATGAGAGCAAAGATGAGACCATCCTATAAATGAGATGAGAGCAAAGAGAAGGACCTCCTATAAATAAGATGAGAGCAAAGAGAACGACCTCCTATAAATGAGATGACAGCAAAGAGAAGGACTTCCTATAAATGTGATGTGAGCAAAGAGAAGGACCTCCTATAAATGAGATGAGAGCAAAGAGAACGACCTCCTATAAATGAGATGAGAGCAAAGAGAAGGACTTCCTATAAAAGTGATGTGAGCAAAGAGAAGGACCTCCTATAAATGAGATGACAGCAAAGAGAAGGACTTCCTATAAATGAGATGAGAGCAAAGAGTAGTGCCTCCTATAAATGAGATGAGAGCAAAGAGAAGGACTTCCTATAAAAGTGATGTGAGCAAAGAGAAGGACTTCCTATAATAAGATCAGAGCAAAGAGAAGGACCTCATATAAATGAGATTAAAGCAAAGAAAAGACCCTCCTATAAATGAGATGAGAGCAAAGAGAAGACCCTCATATAAATGAGTTGAGATTAAAGAGAAGACCCTCATATAAATGAGTTGAGATTAAAGAGAAGACCCTCATATAAATGAGTTGAGATTAAAGAGAAGACCCTCCTATAAATGAGATGAGAGCAAAGAGAAGACCCTCATATAAATGAGTTGAGATTAAAGAGAAGACCCTCATATAAATGAGTTGAGATTAAAGAGAAGACCCTCATATAAATGAGTTGAGATTAAAGAGAAGACCCTCATATAAATGAGATGAGAACAAAGAGAAGGACCTCCTATAAATGAGATGAGAGCAAAGAGAAGACCCTCATATAAATGAGTTGAGATTAAAGAGAAGACCCTCATATAAATGAGATGAGAACAAAGAGAAGGACCTCCTATAAATGAGATGAGAACAAAGAGAAGGACCTCCTATAAATGAGATGAGAACAAAGAGAAGGACCTCCTATAAATGAGATGAGAGCAAAGATGAGACCCTCCATGACCACTACATAAAATAGACGGGTCAAAAAGACATGAATGCAAGACTGGTGAACATCATTTCAAGGATGTGTGAGAACATGAATGATGAATGATGCATTACAACAGACATCATTCATGCAACACTTCAGAGGTCTTGCAACACTGCCCCTGGTCCTGATAATATCCAATATGATGATATAAGTCAAATAGCAGAGGATGATATAAGGCAAATATCAGAGGATGATATAAGCCAAATATCAGAGGATGATATAAATCAAATAATAGAGGATGATATAAGCCAATATCAGAGGATGATATAAGCCAAATATCAGAGACTGATATAAGCCAAATATCAGAGGATGATATAAATCAAATAATAGAGGATGATATAAGCCAAATATCAGAGGATGATATAAGTCAAATAGCAGAGGATGATATAAGCCAAATATCAGAGGATGATATAAGCCAAATATCAGAGACTGATATAAGCCAAATGTCAGAGGATGATATAAGCCAAATATCAGAGGATGATATAAGCCAAATATCAGAGACTGATATAAGCCAAATGTCAGAGGATGATATAAGCCAAATATCAGAGGATGATATAAGTCAAATAGCAGAGGATGATATAAGCCAAATGTCAGAGGATGATATAAGCCAAATATCAGAGGATGATATAAGCCAAATATCAGAGACTGATATAAGTCTAGCAGAGACAGAGAATGAGCTACAAGAAATGATATATATAATAGTAAAAGAAAGCAACAAGAAAGGTCTCAGTCTGAATAGTAAGAAAACAGTAGTAATGGTCATATCGAAGAAACAATCATCACCATCATGCAGCATAAAAATAAACAAGACAAATCTGAAACAAGTGCAACGTTTCAAATACTTGGGCACAGTGATAACATCAGATGGAAGATGCAACACTAAATATAAAAAGAAGAATAGCTGCGGCTAAAATAGTATTTCAGAAAATGAAAAATATCTTATGCAACAAATCTATGTCAATAGAAGTGAGAAAGAGAGTTCATTGATGCTATATAGATCCAATTCTGACCTATGGAAGCGAATCATGTACAAGAGACAAACAAATGAAAAGATGATTAGAGGCCACAGAGATGGATTTTTTCTCAGAAGAATGTTGAAAGTTCCCTGGACAGCTAAAAAGACCAATGAGATAGTTCTCAAAGAGGCCAACACAAAAAGGGAGCTCTTAAAAAAACATCAGAAAGAAGCAATCAACATTTTTTGGGCACATCATGGAAGAGGAAAGTTGGAATACTTGGTTACAACTGGCAAAATAAAAGGAAAGAAAGATCGCGGACGAAAAAGAGTGAAAATACTGGATAGCTTGGTGTCATGGCATGGAAAACAGTCAACAACAGAACTCATACGATGCACTGTGGATAGAAGATTGTGGAAGGACATGATCGCCAACGCCAACCGGTATGGCACATGATGATGATGATGCTATAAGTCAAATATGAGAGGATCATATAAGCCAAATATCAGAGGATGATATAAGCCATGTATGAGAGGATGATATAAGTCAAATATGAGAGGATGATATAAACCAAATATCAGAGGATGATATAAGCCATGTATGAGAGGATGATATAAGTCAAATATGAGAGGATGATATAAACCAACTATCAGAGGATGATATAAGTGAAATATCAGAGGATGATATAAGCCATGTATGAGAGGATGATATAAGCCAAATATCAGAGGATGATATAAGTGAAATATCAGAGGATGATATAAGCCATGTATGAGAGGATGATATAAACCAAATATCAGAGGATGATATAAGCCATGTATGAGAGGATGATATAAGTCAAATATGAGAGGATGATATAAACCAAATATCAGAGGATGATATAAGTGAAATATCAGAGGATGATATAACCCAAATTTCAGAGGATGATATAAGCCAAATATCAGAGACTGATATAAGTCAAATATCAGAGACTGATATAAGCCAAATGTCAGAGAAAGATATGATCCAAATATCAGAGGATGATATAAGCCAAATATCAGAGAAAGATATGAGCCAAATATGAGAGGATGATATAAGCCAAATATCAGAGAAAGATATGAGCCAAATATCAGAGGATGATATAAACCAAATATTAAAGGATGATATAAGCCGAAGTTTTGTGTTGATGATAAATAATAATATAACTTTTTGTTTCCCTGCAAGTTTAACTTCAAATTTTGAACAGTCTGCAGTTAAAACCCCCAAAAAATCTCTGTTGTTTCATTGGCTAATGATAGTCACATGTTTCTTCTGTGGAGAAGATCTTTGTAGATGCTTGCATTAGCTGTTCTGTAGAGAGTATTAACCCACTAGTGCTTCTTGCTTCCAGTCTGCTGGAGCTTTCTGCTGTCATTAATATTTGCTGCCTTCTGTGTAATTGTAATGTGCTGTCATTAATATTTGCTGCCTTCTGTGTAATTGTAATGTGCTGTCATTAATATTTGCTGCCTTCTGTGTAATTGTAATGTGCTGTCATTAATATTTGCTGCCTTCTGTGTAATTGTAATGTGCTGTCATTAATATTTGCTGCCTTCTGTGTAATTGTAATGTGCTGTCATTAATATTTGCTGTCTTCTGTGTAATTGTAATGTGCTGTCATTAATATTTGCTGCCTTCAGTGTAATTGTAATGTGCTGTTATTAATATTTGCTGCCTTCTGTGTAATTGTATTGTGCTGTCATTAATATTTGCTGCCTTCTGTGTAATTGTAATGTGCTGTCATTATGTTTGCTGTTTTCTATGAGGATTTAATGTGCTGTAATTATTTTATGTTTGCTGTTTTTTTGTAGTTGTAATGTGCTGTAGGTTGGCAAACTAGAAAACATCAGTCAAGAAATGAAGAGAATGAAGTTGAACATCTTGGGACTATGTGAAATGAGATGGACAGGAGCAGGATTATTACAACGCGACAGTGGAAATGTAATTTACTCTGGGGAACCACACACGAAAGAGGAGTAGGCATCATGTTAGATAGAGAAAGAAGCAAAACAGTGAAAGGATTTTGGCCAGTATCAGACAGAATTCTGCTAGTAAAATTGAGTGGTAGACCAATGGATATCAACATAATTCAAGAAGAAGACATTGACACTTTTTACAAAGAGCTAGAGGCGACCATGGAACAGTGTAAATCCCAATAAATAACTATTATATCAGGGGATTTCAATGCAAAGGCAAGAACAGCTAAAGTGCAAAATGTGACTGGGGGACATGGCCTTGGAGAGACGAATGACATAGGGGATAGATTGATAGACTGAGCAAAGACACATGAAATGATTATACGTAACACCTGGTTCAAACAACACCCTAGGCGACAATGGACATGGCAAAGCCAAGACAAAAAAGTACACAATCAAATTGATTTTATACTGGTACAGAGAAGATTCAGGAATGGGCTAACATCTGTTAAAGCAAGGCCAGGAGCAGACTACAATAGTGACCATGAAACCAGTAGTTGGAAAGATAAGAATAAAACTGCGGAAGACACAGAAATCCACAAGAAATATAAAATTAGAACTAGATATGCTTAGAGTAGATAGACAGATGAATGATAAGTACAGTACTTGAGTACAAAATAGATATAATGCTATTGAGAAAATACAGGACATCCAGGAGCAGTGGGAAATGCTCAAACAATCGATTCGAACAAACATCAAAAGAAGTAATACCAGTGACTAAAAGAATCAGAAAAAGAAATGGATAACAGAAGAAATATTACAACTAATGGACAAAAGAAGAAAACATAAGAAAGAAGAACGGACATACAAAATATTGCACAAAGAGATCCAAAACAAATGCAGAGATGCGGATGAAACAGTCTTAATAGCAGAGACAGAGAATGAACCAAAAGAAATTATAGACATAATAGTAAAAGAAAGCAACAAGAAAGGTCTCAGTCTGAATAGTAAGAAAACAGAAGTAATGGTTATATCGAAGAAACAATCATCACCATCATGCAGCATAAATATAAACAAGACAAATCTGAAACAAGTGGAGAGCATCAAATACTTGGGCACAATAATAACATCAGATGGAAGATGCACCACAGAAATAAAAAGCAGAATAGCTCAGACCAAAATAGCATTTCAGAAAATGAAAAATATCTTATGCAACAAATCTATGTCAATAGAAATGAGAAAGAGAGTTCATCGATGCTATATAGAACCATTTCTGACCTATGGAAGCGAATCATGGACAAGAGACAAACAGATGAAAAGACAATTAGAGGCCACAGAGATGGGATTTCTCAGAAGAATGTTGAAAGTTCCCTGGACAGCTAAAAAGACCAATGAGAAAGTTCTCAAAGAGGCCAACACAAAAAGGGAGCTCTTAAAAAACGTCAGAAAGAAGCAATAAACATTTTTCGAGCACATCATGAGAAGAGGAAAGTTGGAATACTTGATTACAACTGGCAAAATAAAAGGAAAGAGAGATCACGGACGACAAAGAGAGAAAATACTTTTCTGTAGTTGTAATGTGCTGTAATTATTTTATGTTTGCTGTTTTCTGTAGTTGTAATGTGCTGTAATGATTTATGTTTGCTGTTTTCTGTAGTTGTAATGTGCTGTAATGATTTATGTTTGCTGTTTTCTGTAGTTGTAATGTGCTGTAATTATTTTATGTTTGCTGTTTTCTGTAGTTGTAATGTGCTGTAATTATTCTATTTGCTGTTTTCTATGCAGTTGTAAAGTGCTGTAATTATTTTATGTTTGCTGTTTCTGTGTAGTTGTCAAGTGCTGTAATTATTCGGTGTTTGCTGTTTCAATGAAGTTGTAGTGTATTGTAATATTTCTGTTTTTGGTATTTACAAAAACTGTATAATGAAATAATTTTAAATAATTATAGTACATATATCTGTGACAATTATAGTACAAATATCTGTGACAATTATAGTACAAATATCTGTGACAATTATAGTACAAATATCTGTGACAATTATAGTACAAATATCTGTGACAATTATAGTACAAATATCTGTGACAATTATAGTACAAATATCTGTGACAATTATAGTACAAATATCTGTGACAATTATAGTGTAAACATCTGTGACAATTATAGTGTAAAAATCTGTGACAATTATAGTGTACAAATCTGTGATAATTATGGTGTAAATATCTGTGACAATTATAGTGTAAATATCTGTGATAATTATGGTGTAAATATCTGTGACAATTATAGTGTAAATATCTGTGATAATTATAGTGTAAATATCTGTGATAATTATAGTGTAAACATCTGTATATCACAAGACTAAAACTATGATCATGAACAAAGAAAATACTCAAGACCTACAATTAAATATCACAGTTGAGGGAATACATCTGGAGACAGTCCAGAGTTACAACTACCTGGGACATACTATAACCAATGATGGAAAATGTACAACTGAAATAAACAAAAGAATAGGTATGGCAAAAAGTAATTTTAATGCCATGAAAAATATACTAATATCAAAACAAATAACACCAGGGCTGAAACTAAGAATAGCAAAATGTTACATCTTCTCAATATTCCTGTATGTGCAGAAACGTGGACATTAGACAAGAAAACAGAACAGAAAATTAAAGCCTTTGAGATGTGGATTTATAGAAGAATAGGTAGAATTGGGTGGGATGGAAGAAAACAAACAATGAAGTTTTAAAACAACTAAACATGAAAAGAGAACTACTAAATACAATTCAAACAAGACAAATGAAATTTTTGGGGCATGTTAAAAGACACAACAGCCTACAAAAAGTAATATTGGATGGGAAAATACAAGGTAAAAAGGCAGAGGCAGACCAAGACTAACATGGACGAATAACATCAAAAGATGAACAAGTATCAAGGTCTATGACAACCTGCACTATCAAAGCAAGAGACAGAGTGGAATGGCGCTCCATGGTAGCCAACCTTCGATGTGGAGACGACAGTCAATGATGATGAAACATCTGTGATAATTGTATACAAAAATATTAATGACAATTATAATGACTAGAATAGTGACTTAGAAGTTGAATAGAGTGATGAGAGTCCTGTGATGTTTTGAACAGACATGCTATGTTTATGGCACCAGTATTGTCCATGCCTCTCTTGTTGATGTCTGACTCTGGCAGCTATTGAGACTCAAGTCTTGTCTGACTCTGGCAGCTATTGAGACTCAAGTCTTGTCTGACTCTGGCAGCTATTGAGACTCAAGTCTTGTCTGACTCTGGCAGCTATTGAGACTCGAGTCTTGTCTGACTCTGGCAGCTATTGAAACTCGAGTCTTGTCTGACTCTGGCAGCTATTGAGACTCGAGTCTTGTCTGACTCTGGCAGCTATTGAGACTCGAGTCTTGTCTGACTCTGGCAGCTATTGAGACTCGAGTCTTGTCTGAACCTGGCAGCTATTGAGACTCGAGTCTTGTCTGACTCTGGCAGCTATTGAAACTCGAGTCTTGTCTGACTCTGGCAGCTATTGAAACTCGAGTCTTGTCTGACTCTGGCAGCTATTGAGACTCGAGTCTTGTCTGACTCTGGCAGCTATTGAGACTCGAGTCTTGTCTGACTCTGGCAGCTATTGAGACTCGAGTCTTGTCTGACTCTGGCAGCTATTGAAACTCGAGTCTTGTCTGACTCTGGCAGCTATTGAAACTCGAGTCTTGTCTGACTCTGGCAGCTATTGAGACTCGAGTCTTGTCTGACTCTGGCAGCTATTGAGACTCGAGTCTTGTCTGACTCTGGCAGCTGTCGAGACTCGAGTCTTGTCTGACTCTGGCAGCTATTGAGACTCGAGTCTTGTCTGACTCTGGCAGCTGTTGAGACTCGAGTCTTGTCTGACTCTGGCAGCTATTGAGACTCGAGTCTTGTCTGACTGTGGCAGCTATTGAGACTCGAGTCTCTGCTATCTATTGTCATCATTTCTGACTTCATCCATTTTTTGCCATTTACTTTCTTCACCTTCAAAGATGGAGCCATTGGGGGAAGGACATTGATCAAGGAACAGATAACTACATTGCAAATTCCATTTTGGTCAAGATGGTGTTGTCAGGTTTCTGAAATGACCAGAGATCTCCAGGCCACCATCATTAAGTGGACACCATGAAGTGAAATTGTCAATGGACAGCAAGACCTCAAACCACCACTGCCATGCAGAAGTTCATGGCAGAACAAAGATTAAGACAACAAAGCTGTATAGAAGCTATGAGAGGACAGAGCTTAATAGCCTGATAAAGTATTCAACAAATATTGTATTCAACAAGTATTGTATTCAACAATTATTGTATTCAACAATTATTGTATTCAACATATTGGAAGAGGGAATCAAGGAAATCAACTTCCACCACCAAAAGATGCAGACCCAAGTGGCATGGCAATAGAAACCTTCTACCTTTCCTTCAATTCTTCCTCCCACCTTTCCTTCCATTCTTCCTCCCACCTTTCCTTCCATTCTTCCTCCCACCTTTCCTTCCATTCTTCCTCCCACCTTTCCTTCCATTCTTCCTCCCACCTTTCCTTCCATTCTTCCTCCCACCTTTCCTTTGATTCTCCCTCCCACCTTTCCTTCCATTCTTCCTTCCACCTTTCCTTCCATTCTTCCTTCCACCTTTCTCCCATTCTTCCTTCCACCTCTCCTTCCTTCCACCTTTCCTTCCATTCTTCCTTCCACCTTTCCTTCCATTCTTCCTTCCACCTTTCCTTCCATTCTTCCTTCCACCTTTCCTTCCACCTTTCCTTCCACCTTTCCTTCCATTCTTCCTTCCACCTTTCCTTCCATTCTTCCATTCTTCCTTCCATTCTTCCATTCTTCCTTCCACCTTTCATTCCACCTTTCCTTTCCACCTTTCCTTCCATTCTTCCTTCCACCTTTCCTTCCACCTTTCCTTCCACCTTTCCTTCCAGTCTTCCCAGTAATTGGGGGGGGGGTCCTATCAAAATGTTCATTGTGCGATTGTCACCTCAGACCTGTTAGTTTGAATACCTCACATTATTTTATAGATAAACCTCGTTCATGTTATATTATAAATATGGTTTACATTATGTTATAAATATAAATATGGGATACATTATGTTATAAATATAAATATGGTTTACATTATGTTATAAATATAAATATGGGATACATTATGTGTAGATAAATATGGTTCACATTATGTATAAATAAATATGGTTTACATCATGTTTTAGATAAATATGGTTCACCTTATACTATAAATATGGTAGATATTATATTATATATAAATATAGGTAACATTATATTATAGATAAATATTGTTCCTATTATATTGTAGAAATATGGTTCACATTATATTATAGATAAATATTGTTCCTATTGTATTATAGATAAATATTGTTCCTATTATATTGTAGATAAATATGGTTCACATTATATTATAGATAAATATTGTTCCTATTATATTGTAGAAAATATGGTTCACATTATATTATAGATAAATATTGTTCCTATTGTATTATAGATAAATATTGTTCCTATTATATTGTAGATAAATATGGTTCACATTATATTATAGATAAATATTGTTCCTATTATATTGTAGAAAATATGGTTCACTTTACATTATAAATATGGTTCACATTATATTATGGATACATATGGTTATTTTTATATATAGATAAATATTGTTCACATTATATTATATAAAATATGGTTCATTTTATACTTTAAATATGGTTGACATTATATTATAGATAAATGTGGTTCATGTTGTATTATAGATAAATATGGTTCATGCTATATTATAGATAAGTGTGGTTCATGTTATATTATAGATAAATGTGGTTCATGTTATATTATAGATAAGTGTGGTTCATGTTATATTATAGATAAGTGTGGTTCATGTTATATTATAGATAAATGTGGTTCATGTTATATTATAGATAAGTGTGGTTCATGTTATATTACAGATAAGTGTGGTTCATGTTATATTATAGATAAATGTGGTTCATGTTATATTACAGATAAGTGTGGTTCATGTTATATTATATATAAGTGTGGTTCATGTTATATTATAGATAAATGTGGTTCATGTTATATTATAGATAAGTGTGGTTCATGTTATATAGATCATTGGAAAGAGATAAGTGTGGTTCATGTTATACTATAGATAAGTGTGGTTCATGTTATATTATAGATAAGTGTGGTTCATGTTATATTATAGATAAGTGTGGTTCATGTTATATTATAGATAAGTGTGATTCATGTTATATAGAATATTGGAAAGAGATAAGTGTGGTTCATGTTATATTATAGATAAGTGTGGTTCATGTTATATAGATCATTGGAAAGAGATAAGTGTGGTTCATGTTATATTATAGATAAGTGTGGTTCATGTTATATAGATCATTGGAAAGAGATAAGTGTGGTTCATGTTATATTATAGATAAGTGTGGTTCATGTTATATTATAGATAAGTGTGGTTCATGTTATATAGATCTTTGGAAAGAAAAAGGTTATAGAAAGTAAAATATAAATAAGTTGCTGACATTTGATTATTTGAAAGAGTAGTTGTGTCATCATAACAAGTATTCAAGGGCAGATAATTGTCAGTTATAAATCTGGTCATGTTTAGAGTTATCCCTGAACATGCAGGTGCCCAAAGTGCTTCAAATATTTACTGCCACCATCACTATCTGAATCACTCTAAAACAACAGGCCAGCTAACATCTTCTGTGTTGCATCTGTTTGGTCTAGTGATCGTAGTAGCAGTTGTGGACATCGCCTTCATTTGAGAAAAATAAATACTGAATTTATTAGAGAAAAATAAACACTAAACTTATTAGAGAAAAATAAGCACTAAATTTATTAGAGAAAAATAAGCACTAAATTTATTAGAGAAAAATAAACACTAAATTAATTAGAGAAAAATAAACACTAAATTTATTAGAGAAAAATAAACACTAAATTTATTAGAGAAAAATAAACACAACATTTATTAGAGAAAAAAAACCAGAAAATTTATTAGAGAAAAATAAACACACAATTTATTAGAGAAAAATAAACACTACATTTTTTTAGAAAAATAAACACTAAATTTATTAGAGAAAGATAGACACTAGCTTTGTTTGAGAAAAATAAACACTAAATTTATTAGAGAAAAATAAACACTAAATTTATTAGATAAAAATAAACACTAAATTTATTAGAGAAAAATAAACACAAAATTTATTAGAGAAAAATAAACATACAATTTATTAGAGAAAAATAAACACTACATTTTTTTTAGAAAAATAAACACTACATTTTTTTAGAAAAATAAACACTTGAGAAAGATAGACACTAACTTTGTTTGAGAAAAATAAACACTAAATTTATTAGAGAAAAATAAACACTAAATTTATTTGCAAAAAGTAGACACTAAATTTATTAGAGAAAAATAAACACTAAATTTATTAGAGAAAAATAAACACAAAATTTATTAGAGAAAAATAAACACAAAATTTATTAGAGAAAAAAAAACATTTTTTTTAGAAAAATAAACACTAAATTTATTAGAGAAAAATAAACACTACATTTTTTTTAAGAAAAATAAACACTACATTTTTTTTAGAAAAATAAACAATACATTTTTTTAGAAAAATAAACACTACATTTATTAGAGAAAAATAAATGCTGAATTTATTTGAGAAAAATCCACTTTGGAAACAGGAACCACCCTAGTATAAGTCAGACTTACTAATGTGATCTATTCTGTTTTTAGCAGTCAAGTATTGGTTCACACAAAATGAGAATCACTGCAGCACGAAACAAAATGTTAACAAATGCTCTCTGTGCAATATCTTAGTTAATGAAAGAGTTAAATTATAGATTATGTTTTTTAGTATCAAGTTGTAATTCCTTACATTATGTTTAGTGTCAAGTTGTTAATTTGTAGGTCCTTACATTATATTTAGCGTCAAGTTGTTAATTTGTAGTTCCTTACATTATGTTTTTTAGTGTCAAGTTGTTAATTTGTAGGTCCTTACATTATGTTTAGCATCAAGTTGTTAATTTGTAGTTCCTTACATTATGTGTAGTCAAGCTGCTTGATATTCCATGACCCTAGGTCCTCAAATTATATTTATCCCAACAGAAAAATTCAAGGTCCTAGGTCCTCACTTTATGTTTAATTAAGCTGTGACGACCCAGGTCTAAATATTGTGCAAATCTGCAAGATCTAGGTCTTGATATCTAGGTCCTAACATTTGGTGTGTGTCCCCTCCAGGCAACCCGAGGTCATAACATCATTTATGAAACAAGAGCTTCTGTGCTGAGAACCTACCAGAACCCCGTGGAGCCCGCTCCGTTGTGGCACCTCTCCAGGTTTTGTAGCTCAGTGAGTAAAACTTTCATCTTCTCAATTTTATTGTAATCCTTAATCATTCAAGTTTAATGTAACATCCTTAATCATTCAACTTTACTATGATATCCTTAATCATTCAACTTTACTATGATATCCTTAATCATTCAAGTTTAATGTAACATCCTTAATCATTCAACTTTACTATGATATCCTTAATCATTCAACTTTACTATGATATCCTTAATCATTCAACTTTACTATGATATCCTTAATCATTCAACTTTACTATGATATCCTTAATTATTCAACTTTACTGTGATATCCTTAATCATTCAACTTTACTGTGATATCCTTAATCATTTATCAACTTTACTGTGATATCCTTAATCATTCAACTTTACTTGTTGAATTATTACATTTTGATTCCCCGGCTCATACATTCAGCTTTGCCCATTATTACATTTTGATTCCTTAACTCATACATTCAGCTTTGCCCATTATTATATTTGCAAATATTTCCTATTTTTTTAGGCAAGGCCCAATATTCAGACTTTCAGAACAGATGCAGCAAAATCTGGTGCATTCAAAAACATGGAGACTGACAAGATTGCCAGAAAGGGTGATTTTTGTTCAGGAATTTATGAGTTGGCCAAAAAATGACATAATCACTGGCCATGTTAAGCTGCTATCAAATTGAATGCTGATATCTCATTTCCTTTGAGAACTTGTTTGACTACATATACCCTTCGCGTGCAGGTTTAGCTGTTGAACGTTGTCACATGTTCCCTTTAATATGTATGGCTTCATTAATGAGCTTCCTGTTATTGATGTTTCTTCCTTTACTGTTTTTTGAGGCTTATGTTATTGATATTTTCTTTTCTGTTTCCTGAGGCTTCCTGTTATTGATGTTTCTTCCTTTACTGACTCCTGGGGCTTCTGTTAGTGATATTTCATCTCCAACTGTTTCTTGAGGTTTCATTTATTAATATTTCATCTCTTACTGTTTGACTAGCCTCTGTTATTGATCACTCATTATTTCACTCATATCCATTATGACTGTCATGGGGAAATTGTAGAAGTTGTTTGATTTCTAGATTACCGAAGTCTGTTGTCAAAACTGATGGCCAGTTAAGATTTCCTTGTGTCTATCTGTATGTAAATTTGTGGCATGGTTGCAAAAGATGCACTTTTAAAAATTAATTTGAGGAATATGTTGTTGTGTTAAGCCATGTCTGTTTCACAACGATTGAACCAGTATTTTTCTTCCCCTTTTTATCATGTATACATTTCAAAATGTTCGTATTAAAAATGGCCACAAAAAAAGTTTTAAGTTTTGCTTTCTGGAATATTTCTTGCTTAGCTTTAGTCAAAGATATTATGTAGTTTAATCCTAGATTACAATACTGTAGTAACAATTACCGCATTCAAACTCAAGTTCTTCAAAATTTTACATTTTGCCGTGGTCAAACATTACCTCCCTTTGTGTTGTACCTTCCTAATTACTACTTCTGATGACCCCAGAGTGTTGTATTTGTCTCTGTTGATGTCGGTTTTTTTTTTTTCATTTTGTGAGATATGTCGTTTTTTGCAAAAAAAACAAAGTAAATTTTCAAGAAATTTGTTATTTTTCCTTACCTTTTTTTATTTTGTTGTTGTTGTTGTTGTTATGACCAGGAAAATGTCCTCGTCATCGATGACAGACATCAAACAACCCTTCAACCCTTTGTGACTCAGGAAACATAGTGAATAACACTATGAGGTAGCTGAACATTCTGACAGACTAACGGTGACCATACCAATAGACATTGTAACACGTCTGGTTCATGAGGTGAAACTCAGGTCATAAATCAACCTCAGCCAGGAATTCTGAGTCCCCATTTTTTACCTAGTGTGAACACACAGCTGTGTGTCATAAGTTCAGAGAAAGTACTATTTTTAGAGCAACTAATTATACATTTAAGTGGTAGTATTTTTTTTTTACCACGGTATCATAAATGTGAGAGTTACGGATAATTATCATAATTAAGGGTTACTTTGTTTTATCCAAATTAATTGGTTTGATGGCAGAAAAAAGTAAAATTCTACTGCAACAATATTTTGAGTGTATGTTGTGTGAGAAACCAACATTTTGAGTTGGAGATTAGAGTTTGTTTCAGAAGATAGCCTAGCAGGTGCTTGTTTTTATCATTTATTACAAATATTTATCATTTTCTTTTTATTTTTTTTGTAAAATGTCTCCAGTTGGGAGAAGATGCATATTTGTACATTCTATGATTATTATTTTAACTTGGTACTTTCAGTTCATTGTTGTGAGTTAATTAAAATTGTTCTTTCATGGAAATAATATTGGTGGAGTTTGTAAATGTTGTTGTTGAAGTTAGTGTACCTACAACCCTTGTAGTTGGCTGTAGCAAGTGTACCTACAACCCTTGTGGTTGGCTGTAGCAAGTGTACCTACAATCCTTGTAGTTGGCTGAAGCAAGTGTAACTACAACCCTTGTGGTTGGCTGTAGCAAGTGTACCTACAACCCTTGTAGTTGGCTGTAGCAAGTGTACCTACAACCCTTGTGGTTGGCTGTAGCAAGTGTACCTACAACCCTTGTAGTTGGCTGTAGCAAGTGTATCTACAACCCTTGTGGTTGGCTGTAGCAAGTGTACCTACAACCCTTGTAGTTGGCTGTAGCAAGTGTACCTACAACCCTTGTGGTTGGCTGTAGCAAGTGTACCTACAACCCTTGTAGTTGGCTGTAGCAAGTGTATCTACAACCCTTGTAGTTGGCTGTAGCAAGTGTACCTACAACCCTTGTGGCTGGCTGTAGCAAGTGTACCTACAACCCTCGTGGTTGGCTGCAGCAAATATGCTTACAACCCTTGTGGTTGGCAGTAGCAAATGTGCATACAATCCTTGTGGTTGGCTGTAGCAAATATGCCTACAACCCTTGTGGTTGGTTGTAGCAAATATGCCTACAACCCTTGAGGCCGACTGTAGCAAATATGCCTACAACCCTTGTGGTTGGTTGTAGCAAATGTGCATACAACCTTTGTGGTTGGTTTAGGCAAATGTGCATACAACCCTTGTGGTTAGTTGTAGCAAATATGCCTACAACCCTTGTGGTTGGTTGTAGCAAATGTGCATACAACTCTTGTGGTTGGTTGTAGCAAATGTGCCTACAACCCTTGTGGTTGGCTGTAGAAAATATGCCTACAACCCTTGTGGTTGGCTGTAGAAAATATGCCTACAACCCTTGTGGTTCTAACTATTGTCCTTTCAAGCCAAAGATGGCACATAGGGCAGAACCACAATCTCAAAAACAGAAACCTTGTGTGCCAAAGTGGCACATATTGGAGAGATCACTGCTCTAAAATATATGGCGCTGTTTCCATAACAATACTTTTTACAATGACAGCTTGTCAAGCCATCAATCAACCTCCTTAGTCGCCTCTTACGACCTGCCTGGAAGGTCACAGTGTCACTATTCTTTACTTCCCTCGTAATGAGGCCCCGATAACACACAGGAAAGAACCAACCTTGTGGTTGGTTGTAGCAAATATGCCTACAAGCTTTGTTGTTGGCCGTCAGTCTCACTGGCAAGCTTACAGTTTTAGAGAGAAAAATCTGGCTATTTGTAAACTGTGTTTGAGAATCAGTGTTGTAGTTGGCAAAGATTCAAGACTGTAACATTATGTTAATGTCTGTGGTGAACATGTTTGTTCTTGTCACTTTAGTCTTGATAGTGTCTTGAGCCCAAATTTGCTGTGCACCAAGTGATAAGGTTGTTCATTTCTTTTTGATAGCGTTGTTTTATTTATTTTTAAAATGTAAAAGTCACAAATGAATTGCTCACACATTTCACCAGTTTTGTTGTTGTTGTCAGTTTGTCAGTTTTAGAATTCTCCGTCCCTGGACCAACTATGCAATAACTTCCAGAGAGTAGTCATTCAGTGGATACCATCACACTGTAATATACACGGGAACGAACGCGCAGACAAATTAGCTGAAGAGGGAGGGAGATTACCACAAGAGAACCACCCGCTCAGTTATGATGAAGCCAAATCCATCCTCAAGGGTCAGTTCCATGAAATATGGAAACGAGAAAACCCAAAGCATAAAGAGAGTGATGGATACCTCCAACTATCAAGGAGGAATCAAGTCATCATACTTCGCCTACGCACTGGCCACAATAGAATGAGGAATCACATGTCCACCAAATTCAAAATAGGTATAACCAACCTATGCCACTGTACACTGGATAATATGACTACAAAACATGTTCTACAGGATTGCCCCCAGTACACAGACCTGAGAAGAGCAATGTGGTCCACGCCCACCTCCCTGGAAGAAAAACTATATCGGGCAATCGATTCGCTTAAACAGACAGTTGACTTCATGAGAGAGTCTGGAATCCTACTCTTATTGAGTCTTGATCGCAGAGAGAGAGAGAATTAACTGTCCATTACTTATGACTGCCTTTGTCAAGATTTGCATACATAGATTTTGACAAGACATCATCCTTGTATGTTAAAAAAAAAAAAGTAAAGAGCCCTGTCACGCCAAGTGGCATATAGGGAATGTGGTGTTAGTGACCATAATTATTATAGACCTTCTGCACATGATTTTTGGGGTAATGTAGTCGGTCTTGCGCCAGTGCCGTTTTACTTTCCCAGAAAAAATCCGGTACCCATTTAAATCTGGGTGAACCTGGAAGCCGTCGATCAAGATCAAACCTGACCTCTTGTCCTTTGTAGTCCCAAGCACTGAGCTATTTTGACTTTCCCCTTGTATGTTAGCTGAACCCAAATAACTTGTTGTACACATACAAGATGATGTCAGATCTAACAAAAGTGATATTTTAAACAATAGAATGTCATGAAATGATGAGCCGAAAGTTGAATGAGTTCAGGGTGAAACAACATCACAAGATTTGATCAAGACAGACGAGGATGTATAAATGAGGTCTGTTCGCTCTCTGGTTAAACTTCTGGTCTCTCAACTGGATACGCCGATGCCCTACTTTGATATTATGCCATGACAATTACTGCAGTACTACAGCACTTTTGTGATTGTTTTGTCTGCATCTAAACTTTGATTGCTAGCCTTCAATCTTTGACAATCTTCAATAGTTTTTCACATACAATTATTAAGTAAATGTTTTGTAAATCTTTGATCACCAGCTTCAATCTTTGATAATTCTAAAACAATTTAAAATATAAAGTTAATAAATCACCAATGTGTTATTTTTTACTTTTTTATTATAATTTTCAACATTTGTTTATTATAATTTTCAACATTTGTTTATTATAATTTTCAACATTTGTTTATTATAATTTTTAACATTTGTTTATTATAATTTTCAACATTTGTGTATTATAATTTTCAACATTTTTTTTATCATTTACAATATTTTTTTATTATCATTTTCAATATTTTTATTATGCCTGAAACTCTATATTTTTAACATGTTTAGGATGCCTGAAACTCAACATTTAACTTTCTACTACACAGAGCCTTCTGTAAGATCTAAGACTGTGTTGGTATGAGGTAGGTTTGAGTCTTTGTGAGATGTGGAACATTACAATCACTCCATTCGTACAAGTCTCTTGGTTAATGGCTGCTTCTGTACAACAAAGGGAGGTTACCTGAATCACTCTTGTGACAGATATATCTCAAAGGTACAGACAGTCCTATAACAATCCCCTTTTTGTTGTTAACTTTTGGTCAAATATCTGAAACTTCAGACAAATTGATCATAACTAACATCTAATTTAGGATGGGCATTGAACACAATGAATCCTCCCTTGCCAAGTTTTTCCTGGAGTGTAGACCACATAGTAAGATAATTAGTAAAGTGATCTGATCCCTCCCTTGGCACATGTGTCCTGGAGTGTAGACCACATAGTAAGATAATCCGTAAAGTGATCTGATCCCTCCCTTGGCACATCTGTCCTAGAGTGTAGACCACATAGTAAGATAATCAGTAAAGTGATCCGATCCCTCCCTTGGCACATGTGTCCTGGAGTGTAGACCACATAGTAAGATAATCCGTAAAGTGATCTGATCCCTCCCTTGGCACATGTGTCCTAGAGTGTAGACCACATAGTAAGATAATCAGTAAAGTGATCTGATCCCTCCCTTGGCACATGTGTCCTGGAGTGTAGACCACATAGTAAGATAATCAATAAAGTGATCTGATCCCTCCCTTGGCAAGTGTGTCCTGGAGTGTAGACCACATAGTAAGATAATCAGTAAAGTGATCTGATCCTCCCTTGGCACATGTGTCCTGGGGTGTAGACCACATAGTAAGATAATCAGTAAAGTGATCTGATCCCTCCCTTGGCACATGTGTCCTGGAGTGTAGACCACATAGTAAGATAATCCGTAAAGTGATCTGATCCCTCCCTTGGCACATGTGTCCTAGAGTGTAGACCACATAGTAAGATAATCAGTAAAGTGATCTGATCCCTCCCTTGCCAAGTTTTTCCTGGAGTGTAGACCACATAGTAAGATAATCAGTAAAGTGATCTGATCCCTCCCTTGGCACATGTGTCCTAGAGTGTAGACCACATAGTAAGATAATCAGTAAAGTGATCTGATCCCTCCCTTGGCACATGTGTCCTGGAGTGTAGACCACATAGTAAGATAATCAGTAAAGTGATCTGATCCCTCCCTTGGCACATGTGTCCTGGAGTGTAGACCACATAGTAAGATAATCAGTAAAGTGATCCGATCCCTCCATTGGCACATGTGTCCTGGAGTGTAGACCACATAGTAAGATAATCAGTAAAGTGATCCGATCCCTCCCTTGGCACATGTGTCCTGGAGTGTAGACCACATAGTAAGATAATCAGTAAAGTGATCTGATCCCTCCCTTGGCATATGCGTCCTGGAGTGTAGACCACATAGTAAGATAATCAGTAAAGTGATCCGATCCCTCCCTTGGCAAATGTGTCCTGGAGTGTAGACCACATAGTAAGATAATTAGTAAAGTGATCTGATCCCTCCCTTGGCAAGTGTGTCCTGGAGTGTAGACCACATAGTAAGATAATTAGTAAAGTGATCTGATCCCTCCCTTGGCACATGTGTCCTGGAGTGTAGACCACATAGTAAGATAATTAGTAAAGTGATCTGATCCCTCCCTTGGCACATGTGTCCTGGAGTGTAGACCACATAGTAAGATAATTAGTAAAGTGATCCGATCCCTCCCTTGGCACATGTGTCCTGGAGTGTAGACCACATAGTAAGATAATTAGTAAAGTGATCTGATCCCTTCCTTGGCAAGTGTGTCCTGGAGTGTAGACCACATAGTAAGATAATTAGTAAAGTGATCCAATCCCTCCCTTGGCACATGTGTCCTGGAGTGTAGACCACATAGTAAGATAATTAGTAAAGTGATCTGATCCCTCCCTTGGCACATGTGTCCTGGAGTGTAGACCACATAGTAAGATAATTAGTAAAGTGATCCGATCCTCAATTCCAAGTGTTTCTTTGAGGAGAGATCATTTGATGGAACATCTCACATTGATGGGACAATTGACATCCTCTTGTTGACTACAGTGTATGATCTCAGAATGTTCACAAGCCAGCCAGCAACAAAATATGAACTTCGCAAGTCAACAAAAGCCAAAATGTCAACTCAGTCCACAATTTTGGTAACCACCAGTTTAAGACTGTGACTTGCTGTGTTGTCAGTTTTGATAATAAGTTTGTGTGAAAACAAGAGATTTTGTTGATGCCCACTTCCTGGGTTCTTTATGTTTCATTTAAAAATTGTAGGGAGCTTGGTGTTGCCATCTTGTTATCCTTTCTCACTGATTGTTGCAGTTTGTCACGATTACATTTCTCTTCAATCTTGATCTCTGTGAGCACAAATGGAGAGAAATTCTATCCTTGGATAGTAATGAATCATTACCGTGGTAAAATATAGATAAAAATAACAAATAGATAAAAATAACAAATAGATAAAAATAACAAATAGATAAAAATAACAAATAGATAAAAATAACAAATAGATAAAAATAACAAATAGATAAAAATAACAAATAGATAAAAATAACAAATAGATAAAAATAACAAATTATTTGACCACATAACAAGACAAAAACAACAAAAAAACAATCCAGCGATCAAATGATGCTCCAAAAAGAACAGGTACAGAGGATGTTTTTAAAATAATATTGAAGGAAAATTCTAGAAACACTGCAGAAATTCTATTCTGTTCATGGACTCAGTATCACTGCAGCTGGGAATTCCCCATATCCGCTATACTCATGTCACAGTTCCCACCAAATCAAGTGGGAAATTCTGTTAACATGGTTGTCTACCGTGCAGCCCTATCTTGGCTCACAGGCGGCAATTCCAAATGACTTCCATCGAAAAGAGAATGCACAGTCACTTCCTGACTCCAGTTCACTTGAAAATCCACATTTAAAACAAACAAAGCAACTGAAACGGTTCAAGTGTCTGCATTAATCTCTGCAAAAACAGGACATTATGCAACCATTTTGATTCTGCATTGTTGGTTGGTGGACGTTAGCAAGGTCGATCTCCAGTGTCAGCTGCATGGGCGACAATTTCAAATGACATCACCAAAGAGCATGCCCAATAACTTTCAACTACAATTCACTGGAATAAATAGAAAAAAGCCACAGAAACCAGACAAAACACAAACTGTTTTAGTGTTGACACTCTCTAAAGGGAGGGCCTGTCAATGGCTGCCATCTGGAAGTCTCTCTGCAGAAATGTCACAACTAAAAGAGGCCAGCCAAAGGCTAGAAACTGTCTCTTCACTCCTGGCTGATAGGCAAATGAGGAAGAAAAGAAGAAGTATGTAAAAGCACGTACAATTACAAAATCTGTATAATTTTAACAGAAAATCATATTTGTGCTTTTGTTTGTCAAACACACAGAAACATTGAAACCTGTTCTGCTAGCTCAGTGTATTAGTAATATCATTGGTGTCTTTATTGCCTTTCTTGTTTAATTTAATTAGATTTGCCCTTCTGATTTTGTTGTGATGTTTTTGTTTACAAATGTCATCACATGTTAAAAATCTGGCATTAATGTATATTTGTAACCTGTGGCCAACATTTTGATGTCTGATAAATCATTTGTGTTTCACATCCTCACTGACCTCATTGTCTCTTGAGCTGTGCAACTATTGATCCAGCTGATGCTGTCAAGTATACATTCAAATCATTTTCCTAGAATAAAAAATTACAGATAAACAACAATTCAGAAACTTAATTACTTCACATCATCATGTACCATTCCTGCTGGCGTAGGTGATCATGTCTCTCCACAACTTTTTATCATGACAGTTATTTATCATTTCTGATGTTGACCTTCTGCCAAGCCATTCTCTTAAGCTGTCTGGTATCTTTTCTCTTTGCTTCCCTCTATCTCTTCGTTCCTCAATTTTCCCAGTTGTTACAATATATTCCAGTTGTTCTCTTCTCATTACATGGCCAAAAAATGATGATTGTTTCTTCCTAATATTGAAAATTAGCTCTCTTTTTGCTTTGACCTCTTTCAGAACGTTTTCATTACTCTTTTTAGTTGTCCATGGTATTCTCAATATTCTTCTGTGAAACCACATTTCCACAGACTCCAGTGATTTTCTTGTTTGTTGTCCTATTGTCCATGATTCACATCCATATGTTAAGACTGGCTCTACATAACATTTAGGAACTCTTTTTCTTGTTTCTATTGTCAAAAATGGATTGCATAGTATCTTCTTCATTTTTTGGAACGCTGCTTTTGCCTGAGCCATTCTGCATCTCACCACTTTTGTACATCTTCCGCCTGAGGTTAACAACTTACTTCACATAATCAGAATGAAATATTATTAATTAAAATAAGATCATATTAGCATTTTCAATAAACATAAATATCTATAATTTGTTCAGTCCTCACAATATATCTCTCACTAGACTTGAACAATGACATGTAGCATGGTCTAGACATCCCTCACTAGAGTTGAACAATGACATGTAGCATGGTCTAGACATCTCTCACTAGAGTTGAACAATAACATGTAGCATGGTCTAGACATCTCTCACTAGAGTTGAACAATGACATGTAGCATGGTCTAGACATCTCTCACTAGAGTTGAACAATGACATGTAGCATGGTCTAGACATCTCTCACTAGAGCTGAAAAAATGACATGTGTCATGGTCTAGACATCCCTCACTAGAGTTGAACAATGACATGTAGCATGGTCTAGACATCTCTCACTAGAGTTGAACAATGACATGTAGCATGGTCTAGACATCTCTCACTAGAGTTGTACAATAACATGTAGCATGGTCTAGACATCTCTCACTAGAGTTGAACAATGACATGTAGCATGGTCTAGACATCTCTCACTAGAGTTGAACAATGACATGTGTCATGGTCTAGACATCCCTCACTAGAGTTGAACAATGACATGTAACATGGTCTAGACATCTCTCACTAGAGTTAAACAATGACATGTAGCATGGTCTAGACATCTCTCACTAGAGCTGAACAATGACATGTGTCATGGTCTAGACATCCTTCACTAGTGTTGAACAATGACATGTGTCATGGTCTAGACATCCCTCACTAGAGCTGAAAAATTACATGTGTCATGGTCTAGACATCCCTCACTAGAGTTGAACAATGACATGTAGCATGATCTAGACACCGCTCACTAGAGTTGAACAATGACATATAGCATGGTCTAGACATCTCTCACTAGAGTTGAACAATGACATGTGTCATGGTCTAGACATCCCTCACTAGAGTTGAACAATGACATGAGTCATGGTCTAGACATCCCTCACTAGAGTTGAACAATGACATATAGCATGATCTAGACACCGCTCACTAGAGTTGAACAATGACATATAGCATGGTCTAGACATCTCTCACTAGAGTTGAACAATGACATGTGTCATGGTCTAGACATCCCTCACTAGAGTTGAACAATGACATGAGTCATGATCTAGACATCCCTCACTAGAGTTAAACAATGACATGTGTCAAGGTCTAGACATCCCTCACTAGAGCTGAACAATGACATGTGTCTTGGTCTAGACATACCTCACTAGAGTTAAACAATGACATGTAGCATGGTCTAGACATCCCTCACTAGAGTTGAACAATGACATGTAGCATGGTCTAGACATCTCTCACTAGAGTTGAACAATGACATGTAGCATGGTCTAGACATCTCTCACTAGAGTTGAACAATGACATGTGTCATGGTCTAGACATCCCTCACTAGAGTTGTACAATGACATGTAGCATGGTCTAGACATCCCTCACTAGAGTTGAACAATGACATGTAGCATGGTCTAGACATCTCTCTCTAGAGTTGAACAATGACATGTAGCATGGTCTAAACATCTCTCACTAGAGTTGAACAATGACATGTGTCATGGTCTAGACATCCCTCACTAGAGTTGAACAATGACATGTGTCATGGTCTAGACATCCCTCACTAGAGTTGAACAATGACATTTAGCATGGCCTATACATCCCTCACTAGAGTTAAACAATGACATGTGTCATGGTCTAGACATCCCTCACTAGAGTTGAACAATGACATGTGTCATGGTCTAGACATCCCTCACTAGAGTTGAACAATGACATGTAGCATGGTCTAGACATCCCTCACTAGAGTTGAACAATGACATGTAGCATGGT
Organism: Megaustenia siamemsis; assembly: GCA_032433765.1. Taxonomy (NCBI): domain Eukaryota; kingdom Metazoa; phylum Mollusca; class Gastropoda; order Stylommatophora; family Ariophantidae; genus Megaustenia; species Megaustenia siamemsis. The sequence continues at coordinate 77,181,170 of JAVIAB010000059.1, read as the reverse complement.
CTAGACATCTCTCACTAGAGTTGAACAATGACATGTAGCATGATCTATACATCTCTCTCTAGAGTTGAACAATGACATGTAGCATGGTCTAGACACCCCTCACTAGAGTTGAACTATGACATATAGCATGGTCTAGACATCCCTCACTAGAGTTGAACAATGACATGTGTCATGGTCTAGACATCCCTCACTAGAGCTGAACAATGACATGTAGCATGGTCTAGACATCTCTCTCTAGAGTTGAACAATGGCATGTAGCATGGTCTAGACATCCCTCACTAGAGCTGAAAAAATGACATGTGTCATGGTCTAGACATCCCTCACTAGAGTTGAACAATGACATGAGTCATGGTCTAGACATCCCTCACTAGAGTTGAACAATGACATGTGTCATGATCTAGACATCTCTCACTAGAGTTGAACAATGACATGTGTCATGATCTAGACATCCCTCACTAGAGTTGAACAATGACATGTGTCATGGTCTAGACATCCCTCACTAGAGCTGAACAATGACATGTGTCATGGTCTAGACATCCTTCACTAGAGTTAAACTATGACATGTAGCATGGTCTAGACATCCCTCACTAGAGTTGAACAATGACATGTGTCTTGGTCTAGACATCCCTCACTAGAGCTGAACAATGACATGTTTCATGGTCTAGACATCCTTCACTAGAGTTAAACTATGACATGTAGCATGGTCTAGACATCCCTCACTAGAGTTAAACAATGACATGTAGCATGATCTAGACACCGCTCACTAGAGTTGAACAATGACATGTGTCATGGTCTAGACATCCCTCACTAGAGTTAAACAATGACATGTAGCATGGTCTAGACATCCCTCACTAGAGTTGAACAATGACATGTCTCATGGTCTAGACATCCCTCACTAGAGTTGAACAATGACATGTGTCATGGTCTAGACATCCCTCACTAGAGTTGAACAATGACTTGTAGCATGGTCTAGACATCTCTCACTAGAGTTAAACAATGACATGTAGCATGGTCTAGACATCCCTCACTAGAGTTAAACAATGACATGTAGCATGGTCTAGACATCCCTCACTAGAGTTAAACAATGACATGTGTCATGGTCTAGACATCCCTCACTAGAGTTAAACAATGACATGTAGCATGGAATATGTAACAGAGTAAGCTAAGGAAGCATAGAGAGAGCAGGTAATTTAGTCATTACCGCTCCTTGAATAGACGATGGCAGTATCATATAGTGGCGACCAGCAGATTTTAACTATGGTAATTTTCCAGGAATAACAGTTAGTCAGAGTGAGGAAGGAGAGAGGTAGAATAGAGGACGACACGATGAGAGTTAAGAGCCATGGAATTTTCCATGCAACAGAAGATAGCGCAGTGTCTGCAGGGGTAGGGGTAGGACACCCACCAAACTAAGTTAGATGTCCATGCCAGGTTCACAAGAGCAAAGTTGTTGGAAAGGACCAGGTATGACTAGTAACATGCAACGACCTCGTGGTGTTATTGTCAGAGCTCCACGAGTGTCCATCATGTTCACAACAACTAATAGTTGTTATTGTGATGAGCATGCGTTGACCCATGACTTTGGCCGGCTGATAAGTGGTCATCCAACTTCCAGGAGAGGTCATTGTCATGAGGTAACATTATGTCACCAAGTAGGCGAAAAACAGGATGCTTTGCCCAAATTTGGGAAAGTCCAGGTGTGAGTCACAGATAGTGGACACTGGACACGTAAATGTAGAGTGGCCAACACTTGTGATCAGTCGCAGGGGCACTCGGCTCAGCAGCTGATTGGCTGCTGAGCCTCAGGAAGAAGGGAGCTGTTGGAGTATTTAAGGTTTGCACAACAGTTTAACAAAAACAGAATTCGGAAGACCAGAAGAGCAGTTAAGATGTAGGCTCGTTCAGTGAGTACGGCTTCGGCCGACTGCTGAAAGCAGTTAGCAATTAGTTCAGAGAAAGATAGTCCAAGATGAAGTAGTAGATAGTTCCGTCAGTCCAGGATGAGTTAGGACAAAAGTCAGATTAGAAGTTTAGAAACAGTTAGAGTCAGAACAGTGAGAAAGTTAAGAGTAGGAGCCTTGAGTTAGCCAAGTCAGTTAAGAATCAACAAGTTATAATTATAGGTGTGAAGTAGCTTTGAAAGACAGTGAAGATTAATTCAAGTTGTGTGTGTTCATAAATTCTCACAAGTGTAAGTAGACCATGCTGAATAAATCAATAAACTTGATTATCATTGTTTGTAACAAGAAAGACTCTGTCATGATCTACATGTTACATCAATGTTGTGATGTGCTGTGATCATTGAAGTACTAGCCACTAACTATAAGAGATAAAGAACGCTGTAACAGGTTAGATTATTTGGTGCCGTGACCAGGATGAATTCTGGGTTTGTCGCGGAGAGAGAAATCAAATAAGAGTGACAGAAAAGTTAACGGAAGAATAAAAAGCCAGTCCAGTTTTCAACCTGGAAATATCGTGTACCGTCTACTAAGGTCAAAAGTTCAACACGACCACAGTTCTACCTGTCCTTCAGGTCAGATTAGGGTGTTACAAGTCTGAAATTTACCTGTGTCAAGTGTCTAAGAGAGGCACTAAAATTTTATTCAGCACAAATCATTGTTTCGTCCACCTGAGATTCCAAGTTCATCAATGAGGCCGACCTTTGAACTGTGACCCACCACAGTGTTTATTTTGAAAGTATTCAGGAAGAGGCATAACTCTCAACAGAATATCGTCATCGTCAGATAACTCCCGACACATTTGTAATTGTCGAACGTGTCGAATTTTCTCAGGTGGCAATTTATTGAGGAAAATTGTGAATTGTGATTGATAATTAATAATTTCAAGTGGTGTAGTCTTTATTTAGAGAAACAAGTCAAGTAACAAGTAAGAGTGTTAATAGATAAATATTATAATGGCCATTCGCGAGTGTTGTGAAATTAAAATAAATTAACATTAGACTTTAGACTTAGAAGACCAGAAGTAAAAGTAAAAGGAGACCGATCGTCAGCTGAGAAACAATAATTAATTAATTAGAATTAAAGTTTAAGTAATTAATTAAGTTATTAAGTAATTAAATATTAATGTATTAAATAATTAGTTAATTAAGTTGTTATTAGTAGTGATTAGACATACCAGCAATTGATTGTAAACCATTTTTTTAAACAGCTGGTTGAATTTTTTTAATAGTACTGTTATGTAGTTTGGTTTAACAAAATAAGTAATTTTAAAATATTATTATTGGTAAAGGTGACATACCATATGTTATATTGTTCTGTAACCATTTTTAAATTGTACTGGATGTATTCTTTTAATAGTGTTTGAAATACTACATGGTTATTCCACAGGGAGATTAAATAATCATTTTTATACTACATTGTTTTTATTCCACAGGGAAATTAATAATAATTTCTATTTATTCCAGAAACCGAGGCCAGAGTAGAGCTCATAAAGTGCTGATAATTAGTACATGTAATATAACATATAATAAATTTTAATTGTTGTTCTATCAATAGTCAAGGGAGAGGTAGGTATTATTATTATAGGAAACATGGCAACCACCGTAGACCCCACAACCGAAACACTGAACTGAGACCGGCGATAAACCTGCCATCAAACTAAGAGGATGGAGGGAGAGTGTAGAGAATTGCAGACTTAACACAGAACTGGAGAGACCTAAAGAAAGAATATAACTTTCCAGGCTTGATCGGATGAGGTATCCACATTCATGGGAAGGTAAGGTAGAATTAATGCCTGTGTGTACATACGGAGACAGAGTATTGGTCTAACGGAAAGGGCATTTGTGAGATCTGGTGGAAGAGATGATATCCAGTGACAGATCATAAATATTTTCATTAAGGACTAGCCAACAGAGGACAGATGATTAATTATATTGACTTAGGAAGGATCTTACGACAATGAATGGAACTTTAGATTTAGCCAGCAAGGAAGAAATCATAGAAGATGTGATTCAAATATGAGCATATATTCAATAAGAAATAGATGGAACATGGATACGACTAAACGGGTCTTATGCTGCAATAAGAGATATTAATATTTACTATGTAGACAGGAGATGAATTATAAAGACTATATGTATGAAGATGTCAATAGAGGGACAATAAGGTTCCTAAAGTTATGATCGTATAAGAGATACGAGAGTCGATAGACGAGATGTAAACAAGGGTAAGGGATTCCCAAGGTTTGCCTGTGATAACTGACTAAAGAGAAGCCAGAATGTAGTTAAGCCATATAGGTGACCACTTGGGAGTGAGTCACCCGAAGTAACGAATAAAAATGGTGATAACCATGTTTACATTGGCTTAATTAAGGCTTGAGTCGAGTTGAGAGGACGCTATTTACAGACGCAGAAGTCTTAGCGTACCTAGAGTTAAGAGAACTCAGAATTGACAAACAAGAGATGATTTATAGAGAATGTCTAGAGATGATAGTAGTGTCAAGAGAATATAGAAGACAAGAGAGCTGAGGAAATAGAAATTACCTCAGATGAATTAGAGTTACCAATGTGAAACATATGGTACTAACTACGAGTTGGTCAGAGTTCTTAAGCTTGCGAAGTTGGATGGTAATCCAAGGAACAACTGACCAATATAAGTGTGTAGCAAGGAGATGAGAGTGTTATTGAAAGTTAAGAGTTGTTGAAGAATGAGAAGTGAGAAGCAAGGTGATGATAACCTGTGCTTATTGAGACCTAAGGAAATTAGGTTATAAATGTGAATACTAAGAGAAGTATCATGAGAAAAGGAGTCTGGAAGAGACTCATGTGAAACATGTACCGAGTGATAACTCAGAAAGGTTACATAAGAAATTAGGAGATTTTAAGTTGTGTGAGAGGTAATGACCTGAAGAAGATGGGTCTAGAGGAGACTCATGTGAAACATGTAACCAGAGTGGTAACTCGTAGAAGGTTATATAAAGAGAAATGGAACTTGAGAGAGAGTTTCCAGAAGTTATAGAGACTAAATGGTAGTCCTGTGAATGTAAGAGATGTAAATAAGAATATCTGAGTCGAATAAATGAATATGACTGATAGATGCTGTCAAGTGGATGGTGTCCAGATAATTCTGATCTTGAGCCTTAGAAGATACTACAAGAGTATCATGATATATTGAGACTGAATAGTAGTCCTGGGAATACAAGAGATGTATGCAGATTATTCAGAGTCAAATGAATGTTAGATGCTGTCAAGTGGATGGTATTCAGATAATCCTGATCTTGAGAATAAATAGATGATTCTAGAAGAGTATCATGATAATGAGCGAAAGGATGAGACTCATGTGAAATTATGTAACTGAGTGATAACTCAGAAAGGTTACATAAGAAATTAAGAGATTTTAAGTTGTGTGAGAGGTAATGACCTGAAGAAGATGGGTCTAGAGGAGACTCATGTGAAACATGTAACCAGAGTGGTAACTCGTAAAAGGTTCTATAAAGAGAAATGGAACTTGAGAGAGAGTTTCCAGAAGTTATAGAGACTAAATGTTAGTCCTGTGAGTAAGAGATGTAAATAGAAATATCTGAGTCGAATAAATGAATATGACTGATAGATACTGTCAAGTGGACTGTATCCAGATAATTCTGATATTGAGAGTAGAGAGGAGATACTAGAAGAGTATCATGAGAAATGAGTCTAAAGGATGGACTCATGGGTAATTAATCTGGAGCTTGAGAGAGAGTTCCAGAAATTATTGATTGATGATGACTTACAAGAAGTCATATAATATATAGAGAAATGAGGTTCAGAGAAAGAGTATGATGTAAATAAGTCTGAAGTATATATGTATGTATATTGATATATTGTTGCTCAAACTAAGTGTTGTTTGTGATTTGTAGTCTCTGGAGATATGTGAATTGTCTACGTATGGTCATATATGTTCTATGTGAATTGAGCAAATATGTGAAAATTTTTAACTATGAATATTTTATTTCAGACTTCTTTGACAGTCTGTCAGAGGTTTCATTTGTAAAATGTTGAAGATAATGTTTAATGTTTTATTAATACCTTACAAATGCGTGTTGTACATGGTTTGTCTTATGAGTTTATTTATAGGATATTGGAGTCACAGATGCCAGTCGACAGATGTCTGGTGATGCCTGTGATGTAGCCTCAAGAAGCTGACAAACAGTCATTGTCAAGAATTAGTTAACATTTTCAATAAGACTTGCATTATAGTAAATGGTTGAGTTACTCATTCAAGGGACACAACTGGACATACTTTGAAAATTATGTCCCCTATAAAAAATTTAAAATTTGTTTAGATTTTTTTTTAAAAAGAATTCTTGTATGGTACAGTACCTTACTATCTCCAAGATATTGTTGATGATCTATGGTTTTTAAAGATTGATTGTTATTGTGACAAGTATTTTTTGTACTGATTTTTGTAAGGAAATTAGAGTTTTGTTTTGACTATTATGATAACAGTAATATATATTGATGTTCCATATAACTCTGTCACTATTTTTTTATGTAGATGATACTAAGATTTATTTACTTAGAAATAAATCTCATATGTAATAAGGGAGGAATATGTAACAGAGTAAGCTAAGGAAGCATAGAGAGAGCAGGTAATTTAGTCATTACCGCTCCTTGAATAGACGATGGCAGTATCATATAGTGGCGACCAGCAGATTTTAACTATGGTAATTTTCCAGGAATAACAGTTAGTCAGAGTGAGGAAGGAGAGAGGTAGAATAGAGGACGACACGATGAGAGTAAGAGCCCATGGAATTTTCCATGCAACAGAAGATAGCGCAGTGTCTGCAGGGGTAGGGTAGGACACCCACCAAACTAAGTTAGATGTCCATGCCAGGTTCACAAGAGCAAAGTTGTTGGAAAGGACCAGGTATGACTAGTAACATGCAACGACCTCGTGGTGTTATTGTCAGAGCTCCACGAGTGTCCATCATGTTCACAACAACTAATAGTTTGTTATTGTGATGAGCATGCGTTGACCCATGACATTGGCCGGCTGATAAGTGGTCATCCAACTTCCAGGAGAGGTCATTGTCATGAGGTAACATTATGTCACCAAGTAGGCGAAAAACAGGATGCTTTGCCCAAATTTGGGAAAGTCCAGGTGTGAGTCACAGATAGTGGACACTGGACACGTAAATGTAGAGTGGCCAACACTTGTGATCAGTCGCAGGGGCACTCGGCTCAGCAGCTGATTGGCTGCTGAGCCTCAGGAAGAAGGGAGCTGTTGGAGTATTTAAGGTTTTGCACAACAGTTTAACAAAAACAGAATTCGGAAGACCAGAAGAGCAGTTAAGATGTAGGCTCGTTCAGTGAGTACGGCTTCGGCCGACTGCTGAAAGCAGTTAGCAATTAGTTCAGAGAAAGATAGTCCAAGATGAAGTAGTAGATAGTTCCGTCAGTCCAGGATGAGTTAGGACAAAAGTCAGATTAGAAGTTTAGAAACAGTTAGAGTCAGAACAGTGAGAAAGTTAAGAGTAGGAGCCTTGAGTTAGCCAAGTCAGTTAAGAATCAACAAGTTATAATTATAGGTGTGAAGTAGCTTTGAAAGACAGTGAAGATTAATTCAAGTTGTGTGTGTTCATAAATTCTCACAAGTGTAAGTAGACCATGCTGAATAAATCAATAAACTTGATTATCATTGTTTGTAACAAGAAAGACTCTGTCATGATCTACATGTTACATCAATGTTGTGATGTGCTGTGATCATTGAAGTACTAGCCACTAACTATAAGAGATAAAGAACGCTGTAACATCTAGACATCCCTCACTAGAGTTAAACAATGACATGTAGCATGGTCTAGACATCCCTCACTAGAGTTGAACAATGACATGTGTCATGGTCTAGACATCCCTCATTAGAGTTAAACAATGACATGTAGCATGGTCGAGACATCCCTCACTAGAGTTAAACAATGACATGTGTCATGGTCTAGACATCCCTCACTAGAGTTAAACAATGACATGTGTCATGGTCTAGACATCCCTCACTAGAGTTAAACAATGACATGTAGCATGGTCTAGACATCCCTCACTAGAGTTAAACAATGACATGTAGCATGGTCTAGACATCCCTCACTAGAGTTGAACAATAACATGTAGCATGGTCGAGACATCCCTCACTAGAGTTGAACAATGACATGTAGCATGGTCTAGACATCCCTCACTAGAGTTGAACAATGACATGTAGCATGTCGAGACATCCCTCACTAGAGTTGAACAATGACATGTAGCATGGTCAAGACATCCCTCATTAGAGTTGAACAATGACATGTAGCATGGTCTAGACATCCCTCACTAGAGTTGAACATTGACATGTAGCATGGTCGAGACATCCCTCACTAGAGTTGAACAATGACATGTAGCATGGTCTAGACATCCCTCACTAGAGTTAAACAATGACATGTAGCATGGTCGAGACATCCCTCACTAGAGTTGAACAATGACATGTGTCATGGTCTAGACATCCCTCACTAGAGTTAAACAATGACATGTAGCATGGTCGAGACTAGATATCATTCATTTGGCATTCACCAGTTTGGCAGTAAAGATGCACAATAAATGGTCTCACCCTCCCCCTCCCCCTCAAATCTAGGTTGGTACAATCTCATTGGCTGGCTCAAGTAGAACCATTTTTACAATTCTGCATATATTTTATTGTCACAGAATTTAATGTGCTGATTCATTTAAAGAAGACAAATATGAAATGTCACAAATATAGTCTTTCCTTTTTGCGGGTACTGCTCCATTAAATAAACTCTGTACAATTGACCATCTTTCCATAGCACCTGGAAGGTATATACAGCAAACTGCTCTTCTGTCTCTTGCCAAGAGATGTTTTTCTTAACCCCAAGTTGACTTCTATATATGTTGTTATATTTTCTTATAATGGGACTTATCAACCAACAGAACAGGAGTCGATCGTCGCTGGATGCTGCGGAACTTGCTGACTTAGCACCTATGCACATGTTCAGAGTGAAATGATGATAGCCCACAAATAACTTAATAACAGCTCAAAAACTCAATATAATATTAGGTTGTTTCCGACCTAATGCTCAATAAAGTCCCCCATTCATATCTGTGACTTAAAATGTCAACACAACACAACAAAATTATTCAATAAATTATATCCCTTTATTTACACTCCCTAGAGGGCAATCTCCCACACAAAATGAACAGATGAATTATACAACACTCATAGTTCTATGGAACAATTTATATGTGTTCAATTTACTATAATCACTTCTCAAACAGCTCTACAGATCAATGTTTTGCTAATTCACTCAAATGTCACTTGTTTGGAGAGTTTAATGAATAAATAAATGTATGATCTACAAGAGATGTGACAGATCATGCTTCAGTTCACAGGTTGATCTACAAGAGATGTGACAGATCAGGCTTTGGTTCACAGGTTGATCTACAAGAGATATAACAGACCAGGCTTCATTTCACAGGTTGATCTACAAGAGATATAACAGATCAGGCTTCATTTCACAGGTTGATCTCAGAGAGTTGTGACAGATCATTCTTCAGTTCACAGGTTGATCTACAAGAATTATGATAGATCATTCTTAGGTTCACAGGCTGGTCTCTTCAGAGTTGTGACAGGCCATTCTACAGTTCACAGGTTGATCTACAAGAGTTGTGACAGATCATTCTTAAGTTCACATGTTGACTTCAGAGAGTTGTGACAGGCCTTTCTACAGTTCACAGGTTGATCTACAAGAATTGTGATAGATCATTCTTAGTTCACATGTTGACCTCAGAGAGTTGTGACAGGCCATTCTACAGTTCACAGGTTGATCTACAAGAATTGTGATAGATCATCTTAAGTTCACATGTTGACCTCAGAGAGTTGTGACAGGCCATTCTACAGTTCACAGGTTGATCTACAAGAATTGTGATAGATCATTCTTAGGCTCACAGGTTGATCTCTGAGAGTTATGACTGATCATTCTTCATTTCACAGGTTGATATACAAGAGTTGTGACAGACCATACTTTATTTTATAAGTTGAAACTCGGTTAACAAGCTGTTGCTGATTGTTCAGATGTGATCTCAGGGGGTTGTAACATGATTCAACAGTTTACAAGTTTATCTTAGAACATGACTATAATACAGCTCACAAGTTGGGGGATGGTCTCTGAGAATGGACAATAGTTTTGATTATTTAACTCAACAGTTTTTTATGTCAGCTGGGTTCAGTTATGGAAGGCCACGGTATCACTGCAAATGAATTAAAATCCATAAGTGCTCAACCTCTGTGCCAGTGGAATCATCTGAATGAACATCTCATCTTCTAAACAAAGAAAGGTAGTCGCAGTTCCCATCATAGCAGTCTCAGCATATGCCAAAAGACATAAGGCGAAACTGCACAGAAAGTTAAAGGGTTCAGTATCTTATGTAAGGCACATTTATCTATACCAGGGTACAGTTATATGTGACAGAGTATGGTATCTTGTCAGGGTACAGTTAAATGTGACAGAGTATGGTATCTTGTCATGGTAGAGTTATATGTGACAGAGTATGGTATCTTGTCATGGTAGAGTTATATGTGACAGCGTATGGTATCTTGTGAGGATACAGTTATATTTGACAGAGTATGGTATCTTGTCAGGGTACAGTTATATGTGACAGAGTATGGTATCTTGTCAGGGTACAGTTATATGTGACAGAGTATGGTATCTTGTCAGGGCACAGTTATATGTGACAGGGTATGGTATCTTGTCAGGGTACAGTTATATGTGACAGGGAATGGTATCTTGTCAGGATACAGTTATATGTGCCAGAGCATGGTATCTTGTCAGGGTATGGTATCTTGTCAGGGTACAGTTATATGTGCCAGGGTATGGTACCTTGTCAGGATACAGTTATATGTGCCAGGATATGGTATCATGTCAGGGTAGAGTTGTATGTGACAGGGTAAGGTATCTTGTCAGCGTACAGTTATATGTGACAAGGTATGGTATCTTGTCAGGGTACAGTTATATGTGACAAGGTATGGTATCTTGTCAGGGTACAGTTATATGTGCCAGGATATCGTATCATGTCAGGGTACAGTTGTATGTCCCAGGGTATGGTATCTTGTCAGGGTATAGTTATATGTGCCAGGGTATGGTATCTTGTCAGGGTACAGTTATATGTGGCAGGGTATGGTATCTTGTCAGGGTACAGTTATATGTGGCAGGGTATGGTATCTTGTCAGGGTACAGTTATATGTGGCAGGGTATGGTATCTTGTCAGGGTATAGTTATATGTGACAGGGTATGGTATCTTCTCAGGGTACAGTTATATGTGCCAGAGCATGGTATCTTGTCAGGGTACAGTTATATGTGACAGGGTATGGTATCTTGTCAGGGTACAGTATATGTGGTAGGGTTATGGTATCTTGTCAGGGGACAGTTATATGTGGCAGGGTATGGTATCTTGTCAGGGTACAGTTATATGGGACAGAGTATAGTATCTTGTCAGGGGACAGTTAAATGTGGCAGTGTATGGTATCTTGTCAGTTTTTTTTATACAGCTTCATCGTATATTATATCAATCCAGATTGATTATATTGAGTTAAATTATACTATTTGTACCATATTTATTATATTGTACTAAAGTATATACTCTCTTTGTCAGAAGACACTATTGTGTGCCTGTCTACATTGTCAATGTCAGGATTCAATAATCTGTCTCTATCTGGTATTCTCACATTTTATGGATTATAAATATAACATATTTTAAAAATAGAGATAAAGCATATAAATGGTGCAAATATAAGAGAACACATAACATTGAATATCCTAGTTATGAGAAAGTTAATAATGAATGCACCCAAACACTAATTTCATGTCTGACAGCTGGCCATGTTGACAAAGCAGAGCCAGAAGCCAAGAAAGGAACGGACTTCATTATGTCTTTCTGATCAACTTTTTCCCTCTTCAAATAAAAACTAATCAAAATTAATGCAAGAGCTTACGGACAAGCCATCATCAAGTTTGTAGAAAAAATGAAATCTCAGTTAAGGACAGAACGCATATAAATATCACAAATAAAAATGTCATTGCTGCTAGTTAATAAAGGGAAGTTAGTCAAGTGAATGAACATTTTGATGAAGAGTTTGCTGACATTTACCTCCCTTTAACATCAGATTGGCCATCAGACAAGACACCAGCTACAACAAACATGTCAGTCTGGCCCACTCTAGTCACAGCAACATCAGCATTGTCTTCTCCTTACATGTTCATGACTTTTGATTTCTGCTCTTTCATTATCTGAAGACACCTAGGCATGTCATTTCTGAGTGATGATAACACTAGCTACCTAACTTGTCTTCTAATCTTATCCGATGACATCTAATGTCATTGGTGATGATGACACTCCCTTCTACTTCTAGCTACCAAACCTGTCATCAAATCCCATCTAAACACAGGATAACAGTCAGTTATGGTTCCTCACCTGCACTCAAACTCTATTTCATTGAGAAACTCACCAGGAAAGATGGGGGCAATGGCAGCATCTAGAGCTTAGAACTCCTAAAGATGTCCAACTCAACTTATAAGGGAATATTTACTGTCAACAAACCATTAGCACTTCCAAAAGCCATTATTCAACATTTCCCATTAAACAAAAAAAACCATCTGCTCCTCTTTCATTCCTGAAAGAAGCATTTTTGATCTGCTCCAGACTTCAACTGATTCTAAATTACTGCACCCCTTTCTCCCCCATCCCTCATTGACAGGTAGGAACATCATATTGTCTGACATCAAAGTGTGTACAAGTCAGAAATGATGTCAGCAGTACAAGATCTTATATTAATCTGCTTATTTATGCTGTCAATTAACTTATCTCAGTACAGAAGATTGTTATCAACGGAAGAGATCTCAGAGACATTTTTCATGGCTTTAATAATCAATGTACATATTGATCTAACACATCACATATTACATGTATATATGAATTTTTAGATAATTGAAGAAGGAACTAGATTTCACCAACACCAAGATGAGACAAGACGTGTACAAATAATATGGTTTGATGACGAATTACACTAATCAAATTGAGAGTGACACACACCGTGGCTAAACGTATGCAACTGAAATCTAAATGGACATGATGTATGTTGCATTGAAATATAAAGAAAGAGTTAATCCTGTAAATATAATTTATGCTATAAACATGGTTTATCTTTGAAACAGAATCCTATTGTCCAACATTCTTCACTAATCCTACTAACACAATGCCAGATATTTTGTCAGCTTTTAAACAGAATCCTTCATGCTCTAAATTTATTTAAAATCAAATGGGTGTTCACATTGTCATTCTTTAAACAGAATCCTTCTTCAATAATTGAACTGAATATCAATCGTTCCATCTACTTGTCTCTGTCATGTGGCACAGCGTGGAGGTGGATCAATGGCTTCTCAGCTGTAATCTTCCTTGGGGTAACCTTTATAGAGAATGTTGAAGATAACACAGAATCCCATGAAGATCATCAGAAGGAAAAGGTTCAGCCAGCCAGCCCCATCTTGCCATGGGTATCGTTTGTTATCCTTCAGAAATGCTTGGCCCATGAGTAATCCTGCAGGATTAGGGATAATAAGGATTGTTTCAACTGGACATTCAAGATTATGGTTTTATGGAGGGAATTGAGGATTTGACATTTTGGTTTATGGAAGAATTGAGGATTTGAAATTTTGGTTTATGGAAGAATTGAGGATTTGACATTTTGGTTTATGGAAGAATTGAGGATTTGACATTTTGGTTTATGGAAGAATTGAGGATTTGACATTTTGGTTTATGGAAGAATTGAGGATTTGACATTTTGGTTTATGGAAGAATTGAGGATTTGACATTTTGGTTTGTGGAAGAATTGATTGAGGATTTGACATTTTGGTTTGTGGAAGAATTGATTGAGGATTTGACATTTTGGCTTGTGGAAGAATTGATTGAGGATTTGACATTTTGGTTTATGGAAGAATTGATTGAGGATTTGACATTTTGGTTTATGGAAGAATTGATTGAGGATTTGACATTTTGGTTTATGGAAGAATTGATTGAGGATTTGACATTTTGGTTTGTGGAAGAATTGAGGATTTGACATTTTGGCTTGTGGAAGAATTGATTGAGGATTTGACATTTTGGCTTGTGGAAGAATTGATTGGGGATTTGACATTTTGGCTTGTGGAAGAATTGAGGATTTGACATTTTGGTTTGTGGAAGAATTGAGGATTTTACATTTTGGCTTGTGGAAGAATTGAGGATTTGACATTTTGGCTTGTGGAAGAAGTGAGGATTTGACATTTTGGCTTGTGGAAGAAGTGAGGATTTGACATTTTGGCTTGTGGAAGAAGTGAGGATTTGACATGTTGGTTTGTGGAAGAATTGATTGAGGATTTGACATTTTGGTTTATGGAAGAATTGAGGATTTGACATTTTGGTTTGTGGAAGAATTGATTGAGGATTTGACATTTTGGTTTGTGGAAGAATTGATTGAGGATTTGACATTTTGGTTTATGGAAGAATTGATTGAGGATTTGACATTTTGGCTTGTGGAAGAATTGATTGAGGATTTGACATTTTGGTTTATGGAAGAATTGATTGAGGATTTGACATTTTGGTTTATGGAAGAATTGATTGAGGATTTGACATTTTGGTTTATGGAAGAATTGATTGAGGATTTTACATTTTGGTTTATGGAAGAATTGATTGAGGATTTGACATTTTGGTTTGTGGAAGAATTGAGGATTTGACATTTTGGCTTGTGGAAGAATTGATTGAGGATTTGACATTTTGGTTTATGGAAGAATTGATTGAGGATTTGACATTTTGGCTTGTGGAAGAATTGAGGATTTGACATTTTGGTTTGTGGAAGAATTGAGGATTTTACATTTTGGCTTGTGGAAGAATTGAGGATTTGACATTTTGGCTTGTGGAGAAGTGAGGATTTGACATTTTGGCTTGTGGAAGAAGTGAGGATTTGACATTTTGGCTTGTGGAAGAAGTGAGGATTTGACATGTTGGTTTGTGGAAGAATTGATTGAGGATTTGACATTTTGGTTTGTGGAAGAATTGAGGATTTGACATTTTGGTTTATGGAAGAATTGAGGATTGGTGATATTATCTTTTATGGAGGGAACTGTGATTGCAAATTATGACTGCATGGTTGGGCCTGTTCTGAAAGAGGCCAAAGCAAAAAGAGAGCTAATTTCCAATATTAGGAAGAAACAATCATCATTTTTTGGCCATGTAATGAGAAAGAAACAACTGGAATATATTGTAACAACTGGAAAAATTGAGGGCCAAAGAGATCAAGTGAAGCAAAGAGAAAAGATATCAGACAGCTTAAGAGAATGGCTTGGCAGAAGATCAACAACAGAAATGATAAATAACTGTCAAGATCAAAAGTTGTGGAGAGACATAATCACCTATGCCAGCAGACATGGTACTTGATGATGATGATAGTAGTACAGAGGATTTAAGATTGTATTTTTATAGTTGTTCTGGGGATTTAAGATTGTATTTTTATAGTTGTTCTGGGAATTTAAGATTGTATTTTTATAGTTGTTCTGGGAATTTACGATTGTATTTTTATAGTTGTACTGGGGATTTACGATTGTATTTTTATAGTTGTTCTGGGGATTTAAGATTGTATTTTTATAGTTGTACTGGGGATTTAAGATTGTATTTGTATAGTTGTACTGGGGATTAAAGGTTATACTTTCATAGTAATACTGGGGATTTAAGATTGTATTTTTATAGTTGTTCTGGGGATTTAAGATTGTATTTTTATAGTTGTACTGGGGATTTAAGATTGTATTTTTATAGTTGTTCTGGGAATTTACGATTGTATTTTTATAGTTGTACTGGGGATTAAAGGTTATACTTTCATAGTAATACTGGGGATTTAAGATTGTGTTTTTAAAGTTGTACTGGGGATTTAAGATTGTATTTCTATGGTAGTACTACATTACTAATAATACAATGGATCCCAGGACATTCCAAAAAATACCAGGAAATGACAAGGCATTAGTTAAGAGAGGTACCAGACAGACACAATTTAACACTGACATCTCATTAAACACAGCCAAACAAATCATAAACTCTAACAGTAGAGAGGTACCAGACAGACACTATTTAACACTGACATCTCATTAAACACAGCCAAACAAATCATAAACTCTAACAGTAGAGAGGATCCAGGCAGGCACAATTTAACACCCACATCTCATTAAACACAGACAAACAAATCATAAACTCTAACAGTAGAGAGGATCCAGGCAGGCACAATTTAACACCCACATCTCATTAAACACAGACAAACAAATCATAAACTCTAACAGTAGAGAGGTACCAGACAGACACAATTTAACACTGACATCTCATTAAACACAGCCAAACAAATCATAAACTCTAACAGTAGAGAGGATCCAGGCAGGCACAACTTAACATTGACATCTCATTAAACACAGCCAAACAAATCATAAACTCTAACAGTAGAGAGGTACCAGACAGACACAATTTAACACCCACATCTCATTAAACACAGCCAAACAAATCATAAACTCTAACAGTAGAGAGGTACCAGACAGACACAATTTAACACTGACATCTCATTAAACACAGCCAAACAAATCATAAACTCTAACAGTAGAGAGGTACCAGACAGACACAATTTAACACCCACATCTCATTAAACACAGACAAACAAATCATAAACTCTAACAGTAGAGAGGATCCAGGCAGGCACAACTTAACATTGACATCTCATTAAACACAGGCAAACAAATCATAAACTCTAACAGTAGAGAGGTACCAGACAGACACAATTTAACACCCACATCTCATTAAACACAGGCAAACAAATCATAAACTCTAACAGTAGAGAGGATCCAGGCAGGCACAACTTAACACTGACATCTCATTAAACACAGACAAACAAATCATAAACTCTAACAGTAGAGAGGATCCAGGCAGGCACAACTTAACACTGACATCTCATTAAACACAGGCAAACAAATCATAAACTCTAACAGTAGAGAGGATCCAGGCAGGCACAACTTAACACTGACATCTAATTAAACACAGGCAAACAAATCATAAACTCTAACAGTAGAGAGGATCCAGGCAGGCACAACTTAACATTGACATCTCATTAAACACAGCCAAACAAATCATAAACTCTAACAGTAGAGAGGATCCAGACAGACACAACTCAACACTGACATCTAATTAAACACAGGCAAACAAAACGTAAACTCTAACAGTAGAGAGGACTGGCTGAATGGATGGGACATGGAACAACAGGGAGAGAGCTTTTAAAATAAATGTCAAGGTCAAATCCCCATAACAACATTAACAACCTAAAAATAAGAGATCAAGGGCATCAGCCCATTGGCTTCTTGATCCATAACAACGACAACATTGCAGTACTGGGTGGGGATTTAAGATCAAGGTTTTCTTTAAGCAAGGGGTTAAGGCAAAGAAATGCAAATGAATGCATACAAATGTGAAGCTGCAGTAAAGCTGATTGTGAGGAAAAATTAAAAAATAGAAACAAATGGTGTGTTAGAAGCTTTACGTGATTAGTGGACGACACCGACTACGGTTCGATTCTTTCTCCTTTGTGTTTGCACACTGACCCCTGTGTGAACTCCTCTGTTTGTGCACCTGTTAGTCTACTGTTCTATTCTTTCTCCTTTGTGTTTGCACACTGACCCCTGTGTGAACTCCTCTGGTTCTGTGTGCATTTGCGCACATTTCTGCACATTCACGACAGCCACACTCAGATTACCATTTCCTTTTCATTTTGACCTTGGCCTGACACACAGGATAGACATTTTTATTTTCTTTAACATATTTCGATTATTTTTGTTTTGGATGTTTCGTTATTAGTTTTACTTACATATCTGTGTGTGTGTTTTTTTTTTGTTCCTGCTGAAGGCCTATTGGGCCGAAACGTCGTTTAATCTGTGTCGTCCACTAATCACGTAAAGCTTCTAACACACCATTTTTTATATTTTTTAATTTTTCCTCCTTTTCTTTAAGCATCAGTCTAGTCTATTCAACAGATTGTCTATGTTGCACATCACACAAACCCATAATGCTCTTAAACTCTCACAAGTTCCTCCCATAGTGTACATCTCTAGGTGATCTTGGTAACTGCTACCACTAACATATGCTAATGAAGGCACTGAAGATGGTTTCATCTCTAATGCACAACAAACCCAGTACTACCAGCAAAGACCTTGAAAGTGGAGAGTTGGGGGGAGGGGAGGGGGTGATCCATACTGGTTGATCAGCATGAGTAGATTTGATTTTTTTTTTTTTAAGATTTGTATTTTTGCTTCAGCAACAGCCATACTGGCCTACACTTGTCTAGTTGTAATTATACACATCTCTTTCACATGCACGGAGTGCACACAACAAAACTTTGTGCCTGTCCCCATTATCTGAGAGGGTCAGATGTTGGGTCTCATTGTCCAGTAACCAAGGAAGGATAAAGCCACGAAGAAACCCAGGAACAAGTAGACAAACAGCAACTGTCAACGGTAGGATCAAAACCTGGGACTTTCTTGACAAAGGTTATCTTACGTCTGGAACATCATCAAGCTTCTCACTTTTTGTTGAAGGACTAGAGTTGCAGTCTTCTAGAAGGTTGATGGAGTGAAATTTTATAGAAGGTTGATGGAATGAAGTCTTATTGAAGGTTTGATGGAGTGAAGTCTTATAGAAAGTTGATGGAGTGAAGTCTTATAGAAGGTTTGATGGAATGAAATCTTATAGAAAGTTTGATGGAGTGAAGTCTTATAGAAGGTTGATGGAGTGAAATTTTATAGAAGGTTTGATGGAATGAAGTCTTATTGAAGGTTTGATGGAGTGCAGCCTTATAGAAAGTTGATGGAGTGAAGTCTTATAGAAAGTTGATGGAGTGAAATTTTATAGGTTTGATGGAATGAAATCTTATAGAAAGTTTGATGGAGTGAAGTCTTATAGAAGGTTTGATGGAATAAAATCTTATAGAAGGTTTGATGGAATGAAGTCTTATAGAAGGTTTTATGGAGTGAAGTCTTATAGAAGGTTTTATGGAGTGAAGTCTTATAGAAGGTTTTATGGAGTGAAGTCTTATAGAAGGTTTTATGGAGTGAAGTCTTATAGAAGGTTTTATGGAGTGAAGTCTTATAGAAGGTTTTATGGAGTGAAGTCTTATAGAAGGTTTTATGGAGTGAAGTCTTATAGAAGGTTTTATGGAGTGAAGTCTTATAGAAGGTAGAAGGTTGATGGAGTGCAGTCTTATAGAAGGTTTTATGGAGTGAAGTCTTATAGAAGGTAGAAGGTTGATGGAGTGAAGTCTTATAGAAGGTAGAAGGTTGATGGAGTGAAGTCTTATAAAAGGTAGAAGGTTGATGGAGTGAAGTCTTATAGAAGGTTGATGGAGTGAAATTTTATAGAAGGTTTGATGGAATGAAATCTTATAGAAGATTTGATGGAGTGAAGTCTTATAGAAGGTTTTATGGAGTGAAGTCTTATAGAAGGTTGATGGAGTGAAGTCTTATAGAAGGTAGAAGGTTGATGGAGTGAAGTCTTATAGAAGGTAGAAGGTTGATGGAGTGAAGTCTTATAGAAGGTAGAATGTTGATGGAGTGAAGTCTATAGAAGGTAGAAGGTTGATGGAGTGAAGTCTTATAGAAGGTTGATGGAGTGAAGTCTTATAGAAGGTAGAAGGTTGATGGAGTGAAGTCTTATAGAAGGTTGTTGGAGTGAAGTCTTATAGAAGGTTGATGGAGTGAAGTCTTATAGAAGATTGATGGAGTGAAGTCTTATAGAAGGTTTGATGGAGTGAATAATTTTCTAGAAGGATTCATGATTATAAGTTTTGTTTTGTGAAGGAATTGCTGTAAACATTTGTAGTTTTAATACAAAAAGAATTGAAGATTACAGATGATGTTTTGATGCAAGAACTGTATGAGCTAACAGCTTGTACAAACATGAAGAAACTATCTGTAGTTATTTACTGTCATGATGATGATGGTAGCACAAAACCTGTGACCAAGCCCCCAATGTGAGCGGCAAAGCCAATCCTACCGTCGTGGTCATTAGCAAAGTACCAGCGTCTGTAGGCTGCTATCACAAGCTGGGGTATCACTGAAATAAGGTCACATTTGATGGCTGACTGATGGTGAGTGATGGCTGACTGATGGCTGACTGATGATGAGTGATGGCTGACTGATGACGAGTGATGGCAGACTGATGATGAGTGATGGCTGTGAAACAGGGAATAGATGAGGGTGTGTGAAACGGGTGTGTAGCGGGGCAACAAGAGAAACAGAGTATTGATGAGAGTTGATTGAAACAGACGATATTAGTAGAGAAATAATAAACATCTAGGGGAGACAAGCAGAAGTGGTCAGGTGTGAGTGAGTGAACTGTTTTATAGAGAAAGGCGAAATAAGCGTGAATGGGTGAGATGTTTTCAGGGGAAGTGGGGAGTTGAGAATAGACGTAGATTTTAAAGTCAGTGTGCATTTGAGCCGGGTCCAGTGCGGACGTCTAGAGAAATCTAGTTAGCATACCGTGGACTAGAAAGGAGTTGTAAATAGATGAAAGTTAAGACAGATATAGGGCGACAGCCAATTAGTTTAGTTATCCTATTTCCAGGAGTTGTGTTTGTTAGTTACTAAATGTTGTGTTAGATATGGCAAGATAGAATAGGAGTGATTGTTACTGTTAAGGTTAGGGTTACCTTAGCGGCAATGAAACTGATTGTGAATCAGTGAAATTGACATAGAAGAACATTGTTGGAAACTTGTTAAGTGTCCAGCGCTCGCCGACTTTGAGGGAGTCGTAGAGCAAGATTTATGAAGAATATAGAATCAGTGGGATTGTCACTGTTAAGGTTAGGGTTACCTTAGTGGCAAAGAAACTGATTGTGCATCAATGAAAGTGACACAGTAGAACATTGTTGGAAACTTGTTAAGTGTCCAGCGCTCGCCGACTTTGAGAAAGTCGTGGAGCAAGACTTATGAAGAATCTAGAAGTGTGATTGTAGCTGTTAAGGTTAGCGTTACCTTCTCGGCATAGAAGCTGATTGCGAATCAGTGCAATCGACACGTTGTTGGATAATCTCGCTGACTTCGAGGAAGTCGTGGCGGGAAAGTTTAGGAAGCTTATGACAAAGCTTCTACCATGAAGAGAGACTTTTATCGATCGTGTAGATCGTACACATTATGGGGAAACTTCAAGTAAGGGTCCTCAGAGACTTGGGAGCTTATGACTAGCTTCTATGACACACCATTGAACTTGTTAGTCAAGTAGATTACATAGAGTTGGGAACTCGACAAGAGAGTTCCACGAGTTTGGGCTAAAGTAGCAGTCCATGAGAAGTGCACCTGAGGGTGGCACTAATGTTAGTTCAGGGAGGGAATTGTCACTGTGAATATATGTACTGTTAATTTGTGAAATGTGTTTACATGATCCGGACATGTGCCTTGTCAAATAAAGATGTTTTGTGTGTAGTCAGGACTTGAGTTGAGTCATTAAAACATCTTCAGTGTTACAACCATCTAGCGAGTGAACGAGCTGGAGAATCGCGGGGGGAATTGATAAGTTACAACGTGAAGTACTACACTATAGATCATAACGGTCCAAGGAGAGTCGCAACAGAATGACGTGAAGTACGAGGCATCAATCATGGCGGTCCAAAAGACTGGCATGGCAGCTTGAGAACGGGGCAGATCATCAGAGTGGCGAGGAACTCGTCATTCAGCAATCCGGCCATAAGCAGCATCACGAGCCCTCGCTCATCGTGCTAAAGCACCTCTGGTACTCGGGCTCGTGGTGAAGAGGAGTGATCTCAATCTCAAGGGGACGAGCGGTCAGTCGATCGTTCATCGATCGTCATTTCAGCGGTCACAATATTGATGGTCAGTGATTGTCGATAAAGATCAAGGGAGATTATTACTGGTCTCTCTCTCGCAAGAAATATTACATCACGCTGGAGAGCTCTCTCAGCGCAGCTCATTCTCTCGAGGACTCTCACAAATTTTCATTATTACAGCTGACTGATGACTAGTGATGGCTGACTGATGATGAGTGATGGCTGACTGATGGCTGACTGATGATGAGTGATGGCTGACTGATGGCTGACTGATGATGAGTGATGGCTGACTGATGACTAGTGATGGCTGACTGATGACTAGTGATGGCTGACTGATGATGAGTGATGGCTGACTGATGATGAGTGATGGCTGACTGATGACTAGTGATGGCTGACTGATGATGAGTGAGGGGTGACTGATGGTGAGTGATGGCTGACTGATGGTGAGTGATGGCTGACTGATGGTGAGTGATGGCTGACTGATGACTAGTGATGGCTGACTGATGGTGAGTGATGGCTGACTGATGATGAGTGATGGCAGACTGATGATGAGTGATGGCTAACTGATGACTAGGTATGGCTGGCTGATGATGGCTGGCTAATGACTAATGATGGCTGACTAATTCAATGAATAGTGGTCCAGAATCTGTTGCACACAACTATGACCACATTTAGCTCTTCAAGATGATGTGAGAGAGAATATTTAAAATGATGTTGTCTTAATGAGATTTATGTTTTAAGCCTATGCCGTATTGTTACTGGCAGGACTGTCTTTGAGATGTGATCGAAAGTTGGCTGGCATCAAGCTTGAGACATTCAACAAATGAAACAGTTTGACAGAGAAACATATAGATGACATAAATATGACCTAAGAGCTGAATATGTACAGACAATCAATAGAATGACTCTCAGAGTTGCAAACTTATAGACAACAACATAAGAATGACTCTCAGAGTTGCAAACTTATAGACAACAACATAAGAATGACTCTCAGAGTTGCAAACTTATAGACAACAACATAAGAATGACTCTCAGAGTTGCAAACTTATAGACAACAACATAAGAATGACTCTCAGAGTTGCAAACTTATAGACAACAACATAAGAATGACTCTCAGAGTTGCAAACTTATAGACAACAACATAAGAATGATTCTCAGAGTTGCAAACTTATAGACAACAACATAAGAATGACTCTCAGAGTTGCAAACTTATAGACAACAACATAAGAATGACTCTCAGAGTTGCAAACTTTTAGACAACAACATAAGAATGACTCTCAGAGTTGCAAACTTATAGACAACAACATAAGAATGACTCTCAGAGTTACAAACATACAAGTAATCAATAGAATGACTCTCAGAGTTGCAAACATACAGGCAACAACATAAGAATGACTCTCAGAGTTGCAAATGTACAAGAAATCAATATTAGAAGACTCTCAGGGTCACAAATTTATATAGAGTGACACAATGACATTCATAGTCACACACTTACAGATAACCTACATGATAATGACTTTCAGAGTCACAAACTTATATAAAATCAAGATAAGAATGACTCTCAGTCACAAACATGCAGATAATCAACATGAGAATAACTCTCAGCGTCACAAACGTACAGACAACCTACATGATAATGACTCTCAGAGTCACAAACTTACAGATAATCAACATGAGAATGACCCTCAGAGTCACACTACACAAGACCCTCTTTCTTGTGCTCTCCGTCAGGTCATCGTTTAAACTGTTTTCGGTTCTGAAATGGATCAAAATTGTGCATGCTTCTGATCAACAAGCTCGCTATGACAAGAAACACACAGCCTAGCAACACACAGACTAGCAACACAAAAACAAGTAACACAGACTAGACTAGCAACACACATACTAGCAACACACAGACTAGCGACACACAGGCTAGTGACACACAGGCTAGCCACACACATACTAGCAAAACACATACTAGCAACACATAAGACTAGCAACACATAAGACTAGCAACACACATACTAGCAACACACAGACTAGCAACACACAGACTAGCAACATACAGACTAGCAACACAGAAACTAGTAACACACAGGCAAGCAGCACACAGGCTAGCAACACAGACTAGCAACACACAGACTAGCAACACACAGACTAGCAACACACAGACTAGCAACACACAGGCTAGCAGCACACAGACTAGCAACATACAGACTAGCAACACACAGACTAGCAACATACAGACTAGCAACATACAGACTAGCAACACACAGACTAGCAACACACAGACTAGCAACACACAGGCAAGCAACACAGACTAGCAACATACAGACTAGCAACACATATACTAGCAACACACAGACTAGCAACACACAGGCTAGCAGCACACAGGCTAGCAACACACAGGCTTGCAACACACATACTTGCAACACATACTAGCAAACACGCAGGCTAGCGACACACAGGCTAGCAACAACAGACTAGCAACACACATACTTGCAACACACAGACTAGCAACACACATACTTGCAACACACAGACTAGCAAAACACAGACAAACAACACACAAACAAACAACACACAAGAAAACACACAAACAAGCAATGGACAGACTAGCAAACACAATCAGACTATTTTACCTGCCACAGCGCGATGATGTGGCCTGCCATGATGGCATATGCCCCACCAGCAGCCCCAGTGAGACCAACATGGTGGTCTACCACTGACTGACCCAGTGAACCTGAAGATGAAGGAGATCTCAATCAAATATCATAGGTCGTACTCTATCCAGAGACCCACATAAGCTACCCTCACCTACAATGTTCCACACACAGGCTAACCACATATACAATGGCCCCACAGACAAGATTACTCTAAACTACAATATCCCTACAAAGGCTACCCTCACCTACAATAAATCCACTATAATGACCCTGCACACAAGACTACCCTCACCTATAATGACCTCTCTCACACAAGGTTACCATCACCTATAATGACCTCACACACACACATGACTACACTCACCTATAATGACCTCATACACAAGGCTACACTCACCTATAATGACCACACAAAGCTACCCTCACATATCATGACCCACACACACAAGGCAAACTCACACCTACACTGACCCCATACACTTCTTCTGCGATCAGGGCTGATTCAGACTAGGACTCCTGATTCTTTTATGAAGGCAGCTGTCTGTTTCAGTGATTTGGTTGCCCCGTATAGTTTCTCTTCCAGGGAGGTGGGTGTGGACCACATTGTCCTTCTCAGGTCTGTGTACTGGGGGCAATCCTGTAGAACATGTTTTGTTGTCATGTTATCCATTGTACAGTGGCACTGGCTGGTAGTTCTTATTTTGAGTTTGATGAGCATGTGGTTTCTCATTCTGTCGTGGCCAGTGTGAAGTATGATGACTTGACACCCCACAATAGCACCACACACAAGACCACTCTCACCTACAATAACCCCACACACAAGACCACTCTCACCTACAATGACCCCACACACATGATCACTCTCTCACCTACAATTACCCCACACACAAGGCTACCCTCACCTACAATAACTCCACACAACAATTCTACTCAGACCTGCAATAACACCATACACAAGTCTACCCTCACCTACAATGACCCCCACACACAAGGTTACACTCACCTACAAAAACCACTCACCACACAAAGACTACTTTCATCCACAATTACCATACACTAGGCTACCCTCACCTACAATGACTCCCACACACAAGGTTACACTCACCTACAAAAACCACTTACCACACAAAGACTACTTTCATCACAATTACCCCCACACACAAGGCTACCCTCACCTACAATTACCCACACACACACACACACACAAGGCTACTCTCACCTACAATGATTGTACACACAAGGCTACCATCACCTACAATGACCCTACACACAATGCTACTCTCACCTACAATAACCACACCCACACACAGCTCTCTTCACCTATAATTACTTCACACACAATACTACACCCACCTACAAAAACTCCACATGAAGGGCTACCCTCACATACAATGACACCTACACAAAGGCTACCCTCACCTATAATGACTCCCACACAAAACTACTCTCACCTACAGTAACCAAACACACAAGACTACTCTCACCTACAATGACCACACACAAGGCTACCCTCACCTACAATTACCCCTCATACACAAGGCTACCCTCACCTATAATTACCCCTCACACACAAGACTACCCTCACCTACAATGACAACATACATAAGGCTACCCGCACCTACAATGACCATACACACAAGGCTGCCCTCACCTACGATGACCCCACAAAAGTAGACAATGACCATCCTCCAGGTAGAGAAGATGACCTCCAGAGGGAAGCCCAGAACCAGCTGGATGATGATGTTGAAGATGAGGTCGATGTAGCTGCAAAATAATACCATCAGTCAATCATTGTGTCAATTATTGTGTCAATCATTATGACAATCATGATGATGTTTATTTCAAATATATGGCAGCAAATATTGGCCTTGTTATTATCATAGCAGCAACAGCATCGGTATCAATGGTAGCAGATGTAGCAGTATCAACGGTAGCAGATGTAGCAGTAGAAGTATCAACGGTAGCAGATGTAGCAGTAGCAGTATCAATGGTAGCAGGTGTAGCAGTATCAATGGTAGCAGATGTAGCAGTAGCAGTATCAATGGTAGCAGATGTAGCAGTATCAATGGTAGCAGATGTAACAGTAGCAGTATCAATGGTAGCAGATGTAGCAGTAGCAGTATCAATGGTAGCAAATGTAGAAGTAGCAGTATCAATGGTAGCAAATGTAGAAGTAGCAGTATCAATGGTAGCAGATGTAGCAGTAGCAGTATCAATAGTAGCAGATGTAACAGTAGCAGTATCAATGGTAGCAGATGTAGCAGTAGCAGTATCAACGGTAGCAGATGTAGCAGTAGCAGTATCAATGGTAGCAGATGTAGCAGTAACAGTATCAATGGTAGCAGATGTAGCAGTAGCAATATCAATGGTAGCAAATGTGGCAGTAGCAGTATCAATGGTAGCAGATGTAACAGTAGCAGTATCAACAGCAGCAGATGTAGCAGTAGCAGTATCAATGGTAGCAGATGTAGCAGTAGCAGTATCAATCGTAGCAAATGTAGCCGTAGCAATGGTAGCAAATGTAGAAGTAGCAGTATCAACAGTAGCAGTATCAGTTGTAGCAGATGTAGCAGTAGCAGTATCAATGGTAGCAGATGTAGCAGTATCAGTATCAATGTTAGCAGGTGTAACAGTAGCAGTATCAACGGTAGCAGATGTAGCAGTAGCAGTATCAATGGTAGCAAATGTAGAAGTAGCAGTATCAATGGTAGCAGATGTAGCAGTATCAATGGTAACAGATGTAGCTGTAGCAGTATCAATGGTAGCAGATGTAGCAGTATCAATGGTAGCAGATGTAGAAGTAGCAGTATCAATGGTAGCAAATGTAGAAGTAACAGTATCAGCAGTAGCAGTATCAATGGTAGCAGATGTAGCAGTAGCAGTATCAATGGTAGCAGATGTTGCAGTAGCAGTATCAATGGTAGCAGATGTAGCAGTAGCAGTATCAACAGTAGCAGATGTAGAAGTAGCAGTATCAATGGTAGCAGTATCAATGGCAGCAGCTGTAGCAGTATCAATAGTAGCATATGTAGCATTATCAACAGTAGCAGATGTAGCAGTATCAATGGTAGCATATGTAGCAGTATCAATGGTAGCAGATGTGGCAGCAGCAGCATCAACAGTAGCAGATGTAGCAGTATCAATGGCAGCAGATGTAGCAGTATCAACAGTAGCATATGTAGAAGTAGCAGTATCAATGGTAGCAGATGTAGCAGTAGCAGTGTCAACGGCAGCAGATGTAGCAGTATCAACAGTAGCAGATGTAGAAGTAGCAGTATCAATGGTAGCAGTATCAATGGCAGCAGATGCAGCAGTATCAACATTAGCAGATGTAGCAGTAGCAGTATCAATAGTAGCAGATGTAGCAGTATCAATGGTAGCAGATGTAGCAGTATCAATGGTAGCAGATGTAGCAGTAGCAGTATCAACAGTAGCAGATGTAGCAGTATCAATGGTGACAGATGTAGCAGTATCAATGGTAGCAGATGTAGCAGTATCAACAGTAGCAGTATATATGACAATATTCATAAAGAATTTCTCTGGACTTAGGTAGATGATGCTGACTGTAGGAGACAACGCTGACTGTAGGAGACAATGCTGGCTGTAGGAGACAATGCTGGCTGTAGGAGACAACGCTGACTGTAGGAGACAATGCTGGCTGTAGGAGACAATGCTGGCTGTAGGGGACAATGCTGACTGTAGAAGAAAATGCTGACTGTAGGAGAAAATGCTGACTGTAGGGAACAATGCTGACTGTAGGAGAAAATGCTGACTGTAGGGGACAATGCTGACTGTAGGGGACAATGCTGACTGTAGGAGAAAATGCTGACTGTAGGGGACAATGCTGACTGTAGGGGACAATGCTGACTGTAGGGGACAATGCTGACTGTAGGGAATAATACTGACTGTAGGGAACAATGCTGACTGTAGGGGAAAATGCTGACTGTAGGGGACAATGCTGACTGTATGTGACAATGCTGACTGTAGGGGACAATGCTGACTGTATGTGACAATGCTGACTGTAGGGGACAAAGCTGACTGTAGGGGACCATGCTGACTGCAGGGGACAATGCTGACTGTAGGGGACAATGCTGACTGTAGGAGACAATGCTGACTGTAGGAGACAGTGCTGACTGTAGGAGACAATGCTGACTGTAAATTAAAACTAGACATCTCACCCTGGATGGAGGAAGCAGTAGGTAACAAAACGCCAGGCTTCGTGTCTCCTGGTTGGGTGGTACATGGCCCTGTTACAGCCGAGGATGCTGATAGTGGAGTTCTGGTTGTACATGTTCCTCAATGGGTACGAGACTGTGTTGTCTTCTTGGGAGTGAATCACGAACACAACAATCTGGGGACATACAGACATGGGTCAGTCCTTGAGTTTGTCAATAACAGAATTAATGATTGATCAAATGTGAAATAAGCACACAAGCCTAACTTCAGCACTCAAGCAAATATATGCAGGTCGTGAACCAAGGTCTAGAACAAGAGTGGGTCATGAATCAAGGTCTAGTACAAGAATGGGTCATGAACCAAGGTCTAGAACAAGAGTGGGTCATGAACCAAGGTCTAGAACAAGAGTGGGTTATGAACCAAGCTCTAGTACAAGAGTGGGTCATGAACCAAGGTCTAGTACAAGAGTGGGTCATGAACCAAGGTCTAGTACAAGAGTGGGTCATGAACCAAGGTCTAGAACAAGAGTGGGTCAAGAATCAAGGTCTAGTACAAGAGTGGGTCATGAACCAAGGTCTAGTACAAGAGTGGGTCAAGAATCAAGGTCTAGAACAAGAGTGGGTCAAGAATCAAGGTCTTGAACAAGAGTGGATCGTGAACCAGGGTCCAGAGGTACTTGAGAGACAGGTCTCACAACAGATATGGATCATGTGCAACAGTTAACTGGTTAATGATTTAAAGACAACATTGCATCTAGGGCAGACCTATAGGTATTGAGTCCATTTCAAATGATGATACTAAGTATACATGCTGCTAGCTTCTGTAGCTTGCTGTTACATTCTAGGTCCAACATTTTATTGTCAAGCCTGACTCCTGATTCACATTTTTTGAGAACTTCTCTCTCATCTGGCTCCCCCAAAAGCTGGTTGTTGAGGAACCTCAGTATCATAACAATTCAATCATAAATGTTGAGTCATTACACTCAGCCATCAACATATTAACAGCAAGCTCACCTCAAGATCTGAGTGGACCTCTCTAAATAAGAAGATAAATGGACGTGACACAGGCTCAATATAAACTATTTCTGGTAGTTTAGATCAAGATGTGACACAGAGTCAATGGAAACACCATTTCTGGTAGTTTAGATCAAGATGTGACACAGAGTCTATGGAAACACCATTTCTGATAGTTAGATATATGTGTATTTGTGTATGTGTGTGTGCACGTGCATGTGTGTGTGTGTGTGACAAGTGTGGGTGTATATGGGCATGTGTGGGTGTATGTGAGGATGTGTGTGTGTGTGACAAGTGTGGGTGTATGTGGGCATGTGTGGGTGTATGTGAGGATGTGTGGCTGTGACATATTTGTCCTTATTCTAGTCTGTATAAAGCTGACCTACCTGGGCTATGGTGACAGCAAGCATAAACAGAGGTGGTGGCAGACACCAGTACTTGGCCAGTCGATCGTCCACCATCGCCTGCTGGGTGGTGTTCCGGCACACAACTCTCATGGCACTCTGGGCACGACCTGGATGACTGCTGCCCCCACTGAGGCTGGTGTGTGAACCAAAGCTGGTAACATCATCCTGCTTCCCCAGCACCTGCACAATCATCAACATTTTTGTTTGTAGAAGACAGTCAGGGATCACATCAGACAGTCAGGGATCACATCAGACAGTCAGGGATCACATCAGACAGTCAGGGATCACATCGGACAGTCAGGGATCACATCGGACAGTCAGAGATCACATCAGACAGTCAGGGATCACATTGGACAGTCAGGGATCACATCAGACAGTCAGGAATCACATCAGGCAGTCAGGGATCACATCAGACAGTCAGGGATCACATCGAACAGTCAGGGATCACATTGGACAGTCAAGGATCACATTGGACAGTCAGGGATCACATCGGACAGTCAGGCATCACATTGGACAGTCAGGGATCACATCGGAAAGTCAGGGATCACATCGGACAGTCAGGGATCACATCAGACAGTCAGGTATCACATCAGACAGTCAGGGATCACATCGGACAGTCAGGGATCACATCGGACAGTCAGAGATCACATCAGACAGTCAGGGATCACATTGGACAGTCAGGGATCACATCAGACAGTCAGGAATCACATCAGGCAGTCAGGGATCACATCAGACAGTCAGGGATCACATCGAACAGTCAGGGATCACATCGGACAGTCAAGGATCACATCGGACAGTCAGGGATCACATCGGACAGTCAGGCATCACATTGGACAGTCAGGGATCACATCGGAAAGTCAGGGATCACATCGGACAGTCAGGGATCACATCAGACAGTCAGGTATCACATCAGACAGTCAGGGATCACATCAGACAGTCAGGATCCCATTGGACAGTCAGGGATCACATCGGACAGTCAGGGATCACATCGGACAGTCAGGGATCACATCAGACAGTCAGGGATCACATCAGACAGTCAGGGATCACATCAGACAGTCAGGGATCACATCAGACAGTCAGGGATCACATCAGACAGTCAGGGATCACATCAGACAGTCAGGGATCACATCAGACAGTCAGGGATCACATCGGACAGTCAGGGATCACATCAGACAGTCAGGGATCACATCAGACAGTCAGGGATCACATCAGACAGTCAGGGATCACATCAGACAGTCAGGGATCACATCAGACAGTCAGGGATCACATCAGACAGTCAGGGATCACATCAACAAAGGGGAACTGACGTGAGGTCACAGAGGAATGACAATGATCAAATGAATACTACAGTCAAACATCGGCACCTATTTGACTGCCTCAGCTGCACAGTTTATCCAGCTCCAGAAAATGGGAACCGTTAATGTGTTCTGGACAATTATGACATTTTAATGGCTACACTGGCCTCAAATATGTGCCCATGGATATACAAACCATATGGACCATAATATGACATGTCACAGAAAATAACATAATATGTCACAGATCATAACATGACATGTCACAGAACATAAATGTCACAGATCATAACATGGTATGTCACAGATCAT
Organism: Megaustenia siamemsis; assembly: GCA_032433765.1. Lineage (NCBI taxonomy): Eukaryota > Metazoa > Mollusca > Gastropoda > Stylommatophora > Ariophantidae > Megaustenia > Megaustenia siamemsis. The sequence continues at coordinate 77,149,462 of JAVIAB010000059.1, read as the reverse complement.
AACATGGTATGTCACAGACCATAACATGATATGTCACTGACCATAACACAAAATGTCATAGATCATAACACAATATGTCACAGATCATAACTCAATATGTCACAGACCATAACATGATATGTCACAGACCATAACATGATATGTCACAGATCATAGCACAATATGTCACAGATCATAACTCAATATGTCACAGACCATAATATGATATGTCACAGATTGTAACATGATATGTCACAATCCATAACAGAGACCAGTTATGATGAACATGGAATAGAGCTTAGGAACACAGACAGTTGTTTGTTTACATCAGTCAGGAGAACACATAACACATACATCATCATTCAGATTTCAACACTGAGACATCAACAGTCCTCACAAACATAACATCAACACTGACTGAGACATCAACAGTCCTCACAAACATAACATCAACACTGAGACATCAACAGTCCTCACAAACATAACATCAACATTGAGACATCAACTTACAATCCTATAACATCAACATTGAGACATCAACTTACAATCCTAGAACATCAACATTGAGACATCAACTTACAATCCTATAACATCAACATTGAGACATCAACTTACAATCCTATAACATCAACATCAAGACATCAACTTACAATCCTAGAACATCAACATTGAGACATCAACTTATAATCCTAGAACATCAACAATGAGACATCAACTTACAATCCTAGAACATCAACATCAAGACATCAACTTACAATCCTAGAACATCAACATTGAGACATCAACTTACAATCCTAGAACATCAACATCAAGACATCAACTTACAATCCTAGAACATCAACATCAAGACATCAACTTACAATCCTAGAACATCAACATCAAGACATCAACTTACAATCCTAGAACATCAACATTGAGACATCGACTTACAATCCTATAACATCAACATTGAGACATCAACTTACAATCCTATAACATCAACATTGAGACATCAACCTACAATCCTAGAACATCAACATCAAGACATCAACTTACAATCCTATAACATCAACACTGAGACATCAACTTACAATCCTAGAACATCAACATCAAGACATCAACTTACAATCCTATAACATCAACATTGAGACATCACTTACAATCCTGACAAACTCCTCATATTTCACAGCCCGACCCATGTTGAAGTCAGCCAGATCCGCCAGCTCATGGACTTTGCCTGGGGGCAGTCTGTTGTGGTACTCTGGGTCCTGTAGGATCCTGCGAAGGTCATGGCAGGCGATCTTCTCCCCGCCATAGACAAACTGACAGAATCAGAAAACAGACAAAGTCTGCTATAACAAGGTCCATGGCAGGGACAAGATGCTGTGTATGTACAGGACCAGATGGGACACAAGACATTGAGAGGGAGACAGACAAGGGATATTGGCAGTGAGACAGACAAGAGACATTGATAGTGAGACAGACAAGAGACATTGATAGTGAGACAGACAAGAGACATTGATAGTGTGACAGACAAGAGACATTGATAGTGAGACAGACAAGAGACATTGATAGTGTGACAGACAAGAGACATTGATAGTGAGACAGACAAGAGACATTGATAGTGTGACAGACAAGAGACATTGATAGTGAGATAGACAAGAGACATTGATAGTGAGATAGACAAGAGACAATGATAGAAAAAAATCCAACAATTAATGACAGTGATAAATACTGAAACTTAATTTAAAAGCACAAGCAAGACAGAGATTAGTTCACCTCTCATATTCACTGACATAGCTTGTCCCACCTCTCATATTTACTTACATAGCTTGTCCCACCTCTCATATTCACTTACATAGCTTGTCCCACCTCTCATATTTACTTACATAGCTTGTCCCACCTCTCATATTCACTTACATAGCTTGTCCCACCTCTCATGTTCACTTACATAGCTTGTCCCAATGGCTAACCTACTGTACACATTGACTGTCTACTCACCCGTTGAAACAAAGGCCGGAAATGCTGTGGAGAAGGAAAACAAATAAATAGCTGGTCTCACAAGTTGTCAATGTTTGAGAAGGTATCAATACACTCTTACTTACCAAACACTCTCCGTAACTATACCAAACACTCACCGTAACTGTACCAAACACTCTCTGTAACTGTACCAAACACTCACCATAACTGTACCAAACACTCACAATCTAACTGCACCAAACACTCACAATCTAACTGCACCAAACACTCACCATAACTGTACCAAACACTCACCGTAACTGTACCAAACACTCACCGTAACTGTACCAAACACCCACCGTAACTGTACCAAACACTCACCATAACTGTACCAAACGCTCACCATAACTGCACCAAACACTCACCATAACTGTACCAAACACTCACCATATCTGTACCAAACACTCACCATAACTGCACCAAACACTCACCGTGACTGTACCAAACACTCACTGTAACTGTACCAAACAGTCACTGTAACTGTACCAAACACTAACCAAAACTGCACCAAACACTCACTGTAACTGTACCAAACACTCACCATAACTGCACCAAACACTCACCATAACTGCACCAAACACTCACCATAACTGCACCAAACACTCACCATAACTGCACCAAACACTCACCATAACTGCACCAAACACTCACCATAACTGCACCAAACACTCTCCATAACTGCACTAAACACACACCATAACTGCACCAAACACTCACCATAACTGCACTAAACACTCACCATAACTGCATCAAACACTCACCATAACTGCACCAAACACACATGCACCAAACACTCACTGTAACTGCACCAAACACTCATCGTAACTGCAGCAAACACTCACCATACCTGCATCAAACACTCACCATAACTGCACCAAACACACATGCACCAAACACTTACTGTAACTGCACCAAACACTCACTGTAACTGCACCAAACACTCACCATAACTGCACCAAACACTCTCCATAACTGCACTAAACACTCACCATAACTGCACCAACACTCACCATAACTGCACTATACACTCACCATAACTGCACCAAACACTCACCATACCTGAACCAAACATTCACATTCACTGTACCAAACACTCACCCTCACACAGTAGAGATGTGTGTGACAGGAGGTATGTCACTGGAAGTATGTGTGTGACAGGAGATATGGCACATGAAGTATATGTGTTTGACAGGTGGTATGACATGGGTAGTATGTGTCTGAAGGAGGTATGTCACATGAAGTATGTGTGTGACAGGAGGTATGACACTGTTAGTATGTGTATGACAGGAGGTATGACACAGATAGTATGTGTGTGACAGGAGGTATGACACAGGTAGTATGTGTGTGACATGAGGCATGATACAGGTAGTATATGTGTGACAGGAGGTATGTCACGAGTAGTATGTGTGTGTCAGAAGGTATGACACTGTTTGTATGTGTGTGTCAGAAGGTATGACACTGTTAGTATTTGTGTGACAGGAGGTATGACACATAAATACGTGTGGGAGAACTCACAATCTCTAGGACACGTCTGAGCTGAAGTTCATCATTCCTCTTCTCGTCGAGGTCACCGTCCACTGTGAAGAAAGCACTGTTGCTGGACCGGCTGGACTTGTCTCCCAGAATCTGGCCGTAGTCCATCAACATCTCTCGCCATCGCGACCCCATCCTGACACCTGTAGCAGATAGTGCCGGGCGTTCAATCATACAGACAATATCTTACCTTCAATCATACAGACAATACATGACCTTCATCATACAGATAATACCTGACCTTCAATCATACAGACAATACATAACCTTTAATCATACAGACAATACATGGCCTTCAATCATACAGGCAATACCTGACCTTCAATCATACAGATAATACCTGACCATCAATCACACAGACAATACCTGACCTTCAATCATACAGACAATACCTGACCTTCAATCATACAGACAATACCTGACCTTCAATCATACAGACAATACCGGACTGCAGCCATGTCTTTATAAACAAAACTCTCACAGCTGTAACCATGTCTTTACAAACAAAACTCTCACAGCTGTAACCATGTCTTTACAAACAAAACTTACCACAGCTGTAACCATGTCTTTACAAATAAAACTCTCACAGCAGTAACCATGTCTTTACAAACAAAACTCTCACAGCAGTAACCATGTCTTTACAAACAAAACTCTCGCAGCAGTAACCATGTCTTTACCAACAAAACTCTCGCAGTAGTAACCATGTCTTTACAAACAAAACTCTCGCAGCAGTAACCATGTCTTTACAAACAAAACTCTCGCAGCAGTAACCATGTCTTTACCAACAAAACTCTCGCAGTAGTAACCATGTCTTTACAAACAAAACTCTCGCAGCAGTAACCATGTCTTTACAAACAAAACTCTCACAGCAGTAACCATGTCTTTACAAACAAAACTCTCGCAGCAGTAACCATGTCTTTACAAACAAAACTCTCGCAGCAGTAACCATGTCTTTACAAACAAAACTCTCGCAGCAATAACCATGTCTTTACAAACAAAACTTACCACAGCTGTAACCATGTCTTTACAAATAAAACTCTCACAGCTGTAACCATGTCTTTACAAACAAAACTTACCACAGCAGTAACCATGTCTTTACAAACAAAACTCTCACAGCAGTAACCATGTCTTTACAAACAAAACTTACCACAGCTGTAACCATGTCTTTACAAACAAAACTCTCACAGCAGTAACCATGTCTTTACAAACAAAACTCTCACAGCTGTAACCATGTCTTTACAAACAAAACTCTCACAGCTGTAACCATGTCTTTACAAACAAAACTTACCCAGCTGTAGCCATGTCTTTACAAACAAAACTTACCACAGCTGTAGCCATGTCTTTACAAACAAAACTTACCACAGCTGTAACCATGTTATCACAAACAAAACTTGCCACAGCTGTAACCATGTCATTACAAACCATAACTACTACCCTAATGTTGTCTTTGAGCTCAGCACGTCCTGTAAATTAGATATGTCTCTATAATTTACGTTTGACTTGTAGGTTAAACTATATAGGCATTACATTTTTTTTTTCAATTGAGTAGTGATGACAGGTTTCTATGACAGGTTTCAATGACAGGTTTCTGCTCCTAGAGAATGTGTGTGTAGGCATATGTGTGTGTGTCATTTGTCTCCTGACATCCAGTATGTAGCCAGAAGTCAGTAAATATCAGCAGACTTTGTCATGTGTGTGTCATTTGTCTCCTGACATCCAGTATGTAGCCAGAAGTCAGTAAATGTCAGCAGACTTTGTCATGTGTGTGTCATTTGTCTCCTGACATCCAGTATGTAGCCAGAAGTCAGTAAATGTCAGCAGACTTTGTCATGTGTGTGTCATTTGCCATCTGACATCCATATGTAGCCAGAAGTCAGTAAATGTCATCAGACCTTGTCATGTGTGTTGTTCAACGAACAGCTACAGTTGTGACACAATCTGGCAATAGACATTATGTTTGCTTGACTCTGCCTGGCCAGAAATTTCAGGTAGCGGTGAGCCAACTTGATGTTTATGGAAACTTGTCAAAGATGTATCAAAACTTCATTTAAAACATGTGTAGACTTGTCATCCTTATCTATTTTGCTCATCGTTATCATCATCATCATGAAGTACCGTGCTGCTGGTGTAAGTGATCATGTCTCTCCACAACTTTCGACCATTTCTGTTGTTGACCTGCCAAGATATCCTCTTCAGTGACTGGAGCTCTCTGTTGCGCGTGTACAAGTGAAGTCGGTTTCAAACTCACGTCCTCAAACATCTCGGGAACCAGTTCAATGATAACCACAAATGTGTGTGTGTGTGTGTTCTCTTGTTTCACGTGAAAGGGGAATGACCCGTGTATATGTGTTTATATGAAAATGAACGCGAGAGTAAGCAACTCAATGACCCGGGGCTGTGCCAGGGAGTTAGGGTTCGATCCTGCTTCGGACCATCTATTGTTTTTTGTTTTTTGTTTTCTGTTGTTGATTTGTTTCCGAGTGTTGTAAACATTCCCTGAAATTATTCACCGCTCAGGTTATCCCGCCATGTCGTGTCCTTTTGTTGTGTTGATAAGTGGGCCTGTCGTTGTTCTACCACTTGACTGACGTAAACACATTATTTGTTGTGTTGATAAGTGGGCCTGTCGTTGTTCTACCACTTGACTGACGTAAAACACATTATTTGTTGTGTTGATAAGTGGGCCTGTCGTTGTTCTACCACTTGACTGACGTAAACACATTATTTGTTGTGTTGATAAGTGGGCCTGTCGTTGTTCTACCACTTGACTGACGTAAACACATTATTTGTTGTGTTGATAAGTGGGCCTGTCGTTGTTCTACCACTTGACTGACGTAAACACATTATTTGTTGTGTTGATAAGTGGGCCTGTCGTTGTTCTACCACTTGACTGACGTAAACACATTATTTGTTATAGTGCTGTAAACATATCTCTTCCCCTGAAATGATTCCGCTGATCTATCGCCTCGGAAGTTTCCCTCTAGAACAACATTCATTTATTATTACTTGTCTCCTGAATGTTTATAACCTCTTAACCTGACAATGAAAAATGAACTGTGATGTATCACATGCACTCCTGTGATGTACCACATGCACTCCTGTAATGTACCACATGTACTCCTATTTACACAGCCAGTACGAGGCGGTGCCCTGTAGGAGTTGAGTTAGCTCTAGAAGCTACGGGTGTCCTAGTGGCAGTGGCTGCCTGTCCAACGATCTCATAAGAAAATAAAAATGGTATTAACCCTTTCTAAATCACATTTAAGAAAGATCAATACATGTGAGATGCGATACTTGAGAAAAGTAACAAACAACACACGAAGAGATAGAATACCAAATGAAACCATAAGAAAAATAGTAGGAACACAACCCTGCCAAGAATATATAGAACAACAACTTAAATGTTTGGCCACCTGGTCAGAATGAATCCTTATCAATCACCATCAAGGGTGTTCTTCTCGAGAATGTATGGAAAAAGACCAAGAGGAAGACCCAGAAGAAGATGGATAGATGCAGTGACAGAGACATGTAACAACAAAGGAAAATCACTAATTCAGACAGTTCGAGCAGCTCAAGAACAACAAATGATATAAACCACACCTTTTAGGTACCAGTGAAAGAGAAAAGAAGAAGAAAGAAGATACCTTATCTCAAGGTCCATACAAGACTTACCAAAACACTGACAACGTTGATTCTCCTAAATCCTATTAATGCTGACAATCGTGGACAAGAAAGTCACGTCCCAACCAAGAAGTTCTAGGTAGAGAGAAAAGTTCGCCAACACGTTGGCACGTCACCAGAAATGCTGCCCTACCCTACACACTTTCTGCTTTTAACTGATTTTATTTTTAACTCCACTCCTGTCACCAGTCTAGATCAGGTTCGTCCGCTGAGGTACAAACGTTGACACTGACTAGCTGTCCGCGCACATACTGTTCGTGTGCCATAGTCGTTCTCTTGTGAGATTTATGCTTGTTGTAGTTCTGTTTTATTATTGCAAAGTATACTTGTAGTTCTGTTTTTATTATTGCAAAGTATACTTGTAGTTCTGTTTTTATTATTGCAAAGTATACTTGTAGTTCTGTTTTTATTATTGCAAAGTATACTTGTAGTTCTGTTTTTATTATTGCAAAGTATACTTGTAGTTCTGTTTTTATTATTGTAATTTCAGTTATAGTGCAACAAAACTAGCCAACCCAAAAAGTACCCCGTTCAACAAGAGAACTAGCTAACCCAAGGAATACCCCGTCCAACAACAGATCTAGCGGATCCAAGAAATACCCCGTCCAACAACAGATCTATCGGATCCAAGAAATACCCCGCCCAACAACAGATCTAGCGGATCCAAGAAATACCCCGCCCAACAACAGAACTAGCGGATCCAAGAAATACCCCACCCAACAACAGAACTAGCGGACCCAAGAAATACCTAGTCCAACAACAGAACTAGCGGATCCAAGAAATACCCGCCCAACAACAGAACTAGCGGACCCAAGAAATACCCCGCCCAACAACAGAACTAGCCGACCCAAGAAATACCCGCCCAACAACAGAACTAGCCGACCCAAGAAATGACCCCGCCCAACAACTGAACTAGCGGACCCAAGAAATACCCCGCCAACAACAGAACTAGCGGACCCAAGAAATACCCCGCCCAACAACAGAACTAGCGGACCCAAGAAATACCCCGCCCAACAACAGAACTAGCGGACCCAAGAAATACACCGCCCAACAACAGAACTAGCGGACCCAAGAAATGACCCCGCCCAACAACAGAACTAGCGGACCCAAGAAATACCCCGCCCAACAACAGAACTAGCGGACCCAAGAAATACCTAGTCCAACAACAGAACTAGCGGATCCAAGAAATACCCCGCCCAACAACAGAACTAGCGGATCCAAGAAATACCCCGCCCAACAACAGAACTAGCGGACCCAAGAAATACCCCGCCCAACAACAGAACTAGCCGACCCAAGAAATACCCCGCCCAACAACAGAACTAGCCGACCCAAGAAATGACCCCGCCCAACAACTGAACTAGCGGACCCAAGAAATACCCCGCCCAACAACAGAACTAGCGGACCCAAGAAATACCCCGCCCAACAACAGAACTAGCGGACCCAAGAATACCCCGCCCAATAACAGATCCGCACCTATTCACGGCCATACCTAACAGACCCAACACTGTGCCCTCAGTCTCTACAAGTGTACCGTGACTAGTTTGGTTCTGGGTGGAGCCACTGTAGTAGGCTGACTGACGTGCACGGCCAGGACACATGCTGGGCTGTGTGTAAGGGGCTCTTGTTACCACGATCCTAGACCTGTTGAAGTGTGTAATGGGCTCTTGTTACCATGATCCTAGATCTGTTGAAGTGTAATGGGCTCTTTCCTTGGCACCAGTTGACTGGCGGGTGTTGATGACGGAATTTCTTTTATTTGTGTGTGTGTGTTATTCTATATTATACTTGTTTTAACGTTGCTGTTCTCTTATATATAAACGTTGCGTATGTTGCTGTTCTCTTATATATAAACGTTGCGTATGTTGTTGTTCTCTTATATATAAACGTTTTGTATGTTGCTGTTCTCTCATATATAAATGTTTTGTATGTTGCTGTTCTCTTATATATAAACGTTGCGTATGTTGCTGTTCTCTTATATATAAACGTTGCGTATGTTGCTGTTCTCTTATATATAAACGTTGTGTATGTTGCTGTTCTCTCATATATAAATGTTTTGTATGTTGCTGTTCTCTTATATATAAACGTTGTGTATGTTACTGTTCTCTCATATATAAATGTTTTGTATGTTGCTGTTCTCTTATATATAAATGTTGTGTATGTTGCTGTTCTCTTATTTATAAACGTTGTGTATGTTGCTGTTCTCTTATATATAAACGTTGTGTATGTTGCTGTTCTCTTATTTATAAACGTTGTGTATGTTGCTGTTCTCTTATATATAAACGATGTGTATGTTGCTGTTCTCACATATACATGTATAAATGTTTTGTATGTTGTTGTTCTCTTATATATAAATGTTGTGTATGTTGTTGTTCTCTTATATATAAATGTTTTGTATGTTGTTGTTCTCTTATATATAAATGTTTGTATGTTGCTGTGGTCTTATATATAAATGTTTTCTATGTTGTTGTTCTCTTATATATAAATGTTTTCTATGTTGCTGTTCTCTTATATATAAATGTTTTGTATGTTGCTGGTCTTATATATAAATGTTTTGTATGTTGCTGTTCTCTTATATATAAACGTTTGTATGTTGCTGTTCTTATATATAAATGTTTTGTATGTTGCTGGTCTTATATATAAATGTTTTGTATGTTGTGTTCTCTTATATATAAACGTTTTGTATGTTGCTGTTCTTATATATAAATGTTTTGTATATTGCTGTTTATATATAAATGTTGTGTATGTTGCTGTTCTTATATATGAATGTGTTTACGTTGCTGTTCTTTTTTTTTATCAGCGCGTCCCGAAGTGGGCGCTATCGGGGGGCGTTAGCAACCTCAAGGGCATTGGGGCGGGGGGCGATGGAAGTCTAAAGAAAGTGATGAAGAGAATAGAAGAAAGTGATGAAGAGAATAGAAGAAAGTGATGAAGAGAATAGAAGAAAGTGATGAAGAGAATAGAAAAAAGTGATGAAGAGAATAGAAGAAAGTTTGAGAGAATAGAAGAAAGTGTTGAAGAGAATAGAAGAAAGTGATGAAGAGAATAGAAGAAAGTGATGAAGAGAATAGAAGAAAGCTTTGAAGAGAATAGAAGAAAGTGATGAAGAGAATAGAAGAAAGTGATGAAGAGAATAGAAGAAAGTGATGAAGAGAATAGAAGAAAGTGATGAAGAGAATAGAAGAAAGTGATGAAGAGAATAGAAGAAAGTGATGAAGAGATAGAATAAAGTGATGAAGAGAATAGAAGAAAGTGATGAAGAGAAAGAAGAAAGCTTTGAAGAGAATAGAAGAAAGCTTTGAAAAGAATAGAAGAAAGCTTTGAAGAGAATAGAAGAAAGTGTTGAAGAGAATAGAAGAAAGCTTTGAAGAGAATAGAAGAAGTGATGAAGAGAATAGAAGAAAGCTTTGAAGAGAATAGAAGAAAGTGATGAAGAGAATAGAAGAAATCTTTGAAGAGAATAGAAGAAAGCTTGAAGAGAATAAAGAAAGCGATGAAGAGACTAGAAGAAAGTGATGAAGAGAATAGAAGAAAGGTTTGAAGAGAATAGAAGAAAGCAATGAAGAGAATAGAAGAAAGGTTTGAAGAGAATAGAAGAAAGCGATGAAGAGAATAGAAGAAAGCTTTGAAGAGAATAGAAGAAAGTGATGAAGAGAATAGAAGAAAGTGATGAAGAGAATAGAAGAAAGTGATGAAGAGAATAGAAGAAAGTGATGAAGAGAATAGAAGAAAGTGATGAAGAGAATAGAAGAAAGCTTTGAAGAGAATAGAAGAAAGTGATGAAGAGAATAGAAGAAAGTGATGAAGAGACTAGAAGAAAGTGATGAAGAGAATAGAAGAAAGCTTTGAAGAGAATAGAAGAAAGCTTTGAAGAGAATAGAAGAAAGTCTTGAAGAGAACAGAAGAAAGTGATGAAGAGAATAGAAGAAAGTGATGAAGAGAATAGAATAAAGCTTTGAAGAGAATAGAAGAAAGTGATGAAGAGAATAGAAGAAAGTGATGAAGAGAATAGAAGAAAGTGATGAAGAGAATAGAAGAAAGTGATGAAGAGAATAGAATAAAGCGTTGAAGAGAATAGAAGAAAGTGATGAAGAGAATAGAGGAAAGCTTTGAAGAGAATAGAAGAAAGCTTTGAAGAGAATAGAAGAAAGCGATGAAGAGAATAGAAGAAAGTGATGAAGAGAATAGAAGAAAGTGATGAAGAGAATAGAAGAAAGCTTGAAGAGAATAGAAGAAAGCTTTGAAGAGAATAGAAGAAAGTGATGAAGAGAATAGAAGAAAGTGATGAAGAGAATAGAAGAAAGTGATGAAGAGAATAGAAGAAAGCTTTGAAGAGAATAGAAGAAAGCATTGAAGAGAATAGAAGAAAGCGATGAAGAGAATAGAAGAAAGCATTGAAGAGAATAGAAGAAAGTGTTGAAGAGAATAGAAGAAAGCTTTGAAGAGAATAGAAGAAAGGTTTGAAGAGAATAGAAGAAAGCGATGAAGAGAATAGAAGAAAGCTTTGAAGAGAATAGAAGAAAGCTTTGAAGAGAATAAAAGAAAGCGATGAAGAGAATAGAAGAAAGTGATGAAGAGAATAGAAGAAAGGTTTGAAGAGAATAGAAGAAAGCGATGAAGAGAATAGAAGAAAGTGATGAAGAGAATAGAAGAAAGCTTTGAAGAGAATAGAAGAAAGCTTTGAAGAGAATAGAAGAAAGCATTGAAGAGAATAGAAGAAAGCGATGAAGAGAATAGAAGAAAGCTTTGAAGAGAATAGAAGAAAGGTTTGAAGAGAATAGAAGAAAGCTTTGAAGAGAATAGAAGAAAGGTTTGAAGAGAATAGAAGAAAGCGATGAAGAGAATAGAAGAAAGCTTTGAAGAGAATAGAAGAAAGCTTTGAAGAGAATAGAAGAAAGTGATGAAGAGAATAGAAGAAAGTGATGAAGAGAATAGAAGAAAGTGATGAAGAGAATAGAAGAAAGCTTTGAAGAGAATAGAAGAAAGTGATGAAGAGAATAGAAGAAAGCGATGAAGAGAATAGATGAAAGCTTTGAAGAGAATAGAAGAAAGCTTTGAAGAGAATAGAAGAAAGCTTTGAAGAGAATAGAAGAAAGTGATGAAGAGAATAGCAGAAAGTGATGAAGAGAATAGAAGAAAGTGATGAAGAGAATAGAAGAAAGTGATGAAGAGAATAGAAGAAAGCTTTGAAGAGAATAGAAGAAAGTGATGAAGAGAATAGAAGAAAGCTTTGAAGAGAATAGAAGAAAGTGATGAAGAGAATAGAAGAAAGTGATGAAGAGAATAGAATACAGTGATGAAGAGAATAGAAGAAAGCTTGAAGAGAATAGAAGAAAGTGATGAAGAGAATAGAAGAAAGCTTTGAAGAGAATAGAGAAAGCTTTGAAGAGAATAGAAGAAAGTGATGAAGAGAATAGAAGAAAGTGATGAAGAGAATAGAAGAAAGTGATGAAGAGAATAGAAGAAAGCTTTGAAGAGAATAGAAGAAAGCTTTGAAGAGAATAGAAGAAAGTGATGAAGAGAATAGAAGAAAGTGATGAAGAGAATAGAAGAAAGTGATGAAGAGAATAGAAGAAAGCTTTGAAGAGAATAGAAGAAAGTGATGAAGAGAATAGAAGAAAGTGATGAAGAGAATAGAAGAAAGTGATGAAGAGAATAGAAGAAAGCTTTGAAGAGAATAGAAGAAAGCTTTGAAGAGAATAGAAGAAAGTGATGAAGAGAATAGAAGAAAGTGATGAAGAGAATAGAAGAAAGTGATGAAGAGAATAGAAGAAAGCTTTGAAGAGAATAGAAGAAAGCATTGAAGAGAATAGAAGAAAGCGATGAAGAGAATAGAAGAAAGCATTGAAGAGAATAGAAGAAAGTGTTGAAGAGAATAGAAGAAAGCTTTGAAGAGAATAGAAGAAAGGTTTGAAGAGAATAGAAGAAAGCGATGAAGAGAATAGAAGAAAGCTTTGAAGAGAAATAGAAGAAAGCTTTGAAGAGAATAGAAGAAAGCGATGAAGAGAATAGAAGAAGTGATGAAGAGAATAGAAGAAAGGTTTGAAGAGAATAGAAGAAAGCGATGAAGAGAATAGAAGAAAGCTTTGAAGAGAATAGAAGAAAGGTTTGAAGAGAATAGAAGAAAGCTTTGAAGAGAATAGAAGAAAGGTTTGAAGAGAATAGAAGAAAGCGATGAAGAGAATAGAAGAAAGCTTTGAAGAGAATAGAAGAAAGCTTTGAAGAGAATAGAAGAAAGTGATGAAGAGAATAGAAGAAAGTGATGAAGAGAATAGAAGAAAGTGATGAAGAGAATAGAAGAAAGTGATGAAGAGAATAGAAGAAAGCTTTGAAGAGAATAGAAGAAAGTGATGAAGAGAATAGAAGAAAGCGATGAAGAGAATAGATGAAAGCTTTGAAGAGAATAGAAGAAAGCTTTGAAGAGAATAGAAGAAAGCGATGAAGAGAATAGAAGAAAGCGATGAAGAGAATAGAAGAAAGCATTGAAGAGAATAGAAGAAAGGTTTGAAGAGAATAGAAGAAAGCTTTGAAGAGAATAGAAGAAAGTTTTGAAGAGAATAGAAGAAAGCTTTGAAGAGAATAGAAGAAAGTGATGAAGAGAATAGAAGAAAGTTTTGAAGAGAGCTCGTTCCATGAGCCGACATGTATCCTTTGTCCGATAAATGGAATCGGAGAGAATGATTGCTGGTGATGTTCGGCAAATCAGTGCCATCCTACAGTGATGGAATATTGACAGTCCTGTAGCTAGTAACTAAGTGTCAAAGTCTCGACTACTACAGTGATGGAATATTGACAGTCCTGTAGCTAGTAACTAAGTGTCAAAGTCTCGACTACTACAGTGATGGAATATTGACAGTCCTGTAGCTAGTAACTAAGTGTCAAAGTCTCGACTACTACAGTGATGGAATATTGACAGTCCTGTAGCTAGTAACTAAGTGTCAAAGTCTCGACTACTACAGTGATGGAATATTGACAGTCCTGTAGCTAGTAACTAAGTGTCAAAGTCTCAACTACTACAGTGATGGAATATTGACAGTCCTGTAGCTAGTAACTAAGTGTCAAAGTCTCGACTACTACAGTGATGGAATATTGACAGTCCTGTAGCTAGTAACTAAGTGTCAAAGTCTCGACTACTACAGTGATGGAATATTGACAGTCCTGTTGCTAGTAACTAAGTGTCAAAGTCTCGACTACTACAGTGATGGAATATTGACAGTCCTGTAGCTAGTAACTAAGTGTCAAAGTCTCGGCTACTACAGTGATGGAATATTGACAGTCCTGTAGCTAGTAACTAAGTGTCAAAGTCTCGGCTACTACAGTGATGGAATATTGACAGTCCTGTAGCTAGTAACTAAGTGTCAAAGTCTCGACTACTACAGTGATGGAATATTGACAGTCCTGTAGCTAGTAACTAAGTGTCAAAGTCTCGGCTACTACACGTGATGGAATATTGACAGTCCTGTAGCTAGTAACTAAGTGTCAAAGTCTCGACTACTACATTGATTTGATTAGCTTGAGGCCGAGGCCTGCCTCAGTGTCTGTCAAACTCTGGTAAAGAGCTAATGCTATTCTTACCTGTTTGATGCTCGCTACACGTCAGTGTTGACGTTTCTTGAGTCTGTCAACAAAAGACCGGTGATCTGCTGATTGTTGTGTCCTGTCTCACATTAACAAACAGGTGTCATTGTGTGGAATAATTGACAGTTGCATGCTATCAAATCAGCGAGATGTGTGGATAATTGACAGTTGCATGCTATCAAATCAGCGAGATGTGTGGAATCAGTTTTAGATTGTTTTTCAAGTGAAAGGCAGCTGGCAGTAGTGAGAGTTCTACAAGTGTTGGGACATATTCAAGATCTTCAATCTTCATGGATTAGGAATCACATACATAGCAAATCACTTTATTGTTTCATTAAAACAGCTGCTTTTTTGTAGGCCATTATAGTATGTCATTAAAGCCTTAGGTCATTATAGTATGTCATAAACCTTAGGTCATTATAGTATGTCATTAAAGCCGTATGTCATTATAGTATGTCATTAAAGCTGTATGTCATTAAAGCAGTAGGTCAATATAGTATGCCATTAAAGCCGTATGTCATTATAGTATGTCATTAAAGCCTTAGGTCATTATAGTATGTCATTAAAGCCGAATGTCATTAAAGCCGTAGGTCATTATAGTATGTCATTAAAGCCTTAGGTCATTATAGTATGTCATTAAAGCCGAATGTCATTAAAGCTTAGGTCATTATAGTATGTCATTAAAGCCTTAGGTCATTATAGTATGTCATTAAAGCCTTAGGTCATTATGGTATGTCATTAAAGCAGTAGGTCAATATGGTATGTCATTAAAGCAGTAGGTCATATAGTATGTCATTAAAGCTGTAGGTCATATAGTATGTCATTAAAGCTGTAGGTCAATATAGTATGTCATTAAAGCAGTAGGTCATTATAGTATGTCATTAAAGCAGTAGGTCATATAGTATGTCATTAAAGCCTTAGGTCATTATAGTATGTCATTAAAGCCTTAGGTCAATATAGTATGTCATTAAAGCCTTATGTCATTATATTATGTCATTAAAGCAGTAGGTCAATATAGTATGTCATTAAAGCCTTAGGTCATTATAGTATGTCATTAAAGCAGTAGGTCAATATAGTATGTCATTAAAGCTTAGGTCATTATAGTATGTCACTAAAGCCTTAGGTCAATATAGTATGTCATTAAAGCCTTATGTCATTATAGTATGTCATTAAAGCCGTATGTCATTATAGTATGTCATTAAAGCTGTAGGTCATTATAGTATGTCATTAAAGCTGTAGGTCATTACAGTATGTCATTATAGTATATCATTAAAGCCGTAGGCCATTAAAGTATGCAGTGAAAGCCATATGTCATTAAAGCCATAGGTCATTATATTATGTCATTAACACCATGTGTCATGAAATGAAAGCTGTAGGTTTATTATAGTATGCCATGAAAGCCATAGGTCTTTAAAGCCTTAGGTCATTATAGTATGTCATTAAAACCATAGGTCATGAAAGCCATAGGTCATTATAGTATGTCATTAAAGCTGTAGGTCATTATCTATCTATTGTCCTTTCGAGCCGAAGACAGCACATAGGGCAGAATAATCTCAAAAACAGAAACCTTGCGTGCCAAAATGGCACATATTGCAGAGATCACTGCTCTAAAATCTATGGCTCTGTTTCCATAACAATACTTTTTACAATGACAGCTTATCAAGCCATCAATCAAACTCCTTTGTCACCTCTTACGACATGCCTGGAAGGTCACAGTGTCACTATTCTTTACCTCCCTCACAATGAGGCCCGGTAACACACAGGAAATATATCATCGCTCTGGTGGGATTGAACCCTGGACATTCCTGGCCGTCGTCTTACAACTAGACCACAGCTGCTTTTGGTAGAAAGTAGACCTTTGTAGGTCATTATAGTATGCCATTAAAGCCGTAGGTCATTATAGTATGCCATTAAAGCCGTAGGTCATTATAGTATGCCATTAAAGCCATAGGTCATTATAGTATGCCATTAAAGCCGTAGGTCATTATAGTATGCCATTAAAGCCGTAGGTCATTATAGTATGTCATTAAAGCTGTAGGTCATTACAGTATGTCATTAAAACCTAGGTCATTATAGCATGTCATTAAAACCATCAACAAAAATGAGAAGCGATTCATTAACATAAACACACTCCGACAATTGATTACAAACCATCAAGAAATCAATCACTTGCTCAAATATTGTGGCCATTAAGCTGCCTGGCTGGGAAGGTTTGACAAACTCCTTGATGGTACTAGAGTTCCTGGAAAAGGAAGATAATGGACACAGGACACCTTGAGTGACTCCAAAAATGGCACGTCTCATTCGATCGACTTGTTTCAGAAATTTGATGAACAAATCTGTGTCTTTCAAGCAATGAGCTGAATTTAAATCAAAACAAAAACTTTCTGGCAAATTTTTTCTGCAAAATAAAATTTACGAACAAGGGAGTTCAGCCAGTTTCGAAGTTTAGCAGAAGTAGGAGATCATGCTGACTTATTGTCAGCACTCAGAGGTTCTCCCTGATGTGAAGATTTCCTGTCACTCCCAGTGGGTTTAGGGCCCTATTTCAAGTACAGACACATGAATAATAATAAGAGAAGTAATAAGAGTAACAATAATTGAGGAAATTAAATTTGAATTCAAACACTGCCAGCTTTCACACAGACACCCACACACATCTATTACCCACTCGACTGTTACAAACAGGTGCACCACACACAAATCTATACCCACTCGACTGTTACAGACAGGTGCACCCACACACATCTATTACCCACTCGACTGTTACACAGGTGCACCCACACACATCTATTACCCACTCGACTGTTACAAAAAGGTGCACCACACACATCTATTACCTCGACTGTTACAGACAGCTGCACCTACACATATCTATTACCCACTCGACTGTTGCAGACAGGTGCACCTACACACATCTATTACCCACTCGACTGTTACAGAAAGGTGCACCCACACACATCTATACCCTCGACTGTTACAGACAGCTGCACCTACACATATCTATTACCCACTCGACTGTTGCAGACAGGTGCACCACACACATCTATTACCCTGGACTGTTACAGACAGCTGCACCTACACATATCTATTACCCACTCGACTGTTACAGACAGGTGCACCCACACACATCTATTACCCACTCGACTGTTACAGAAAGGTGCACACACACACATCTATTACCCTCGACTGTTACAGACAGCTGCACCTACACATCTATTACCCACTCGACTGTTGCAGACAGGTGCACCACACACATCTATTACCTCGACTGTTACAGACAGCTGCACCTACACATATCTATTACCCACTGACTGTTGCAGACAGGTGCACCTACACATATCTATTACCACTCGACTGTTACAGACAGGTGCACCCACACACATCTATTACTCGACTGTTACAGGCAGGTGCACCTACACATATCTATTACCCTCAACTATTACAGACAGGTGCACCACAATATCTATTACCCTCAACTGTTACAGACAAGTGCACTCACATATCTATTACCCACTCGACTGTTACAGACAGGTGCACACACACAAACTATTACCCACTTGACTGTTACAGACAGGTGAACCAACACACATCTATACCCACTTGACTGTTACAGACAGGTGCACCCACACACATCTATTACCCACTTGACTGTTACAGACAGGTGCACCCACACACATCTATTACCCACTTGACTGCTACAGACAGGTGAACCAACACACATCATTACCCACTTGACTGTACAGACAAGTGTATACACACATCTATTACCCACTTGACTGTTACAGATAGGTGAACCAACACACATCTATTACCCACTTGACTGTTACAGACAGGTGTATCCACACACATCTATTACCCACTTGACTGCTACAGACAAGTGTATCCACACACATCTATTACCCACTTGACTATTACAGATAGGTGAACCAACACACATCTATTACCCACTTGACTGCTACAGACAGGTGAACCAACACACATCTATTACCCACTTGACTGTTACAGACGGTGTTCCAACACATCTATTACCCACTTGACTGTTACAGACAGTGAACAACACACATCTATTACCCACTTGACTGTTACAGACAAGTGTATCCACACACATCTATTACCCACTTGACTGTTACAGACAGGTGTATCAACACACATCTATTCCCACTTGACTGCTACAGATAGGTGTACCACACACATCTATTACCCACTTGACTGTTACAGACAAGTGTATACACACACATCTATTACCCACTTGACTGCTACAGACAGGTGTATCCACACACATCTATTACCCACTTGACTGCTACAGACAGATGAACCAACACAAATAAAGAAACACAAAACAGGTTTAGATAAAATTGATATAATTCAATATGTGTTGTTATAAATGTTTATATAGAGAGAAGTGACATGTAGTCACACAAGATGACAAGTGACCACAAGAAATGTTTATATAAACAACAAACAGCAGTAATGACCCAGCAACAGGAGTAGCAGCTTCAGAGAACAGGCCAACAGCATTTGTGCTGGCTCTAGAAGCAAATCATCACACAGGCCTGAGCCTCAACGATGAATTGCTCACTGACTGGTCAACATAAATAAAGATAACACTGACCTGTACATGCACCTGACATACACTCATCATCATCATCATCATCAGTTGACGTAGGCGATCATGTCCTTCCACAATTCTCTATCCACAGTACATCTAACAATTCTGTTGTTGACGTTTTCCATGCCATCACACCAATCTATCTAGTATCTTCTCTCTTTGTTGTACATGATCTCTCTTTCCCCGTATTTTGCCAGTTGTAACCAAGTATACCAACTTTCCTCTCCTCATGAAGTGCCAGAAAAATGTTGATTGTTCTTACTGATGTTTTTAGGAGCTTACTTTTTGTGTTAGCCTTTTTGAGAATTTCCTCGTTGGTCCTTTTAGCTGTCAGGGAACTTTCAACATTCTTCTTGAGAAATTCCATCTCTGTGGTTGTAATTGTCTTTTCATTTGTTTTGACTACTGTCCATGATTGGCTTGACTAGCTCATAGAAGTCTCAATATAATTGACATCAAGCACTCCCTTCAACCATGATAAATGACAAATTGATTTCTGTCTCTCAAATAAAAATCTCACATTTTATTGCCGGTAACTGCCTCCTCACATAAAGAAGAAGTCCAGATGTCATCACTTCTCACACACAACTTGTGCTATACGATGTTTGCTGTCACATAACTTGTCCTATACAATGCTAGTTATCACATAACTTGTCAGATACAGTGTTATCTGTTAGACAACTTGTCCAGATACAGTGCATTGCTGTCACATAACTTGTCCGGTACAATGCTAGCTGTCACATAACTTGACCGGTACAATGCTAGCTGTCACATAACTTGTCCAGTACAATGCTAGCTGTCACATAACTTGTCCAGTACAACTCACTGTCACATAATTTGTCCAGTACAATGCTAGCTGTCATATAACATACCTGGTACAATTCTAGTGTCACATAACCTGTCCAGTACAATGCTAGTTGTCACAATAACTTGTCCGGTACAATGCTCACTGTCACATAACTTGTCCAGTACAATGCTAGCTGTCACATAACATACCAGTACAATTCTCACTGTCACATAACTTGTCCAGTACAATGCTAGCTGTCATATAACATTGTCGGTACAATTCTAGCTGTCACATAACCTGTCCGGTACAATGCTAGTTGTCACGTAACCTCAATAAGATGCCAATGTCTGTTGTGTGATGCTGCTACAAGCTGCCCACACCCTCTCCCCCCACACAGACATCAGCCAACATGTGCAGCCAGGACTGGAGTGAAAGAAAGAGCAGTAGAACAGGGAGACTTGAATATCTTCATCAATCTCTTCCTCACCATCCCCCTACCCTCAACTTTCCCACGTCTTGGTTCTGTTTACACCGCCACCTGGCCTTGAGGAGGTGTTGTACAGTCTCGGAGTAGACCCCCCCACACAAATATGAGATCAATAAGTAAGGCAAAGTTAAAAACATAAATTTAGTTTGTTATAGTCGTACAACCCCCATGTGATAGTCGTACAACCCCCATGTGATAGTCGTACAACCCACATGTGGTAGTCACACAACCTCCATGTGGTAGTCACACAAACACCCATGTGGTAGTCGCACAACCTCCATGTGGTAGTCAACAACACCCATGTGGTTGTCGCACAACCTCCATGTGGTAGTCACACAACACCCATGTGGTAGTCGCACAACCTCCATGTGGTAGTCACACAACCCCCATGTGGTAGTCACACAACACCCATGTGGTAGTCGCACAACCTCCATGTGGTAGTCACACAACCTCCATGTGGTAGTCACACAACCTCCATGTGGTAGTCACACAAACTCCATGTGGTAGTCACACAACACCCATGCGGTAGTCACACAACACCCATGTGGTAGTCACACAACCCCCATGTGGTAGTCACACAACACCCATGTGGTAGTCGCACAACCCCCATGTGGTAGTCACACAACCTCCATGTGGTAGTACACAAACACCCAGTGTAGTGCACAACATCCATGTGGTAGTCACACAAAACCCATGTGGTAGTCACACAACCTCCATGAGGTAGTCACACAACACCCATGTGGTAGTCCACAACCTCCATGTGGTATCACAAGTGCTAATGCCTTGCACTGTGAGATTGGTACATGAATATGACCATGACAGTCTTCTGAGCCGGTGACATAATGTCAGACACATCACATGTGACGAGATGATGAACTGCCAAGACATTATCCCCAGACACAAGTGACGTGGCTAATGTTGGGAGTGACCTCAAAGAAAATCAACAACAAAAAGGTTGATGTACCCTGCTAGTTGAGTCTTGTCCACAACAAGAATTATCTAACACAGCACAAGACTGAACTTCACA